>CM030367.1:23977543-24412543 GCA_017893485.1 Hemerocallis citrina
CTCCAGCCATCCTCCATTCCATTCACAAAGGTCCTATGGGTGTAGAGTCCAACTACACGAGGAAGGCATTCTTCTGAGAATTCAACTCAGTGCACAACTTCCACCCAAAATTCAACTTAGTGCACAACTTCCACCTGCAAAGAGCTCAGGAGTCCCAGTAACTTTCTCATACAAAGATCTTGAAGGCGTCTGAACCTCTCACTGCGACGCACTAGTGATCGACCTCTCTATGGCCAACCATGAAGTGTGTGGCATCTTGGTTGACAGTGGTAGCTCAGTAAGCATCCTCTTCTTTCAAGCTTTCGAAGGCCTCAAGCTCTCTAAGGGACCGTCTGAAACTCACCGGGTACACCCTCCATGTTTTCTCCCATGTTTTGATCTAGATCGAAGGAGTAGTCACCCTTGATGTGACTACAGGAAGTACCCCAACTACCCGGACCGAGGCTATGGACTTACATGGTCGTCAGCATGAAGTTCGTCAACACTCCAGTACAAAGTTCAAAGCTCTATGCATTAATGCTCACCGACACCACAAATCTCCCTTCTTAGTTTCTTTGCTAGCAAATATCCTCGATGGTAAAGCTCATCTTCCTAGCTCCTCGGCTCACAGAAAAATTAAATTAAATTTTTTAAAAAAAAAACAGATGTCAGCGAGCTCCGAATAGCCCCATCATGCTAGGAAGGACCATATCCGAGCCGCACGATGCTTGCAACACTTCTTGGTCGTTTGATCGCCTCGTGATATGCACCTGTCGTCCGTAGCCGTTGAGTCCCCTCCAATTTTTTCACCCATCTCCTCGGTGCACAAGATGACAAAAGGTGATGTCATCTAACATCACCAACCTCGTTGGGAAAAAGATGATGATGTTAGCCCCACCAAGGGGCCCCATCAGGCCGAGGAGGACCCGAACCGAGGCAATCGGTGCTTTCGGCATTCTCGCCCAGCCAATCACCTAAGGATTCACACCAAACTTCCTCAGCCATTGGATTCGCTCCAAAATCCGCTTTCAACCAGCTCGATTGAAAAGACAAAATTGCAGACATCAGCAATCTCGGTTGCAACTGATCCAATTAAAATTAAAATTCCAACCCTTTTTAATTAAAATTAATACTTATAAAGTAAAATGGAAATTCACAAAAATTAAAAATTCCAAAAAGTAATTAAAAACTTGGAGAAATTAATCAAAAAATTTCAAAAAATATGAGTTTAGAAAATTTATTTATAAATTTGGGAAAGTTAATTAAAAATTCTGAAAAAAGGTTAAAAATTGGGAAATATTAATTACAAATTCCAAAATTCTAGAAAAATTATTGGAAGCTCTAAAAAGTTGCTAGTACTCAAAGAAGCTCTGAATAAGATTTTAGATGTCTCTGAAGCTCTAGCATGTTCTCATGATCATCCAAAAAATAACAAACTACTCCTCGAAGGTTGAGACACCTAGCCTTCACGGGGGAGGGGGGTGGTGGCTTGTGACATGGGTAAAATCATAGCGCATGATCCAAACACTCATTTTAAGCTTCTTCGGCGCTAAACACTAATTTCAAAGCAACTACAAGCCCTTTGGGAAAATATGGGCCGCGCCAGGCCCATAAACTCAACCAGACCAGCAATTAAGGCTAATTAATAGCCTAATAAGAAGGATTCTCAGCTAATTAAAAGCTGTCTGATCAAATTATTTATCTCAACCAGGATTCATATAGCCGACCCCAACTATTTAGGAAAAAGGCTTTGTTATTGTTGTTGTAAGGTTAGTAACTAATTCTATCACATCATCATGAGAATCTGGAGTTTAATCCCCAAAATATACTCTTTTAAGTCTATCTTGTTAAAACAATTCCTACGCTATAAATAACCTCTGTCTCCATCAAAGTCAGGTAATCAATCTTTTTCGACCAAAATTCATATCTTTTTATGAGTTACTAACTTGAACGTCAGAGGGTCTTTCACTGGGGTCAACCCTGATGTTCAGATTTTGTGCAGGTTTGCCAGCGACGTCTCAACCATCATCCGATCCAGATCCAGATGCTCTAAACTTTTCAATTTCATATCAAGAAAATTTCAGCCATCAAAATTCAGATATGATCAAAGGTCCAAATTGTAAGTTTCCTACTTTAAAAAAATCATCATTTGATTGCTCCCACACAAGAAGAAAGCAACATATACCAAAGATTCACATACCAAAAAGGAGTGTCATTCATGTACCACTACTTCCTCTGTAATTTATTACGAGTTGATACAAACATCCATGCCGCCAGTCAACATAATGGTTTGTCACTTAAGGATATCTCTATGACATCGCAAACAATAGATGATGTTGCTGTTATTTTTAGGGTGTGGGAACAACCGATAATGTGAGTTCTTAGATTCGAGGAAACAACAGTGATCCTACCCTTCAGTCTAGATCCAAAGGAGTATCGAATGAGTCGGATGATGGATGATCGTCTTGTCGACCTGCAAAATAAAGTTTGAAACACCAGGAGTATTCTTAGTGACAGACCCGCTGATGATTAGTCAGAAGGCATCAATTTAATGGAAGGGGTTCTGTAGCAAAAGAGTCCTTACCTATAACTATACTGTAGGTGTTGTATTTATAAGTTCGAGGGGTGGGGGGGGGGGGGGTGGGGGAGGGATCCGTTATGGAGAGACCCCCGGGCGGTATCGAAATCCCCTTGATCTTGAATCTGGGATTGATTAGCTCCTTGATTTTATGGGGGCGCGGTTATGGCATAACCGATGGAGTGTCTAGCGCAAACGGCAGGTGACTTACCTGGGTGCGTGAATGGGCCTGCGGAGGGCCCGTGGAGCTACCTGACCTGGGCTAGTAGGGAAGTTGGTGTTTGGACTAGTTTGTTACTTCATGATTCATACCAGGATCATCGATGGAGATTACTCACATTTTTTCCCACATTATAAGACCCCCACTCTTGGGAATGTGCTGTTGATCATTTTCGAGGAGTTGATAACTCATGGAAAAAGTGTTGGCGTAACAGTAGCATTGGACTGCTAAGTTGTAATGAGGGTATCACTCTGGAAGGAAAGTCAAAATGGTGGTTAGTGTTGGTTCGAGGTGTGAGCTTAGCAGGCATTGCGTCCGGTAGGAAGCTTGGAGCTGGTTAGAGTCAAGATGCCAAACATTCACAGCCGGGACTTCCTTCCCATGTGGCCTTTTGCCATGTCAGACTTCGCGGAGCACAAGGAGTCTACACGTGACAATAGTCATTCGATGGGTTGTCAATCACGGAATTCGAAGGGGCAGTATGTGCCGACGGTTCGAGAATCAGTTGCCCCTTACAAATTTGCCCCTCCCTTCAGCACTATGAGGGGTTGTTTTCTTTAATCTTGGAATCACTCTCTTCAGGATCGTAATCCCAGATATGTTGACCGCAGAGATCAGTAGCTCGTCTATGGTGACCGCAGTGGATCGAAAGACAGCTCTTCGCAGAGTGGGTCGGCAACGGGTTCATCAAGCTGATCCTCTTCGAGGGGAAGCGATTCCGAGAACTTGGGGTCGACATGCGTGATCTCGTCAGAAATGGAGGTGGATATCATTTGAGTCTCTGATTCCGAAGGGGGGAGCCATAGCCGGGCTAGAGATGGGACGACACCAATCTGTTGCTGTTGTGTTTAGGGTGTGGGAGCAATAGATAATTTGAGTTCTTAGATTCGAGGAAACATCAGTGATCCTACCCTTCATTCTGGATCCAAAGGCATATCGAATGAGTCGGATGATGGATGGCCGCCTCGTGGACCTGCAAAATGAAGTCTGAAATACCAGGAGAATTTCCGGTGACCGGCCCTCCGATGCTTAAGTCAGAAGGCAGCATTTAATGGAAGGCATTCTTTAGCAAAAGAGTCCTTACCTATAATGTACTGTAGGTGTTGTATTTATAGGTTTGGGGGGGGGGGGGGGGGGGGGAGGGGGGGGGGGGAGGGGGAACCCATTATGGAGAGACCTGTAATCCCTATTTTTATTTTGTGTATTTTTGAGTGTATTTTTCGTTTTTCTGTATTTTCTCTCTTGTATTCTTTCTGAACCGTATATTGGAATTTGTTTTCAATATATATTCTTTTTATTTCATTTTGAGCTCTTTGCAATTGTTTGGCTTTATTTTTGCTTCGTTCTTCATTATTTTGGTTCTTTTTTTCATTTGGTCTCGTTCTCTTCATTTTTTTATATATATTTTTTCTTTTGGATGCTTGTCGTGGTGGTTGGTTGTTATCCTATTTCCAATCCTATTGTTGACCCCTAATAGAATTTCCAAAGCCAAATTAAAATCCCCAATCCTATTTGATATCCTATACAAAATGTATCCTATTAAAGTCCAATTAAACAAATCCTACTACTACTCCCAGTTACCCACAACCCAATCACCCACTAACCCTAGAACCCCATATATATATATATATATATATATATATATATATATATATATATATATATATAATCTCTCTTCCTAAACCCTAACCCTCTACCTCTCTCTCCCGGCCTCTCTTTCCCTTACCTTGCTTGCGCCACAACCCGACGCCGCACACCCCCTATAGCCGACGCCAACCCCCAGGCCAAGCCCCACTCTCCTCCGGCCTGCATTCAACCCGAGCCCCATCATCCCCCAGGCCGACCCCCCTCTTGGCCATCCCGACTACCTACACATCCCGACCACCACTACTGTATAATCCCGTGCTCTCTCCCTCATTCTTGCTCTTGCCGGCATCGATCAACTCATGGCTGCAAGCCACCATCGCCGTCATCTCTCTTGATCATCTCTCTTTTGTAGAGTTGTTCGTGTGGAGATTTTTGCTCGAGTTTGCTTGGATTCATTAGTTCGTGAATTTTTGTTCGTAGGTTTTGCTCGTTACTCTTGGTTTTCATCGTTCTTCATCTTCGATTAAGGCAAGTAACTTGTACTCCAATTATTTGTTTGATACAAGTCAAAAATACCACCTTTAGTGTAGTTGGGTCTAGAGACGACTCTTGTTTGTGTTATATTTGATTGGTTTTTTCTCTATTGTGAAACTCGACCATAGTTGCCTCACGACACAATATGGACATGAATTAACTTAGGTTTTATCCGTTCTTGATTTGATCATGTATGTGAGACTTTTGTGAGAATTCGTGATTGAGACCCATGTGATATATTTGGTGTGGACATGCTAGATACCCTAATTCATGATGTTTGGATATTTGGTAGACTCGATTTCATGTTTGGTTGTATTTTGAACAAGTTTTGTATGATATATGTTGAGTTGTTGTTAAAGGGAAAAATCTGTATTTTGTCGCTGATCTATTTTGTTTGCTGTTTTGGACTGTCTTGAAGTCAGTATCTTAATTTTGGTATAAAACATGAGTTTTAGAGAATTTCATGCATTTTCAAACCCCTCTGACCTTGCTCTATTTCGTTTTCGTATGTGTGAGTTATGACTGTTTTACTACAGAGGTGTCAATCTTTTCTAGATTTTGTTTTTCGATGATTTTGATGACTAAATGATTTGATACTGATGCTAAATATATTATTTTGATCCAAAACTTGGGTCAGTGTTTCTTTATCTAGTTAGGTATTACCCAAAATTTTGGTGAATTTTATTGATGAGTTTTATATGCCGTTTCATGCTCGTCTGTGAAAACTATACTTGCTGTATTTTACTCGCTGTTCTGTAAAGAATTGTATTTTCACCCTGATTCCTTTTACTGTATGAAAAATGTTTGTGAAATATGAAAGTTAGTATATTTTATCTATTTTCATATCCCTTTGGCGGAATTAGATTTCGTTTCATTGGTTGCGAGATATCATAGTTTTCGTACAGTAGTGTTGGAAATTCCAGATTTGCCACTCTCTCGTTTATTAATGTTTTTTTTTTATTTTTGATGACTGATCTAATTTCACTGGAAAATTATGAAACTTTATATTTATATACTGGACATATAAGGGAATACTCCAGATTTTTCGTGGATTTATTTATTGAGTTTTCATGCTGTTTTCTTGTTCTTGAATTTGTTTTCCTGATTTCTGGCTGAGCCTATTGTCTGTATTGAAATCAGTTTTGAGCTATGTTTCTGTGAATTAATATATGACTTATTTATACTCGCTGGATTTGGTTGGGAGTCTATTTTCTAGATGTTTTGACGGATTCAGATTTGCATGCTTGTAACACTGGGAATCATTGTTTTACTACAGTATGGTCTTGTTGTCCTGAACTTGAGATTTGTCTATTTTAGTCTTTTACGAGATATCTTGCACTCGTACATGTTTACCTTGTAACTTGCACTTGTCACATGATCATGCCATGTTATTCTTGATATATTTTGCACATATATATGCTAATTTGACATTAATAATAAATAACCAAGCCGGGGTTTAAGGGACAGATCGAATAGTGGATAATTCAGAAACGTGTACTCGGAAGGGGATCCACTGATCATACATGATTACTTGAGACATGATACTTGACACGTGATTACTTGATAGTTACACGCAAGACACGATACTTGCCACTTGCACAACTTGACAGGTGATTACATGATACATGATACTTGGAACTTGGAGCTCGATTACTTGACTTGTCCCCGAGTATACTGCCTTCTATGGTTCACTATGAAATCTAAAGCTAAATTGTTTGTTGTAGCAACCATGTAAGGTGGGCTGCATGAAGTACTACCTAGATAGTAATCACTACAAGGCTTGAACATGATACTTGAACATGATACATGCTTGCTTGATAATTGACTACATGATACACGAGACTTGATACATGATTACATGATACTTGACATTTGATGTATGTTTACATGATACTTGATTACTTGACACTTGATTCATGTCATTTACACTTGTTCACTTTGCCATGCTAGTCGTTTATGTTGACATCACACTTATACCATGCTGCTAGTTAGTTTCCCCATGTGCTTGTATCCTACATTATAAGTGGCCCGTAACTTGCAATTGATGGGTACTTGTTTTTCTCTTTTTCTTTTTCCTGCATTAGTTGAATTACAGATTTTGGAGAACAGGTTCTAGATGGTATCAGAGACATGAAGTATTAGTGCTGGATTTTATTTTTATTATTATTTCTTGTAGCTTGCTTGAACAATATTGTATTTTAAAACTTGGATTTATTCTTGTATTTGGGCAATGTGACCCAGGATATTGACTTATTCAGATCATGACTATTTGGGATTTATATATTTGGTTTCAAGTATTCTTGTTGGTATTTTGGCTCATATGTGCATGTGGTTGATTCTTTTGCTTCCGATTCTGATGATTCTTATGAATGTTGTAAAGATTTCTTGAACAGCTTATGGATGATGAAAATCATTCGCTAGGCTTTTGTTTCGTATCCGTATTCCGTATTCTTTTTGGAAAGCGGGGCGTGACAAGACCTTCGGAAGGTATCAAAATCCCCTTGATCTCGGATCCGGGATTGATTAGATCCTTGATTTAAGAGGGCTCAGTTACTGCGTAACCGATGGAGCGTCTGGCGTAAACGGCGGACGGCTCACCTGGGCGCATGAATGGGCCTGCGGAGGGCCCATGGAGCTACCTGGTCGGGGTTAGTAGGTAAGTTGGCGTTAGGGCCAGTTTGTTGCTTCATGATTCATACCAGGATCATCAGTGAAGATTACTCATGATTTTTCCCACATCAAATGATCTCATTAATTTTCTCACTGTAGAGCTTGCTCCCTTATAAGGCCTAAGTGATGTCAGGGTATATCGTGAGACAATCAACCATAGGTTCCATTGACCAGAATAAAGTCTGCTTGCCTGAGCAGATAAAAGCCACAATAGGGATCCTTACAAAAATTGTACGAGGCAAACTGCAACAGTCTGGTTACTTTTGAGTAAGGATGTAAAAAAGACTAATCGCCCAATAGCCTAAGCTAGCTCTATGCATGTATGGCAGCACATCAAAAAAGTTCACCCAAGTCCACTAAAGGTCCAGAGCTGCCAGGCCATCTAGGCCCTTAAGCGGTGAAGGTCGGTGTAACGCCCCGGATTCCAAACACAGGTAATTCATAGCAAAAACATGATCTTTACTTCAATTTCATACAAAATTACAAGGATTTTTAAACTTTTTATTTCAATAATGTTTATCACAATACACAGCAGAAATTTCATAAATAAAAACAATGCAACATATGATAATGAAAGCTCTTCAATCTTAAGACATCCCTCATAACGACTTCAAGTCCATGCCAAATCCAATCCTGCAACTAGAAAATTGTGGGCAGTCAGTTGCATAGAACTGACGCAATGCTATGATACAACGATTTCACAATCTTACAAATCACAAACTTGAATGCACAAAAATAGAAAGGTGACTATCCTAATTATGTGAGTGTATGATATGAAATTAATTCCTAATGCAAACATTTACACTTACAATGATACTAATGCACACTTGTTCAGATTCTATGCATCTCATGCTACATAGATCCGAGTGCAAGCCCTTATCGTACTCATCATTATAGGGTTCAGTCCCTCATTATGCAAATTTTCACCCTTGATCAGCATAAAATTTAGATATTCGGTGAGTATTAAGTCCATGCCCCGATAATTGCGAAGATGAATCCCACACCGCAGATGAGCTGGGGACACTCTCAATCACATCCCGATAATTCGGGGGATCCAATCTCACACCGCAAGCTATGATGCCTCAATAGTCACCAAACACCCTATGAGCGTTGCCTCGATCCCGATAATTCTGGAGATGAATTCCATACCGCAGATGAGCTGGGACACTCCCAATCACATCTCGATAATTTCGGGAAGACAATCTCACACCACAGACCAACTGAGGCCCTCATACTCATTTTTGCCCTTACTTCATCACGTCCCCAATATAGTGCATGTCCTTAGGTTTAATTATAATCATTACGACCTAGAGCTAGCTTACTCCACCGGACTTAAATCAACACAAGGAGAATTGTTAGCTGACACTAGATACTTCTCATTTTTCATTTATCACAACTTGGCGGTCATTACGGGTCTCGCTCAGCCTCTAGATTCCAACCATCTCAACACCAAGATCTTATAGGTCATCTTGACCTTAATTACGCAACTTCCCATTTATGATTCATTTGATTCTTTCATACATTCACTTTGAATTGTCAAATTTCAAATTATAGTTTATTATCTCCTTATAATGAAGCTCGAAAGCATTTCAACTTTGATAAAAACTTTACAAATGTTATATGTTTATTTTCCTAAATACATTATTTGTTTATCTCTTCATTGTCACATAAATCGTTTTTCATAAATTCTAGGATGAAATTTTCTTTCTTATGACACAAAAATTCCACGATAAATTATCGCATTTTAATCTTTCATCACAAATAAATTATTACCAATTTTACTCCCTCAAGTAAATAATGTACAATATAATTTTCATCCAAATGAATTCACCACATTCATATTTAATTATCTCAACTATTCCAAAGTTAATTCATTTAAAATTAAAAAAAACAATTATCCTTAAATGGACTCCAAGATAACCGTCTAGGCATATTAATCAATTTGTAGGTCATCTTGACCTTAATTACGCAACTTCCCATACATGATTCATTTGATTCTTTCATACATTCACTTTGAATTGTCAAATTTCAAATTATGCTTTATTATCCCCTTATAATGCAGCTCGAAAGCATTTCAACTTTGACAAAAACTTTACAAATTTATATGTTTATTTTCCTGAATACATTCTTTGTTTATCTCTTAATTGTCACGTAAATCGTTTTTCATAAATTCTAGGATGAAATTTCCATTCATATGACACACAAATTCTAGGATAAATTATCATATTTTAATCTTTCATCACAAATAAATTATTACCAATTTTACTCCTTAAAGTAAATAATGTATAATATAATTTTCACCCAAATAAATTTCCCACATTCATATTTAATTATCTTAACTATTCCAAAGTTAATTCATTTAAAAAAAACAATTATTCTTAAAAGGATCCCAAGATAACCATCTAGGTATATTGATTAATTTGTAGTGGGATTATACCCTCAAATAATTTCTAAATTTGTATATAATTATTCTCAAAATATTCCATTAATATTCTAGTATAATCTAAATACATCCTTAATTGTATTTATGCAAATTTACTTTATAAAATATGAATTTTTAAAATAAATGCCTCTGACCGGGATCGCACCTAGAACCAGCAAGAACCCCAAACCGCAGCCCAAACCAGTGAGCCAACTCACTGCTGTGAGTAAAAAGGCTCACCACTAGTTTATAAACCTGAATGACAGTATGTATAATAACTTGAAAATTTTGATAACTCGATTCCTACGTATTACTTTAATGAATACTCACATCAATGGAAATATTTTAGTATATTTTCTTTGATGAATACTCATATCAATTTTCTTTTCTTTGATGAATACTCATATCAATTTTCTTAACATAAATTTTAGTATATTTTGCTTAATTTAATCTTAATGAAATTTTAGTGCACAGCTTGTAATAAAAATAACGAAAATTGCACGTGTATAGTAGAAAAAGCATGTGTAAAACACGTGTGGAAAAATATTTGAATGGAAATATTTTACGGTTACAACACTCCCTCCTTAGAATAGTTCTGTCATCAGAACTACTCTTAAAGAGTAAGAGATGAGAAGCAAAAGAAACATGCATAAAGTACAAAATTTAAACAAAAAGTTCGGGATAGTCACTCTTCATCCGCTCTTCCGATTCCTAGTTGCTTCCTCGACTAGCTAGTTCCTCCACGTTACCTTGACCATGGGTATAGTTTTGTTCCTCAAAACTTTTTCCTGCCTATCCACGTTCTCCACTGGACGCTCCATGTAGCTTATGTTCAAATTTAGACCTTCTAGTACTTCTGGTAAGTGATGACTTGGATATGGTATGCAGCTTCGTAACATGGACACATGAAAGACATTGTGCACTTTGGCTAGCTCTTCCATTACTTCCAACCGATAAGTTGTCTTCCCAATACTTTTAAGTATCTTATATGGTTATATGTATCTTGGAGCTAACTTTCCCCCTTTTCCAAATCGGATCACACCCTTCGTCGGAGATACCTTAAAGAAGACAAAGTCACCTTCTTCGAATTCCAAGTCTCTTCTTTGATTATCTGCATAGCTCTTCTATCTGCTTTATGCCCCGACCAGTCTCTTCCGGATTAATTCTATTTTCTCCAAAGTCTGCTGCACTATCTCTGGCCTGTACATCTACATTTCTCCCACATCATACCAACACACCAGTGTTCTACACTTCCATACAAAACCTTATACGGTGCCATGCCAATCCTAGTATGAAAACTGTTATTTCAGGAAAACTCTACCAGAGCTAAGTGCCTCTCCCAGCTTCTGCCGAAATCCATCACAAAGCATCTTAACATGTTTTTCAATACATGATTTACCCTTTCAGTCTGCCTATTTGTTTGAGGATGGAAGGCAGTACTGAATTCAGTTTTGGTTTCCAAAGCTGCCTGAAGACTCCTCCAAAATTATGAGGTGAATCGTGCATTTCCATCTGGAACAATCAACATGGGAATTCCATGCAACCTTACTATCTCTCCGATGTACAATTCTGCCAACTTCTCCATCGACCAGGTGATTTTCATCGCCAAGAAATGAGTAGACTTGGTTAGTCGATCCACTATTACCCAAATTGCATCATTTTCCTAAGGACTTCTAGGCAGCTCTGTGGTGAAACCCATGCCGATGTTCTCCCTTTTCCAGTCTAAAATGGTTAATGGTTGTAGTAAACCTCTGGGTCATTGATATTCTTATTTGATCTGCTGACAAGTCGTGTATCTTGCTACAAAATCTTCTACATCCCTTTTCATTCCCGACCACCATAAATGCTTCTTAATATCCTTAGACATCTTAGTACTCCCTAGATGTACTGATAATAGAGTAGTGTGTGCCTCCAGTAGAATGCCTTCCTTCAATTTTGCTTGATCAGGTACACACAATCTTTCTCCGAACCAAAGCACTTCGTTCATTACTTGAAATCCTGACAATTTGCTCGTGCCGACTTGCTCCTTCATCTTCTAAATTTCTGGATCAGATTTCTAACCGTCGACAATCTGCTCTCTTAGCATGGGCTGAAGCCTCAACTGGGCCAGTGATACTCCCAGTCCTTGCAATACAACCTCGATTTCAGCTTGTTCGAATTCCTCTGCAAGTTTTATCTGAGTTGTAATCAAACAAGGTAAACTACTTTTCCGACTGAGCGCATCTGCCACCACATTTGCCTTTCCCGGGTGATACTTTATCTCTGAACAAATATCTTCTAACACTTCCAACCACCTTCTCTCCCTCAAATTTAGGTCTCTCTGCTGACAGATGTAATTCAAACTCTAGTGATCTGTGTACATATTGACTTTCTCCCCATACACATAATACCTCCACTGCTTGAAGGCAAATATGATTGCTGCCAATTCCAAATCATGGGTTGGGTAATTTTTCTCATGCAGTCTAAATTGCCTAGACCCATAAGCTTTCACCTTTCCCTCTTTCATTAGTACACAAGAAAAACCGTGATGTGAAGCATCACTGTAGACATCGTAGTCTATTCCCGCTCACGGCAAAGTCAATATTGGAGCGGTAGTCAACCTCTCATTCAACTCTTGGAAACTTGCTTCGCATTGCTCTGTCCACTTGAAACTTACATTCTTTCTAGTAAGTCCTATGAGCGGCACAGCTATCTGAGCATAACCCCGAATGAATTGCCAATAATAACCGGTCAAACCCAAGGAACTTCTGCTCTCCTTCATTGATGTGGGCCTTGGCCAATCTTCCACTACTTCTACCTTCTGTGGATCAGTGGTCACTCCCTCCTTAGAAAGGATATGACCCAGGAACGCGACTTCGGACTTCCAGAAGTCACACTTGGATAACTTGACATATAATTTCTGTTCCTGCAGCTTCTTCAACACCTTTGCAAAGTGCCCACCATGCTCTTCCTCTGACTTGGAATATACTAGGATATCGTCGATAACACCACGATGAAAGAGTCAATGAATGGTCGCAGGACCCTGTTCATCATATCCATGAATATGGCTGGTGCATTCGTCACTCCAGATGACATAACTAAGAATTTGTAATGTCCATGTCGAGTACGAAACACTGTCTTATGCACATCATCTTCCATAACACGGACTTGGTGATAACCCGACCGAAGGTCAATCATGGAGAAAATTGCTGCTCCTTGAAGTCGGTCAATAAATCATCGATCCGCAAAATGGATACTTATTCTGATAGTCACCTTGTTCAACTCTCTATAATTGATGCACATCCTCATTGATCCATCCTTCTTCACCAACAAAACTGGTGCTCCCCAAGGCGACGCACTCGGTCTGCAGAAACCATTGTGCAATAGTTCTTCAATTTGCTTTTTCACTTCATCCTATTCCACTGGCGCCATTCTGTAAGGTGAATTGGATATTGGTGCGCTTCTTGGCTGAATATCAATACTGAATTCCACATCTCTATGAGGTGGTAATCCAGGTAGATCCTCCAAGAATACCATCGGAAAATTCCGTACTACAAAAATCTTCTTGACTTCCCCAGGGACTTTCTTCTTGGTCAAGGCTGCCACCAACTCCTTGCACTTCCTCTTCCCCTGAAAAGTTATTGCTGGCCCTCTTGGTGCCATCACCATAACTTCCTTGCTCTTGCAGATGCTAGCAATGTAGATCGACATCCAGTCTATACCAATGATAATATCGACTCCCAACACCTCCAACTCTATAAGTTCGATACCTAGAATTCTCCCTCCAATCGTGATTTCATAGTCAGCATAATACCGATCAGTGTTCATTGTTTCTCCTGATGGTGTAGCTACTGCCAAGATCTTGCCAGATTTTTTTTGGGGTCTACCCTAATCTTTGAGCAAATTTAGGAGACGCAAAGTGTGCGATGAACCGGTATCAAATATGACGGTAACATTTATTCCATTTACTAGGAGTCTCCCTATTACATAATAAATTACATCTTTCAGTATATAACATCTCTCCTACTACCAGACTGGAAATACCATACAAATTTTACTCAGATGCTCCAATACCGGTGATGACGTTGTCGGAGTCCTCAACGTCCTCCTCTGTCAGAGCGAACACTCACCCCTGCCAGTACAGTTTCTTCCCTTGATCTGCCTGCTTCTGATTCTGCCCTCCCCACTGGAAATGTGGGCAATGTGGCTTAGAATGACCTTCTTTCCCACAATTGAAACACACACACACACACACAGATATATATATATATATATATATATATATATATATATATATATATATATATATATATCTGTGTGTGTGTGTGTGTGTGTGTGTGTGTGAGTGAGTTTTGATGTGTTTTTGTGGACATTGTATGATCTGGACTATCGTCTGTTTTAGTTTGGAACGAGATTTCGACCTAGTTTCTGATGGAATTACCAAACACTTATAAAATAGAAATTGTAGTTTACTGTGTCTAGTTTCCAGAACATCTGACGGATCCTCAATCCAACTTATTGATTGTAAGATATGAAATTTCTACCGCTATACTGTTGTAATTCCAAAATTTTTAAATAATGGTTAGTTTTCAGAATTTATCGAATATGAACCTTTTAAACTAATTTATTTGATTCCAGATTTTTTTGTGAATTCCTCATTGTGTGCTGGATTTAATTTGATTTTTCCAGAATTTAAACTATTTTGAGAAACGAAATCATGTAACTTTAAGATTTTAGATAAAAGATGGTTTCAGAATTTATCTAATATGAACCCTTTAATCTAATTTATTTGATTCCAGATTTTTATGGTGGATTTCTCGCTTTGTGCTGAATTTAATTTGGTTTTTTCAGAATTTAATATTGATTTTTGGAAGGTATTGTTTTTGAGGAACAAAGTCATGTAACTTTCAGATTTTTTGGATGAAAGATAGTTTTCAAAAATTATTGAATATCAATCCTTTAAACTAGTTTATTTGAGCCCAGATTTTTATGATGGATTCCTTGATATGTGCTGGATTTAAGTGAATTTTTCCAGAATTTAATATTGATTTTAGAGTGTACTATTATGAGTAACGAAATCGTATAATTTTCAGATTTTGTAAAAATCTATATTTTTGTGGATAAAAAGTGCTTCCATACATATTAACGAATTCTCGTGGCAATGTTGGTTGATTAAAAGGAATGTGAATAATGAAGGGTATTTTTGTATTACAAAAACCAAGATGGGTTTAATTTGAGACTTGGGGTTATGATGTAGACCTTAGAAAGACTATTAATGATACTTTTAGTTGTGAGACTCTAGAGGTTGAGTGGGACCCTAACACACAGGCAGTTGAGATTTTGTGGATATTTGGCCAATGGGGCTTTTGTTGTTGATTTAGTTAAGTCCGGCAGGGTACATTAACTCTAGGGAGGCTGTGATTTAATTAATAAAATATAACCATCCTAAGGACAGACACTAGTGGAGATGTGATAGAGCTTCAGAAACGTAAGTAGGGGGCCCTGTATAGTGGACGGATGAGATTCAGGACTTTAGTTGTAGTTAGGCGATTTTATTCCGATGGCTACAATTGTCATTGCCATCTCCCGGGTTCGCACGTTGATGGTCTTTTACAGTTGGGTGGTTTTATTTCCAAGACTGGGACCTATTCGTGGAATTTTGGCATGGAATGTTCAGGGCGACTCTTACATGATGCTTGCGCGTTGAGGGTGCTAGTCTATCTGGTAGATACCGGGACGGAGGTCGATTCGTAGAGTATTCTAGATCTTGTTTCTATCACCGTATTAGGATTAGTTGCATAACGATGGATTAAACCCTATAAAGTGGAGAACGATAAGGACTTGCACCGGACCAATGTATTGTCGGATGCATAGAATCCGACAAGTATGCATTAGAAGTCAACATATACATTTGTGTTTTCTTGACTTGGTTTCATGTATGTTTGTTTTCCATTTTCTTACACTTGACACTTAGTCTAGTTTCACTTGATGATTTTTGTCTCACATATTGTTATTTCATGTCCCATCGGTATTTACTGTGTTAATATGTTTCGTTTGTTGGCTTATGATTTTATTCTCTATGTTTCTATTTAAATTTCTATTTTCTTTGAATATCTCTAACACCGCTATGGCTGACCCCTATAGTTTTAGGGGTTAGGGTTATCTCTAGCCTCATGTTTCACAGGTAGGTACCATTAGCATGGAGTTGGGAGCATGTGGTAGAATGTTAATGATTTTGCATATGTTGTAAAAAGATTGATCGTAAAGAGAAAATTTGCATTTATGGTGTTGTGTCGTAAGAAGAATGTAATTCAAGGTGTTTAAATTCCGCTGTACTTTGTAAAAGAGTTGATGTAATAAAAAGTTTTAAATTTTCCTGCATTTGGTTTCCGTATTTATGATTACAATTGAAGTTGATTCTGGAATTGTGCCAAGTATTTCTAATTTTATTTATTGGAAATTCGGGGCGCTACAGAAACACCCAATAATATGAAGAATTTCTAGCAAATACAAACTCTTAAAGAAGCCTCAAGCCTCCTCGAAATCCGCGCCCAAGAGAAGAATAAAGAAAATCCCCAGCAAGGCTTTCAGCAGCACAGCAGGTGAATATTTGTTTATTTGTTTTTGTTTTGTTGCCTTTTGACATTTAGAAGTAGGATTGGGGGGGGGGGGGGGGGTTAAAAGGGATTTAATTAATGGGTAGTTTAAATAACTAACGATACTCCTAATTAAACTCCACTAACCCACTCACTCAAACCCACTCACCCCTCTCTAAAAAATCGCCGGCCAGAAATCCCTTTGACATCAAAATTTCTTTAAAGAAATTTAGAAGTAGAGAGTTCCAATAAAAGATTTACAAGAGTAATAATATTAGAATTTGAGGCTTGAGAGCCTGGTCTTGGCGTTGGGTTTAGATAACTGTGTATAGTGATATAGGTTGCGGGTTCGAGTCTTGGGAGGCTCTGTTATTTTTTTTGAACTTTCAAATTTTAATATATTGAAAGTAGAAGGGATATATAAACAACTAAATGTGATTCTCTTCATAAACAGTGAGTTGGCTCACTGGCTGTGGGCGGCGGTTTGGTTTGCTGTGCTTCCTGGGTTAGAATCTGGGTGTGCACATTATGGTTCTTTTATTTTGGGGCTTTTTCATGGTTTTAAAAGTTGGAAAAAAATTGTAGAAATATTTTAGAATATTATTAGAACCTTGGGAAATAATTCTACACTATTTTAAAATATATTTTGGAGATTTAAAAGATTATATTAGAAAATGTATTAGATGAAACTAGCTTCTAGTCAAAATTTTTAGGGTATTTTCTTATATTAACAAGATTTAAAATTATGGGAATAGAATACAAATTTAGAAACTCATGAAAGGGGTTCTATATGAGAGATTACACGATAATAAAGGCAAAGAATTTGAAATATTAATCATGCAACATTTTGCAGAGGGTTTATCAATTAAAAGTGGTTGAATACTGTTAAGTGATAAATCAGAAATATCAACTGAGTATTTGTTTACAAGAAATTGATCAAGTGTTCATTTAAATTGAGATAATAAACATAAAGAGAATAGATAAAGAAGAATGATGAATAATAAATGAAATGTTTATGATGAAGTTAGATGTAACCTATGTGATTTCTTATGAGATGGTTGTTTGTTCTAGCGTGAGCGGGACCCAGAATACCGACAGTTGTGATAAATATAATTTGAGAAGTAAACAGTGTGGGTTAAATTTCCCTTTGAGAAGTAGCTAGTGTGGGCTAACATTCTCAGTGTTTTGGTTTAAGCCCGGTGGTAAGCTAGCTCTAGGTCTTAATAAGTACAATTTAAACTTAAGGACATGCACTAGTTGGAGATGTGATGACATAAGAGCAAACGTGAGTTATGGACTCCCGGATGATCCGCAAAATGAGACAATCCCCAGTATTCCAGAACGATAGATTTAATAGGTCACAGAATGATCCATGGAGTGGGATTGATCTCTAGTATTTTCGGATGAGAGCGACGCTCATTGGACATTTGTGCGATGAGGGTTCCAGGATGATTCGCGGAGTGAAATAATCCCCAGTATTCCTGGATGATGGATGAAATAGGGCACAAAAAGATCCACGGAGTGGGATTGAACTCTAGTATTCCGTGGCGAGAACCAATACATGCAGAGTGTCTAAATCTTGTAGTAATCATAGTGGTAGGTTGCATGGTGAGGGAATGGACCTTATAATGAGGAGTACGATAATGGCTTGCCCTCGGACCTATGTAGTATGGGATGCATAAAATCTGAATAAGTATGCATTAATGTCATCGTAGTGAGAATGTATGCATTAGACATTAAGTCATTGTAATGCGCCGATTTCTTTACACTGGAAAACCGTGTCATAAGCTGTCATGCCTCGCTTCCCAAAAGGAATACGGAATACGAGTATGGACAAAGCCCAGCATATAATTTTCATCATTCATAAGCTGTAGGATCGACTCACCATCATAACAAGGAATATAATAAAATATACTCAACCACGCATGCATGAATAATTTATTAACCAACAGAAATCATTTGAAGCAAATATAAATATCCCAAGTAAATTCAAGATCTGGATCAAAGTAAAACTTCGGGACTACAAGCCCGTTACAAATTTTAAGTAGCAACAAGAATTAAATAAACTCAAATACAAAATAACTAAAGTAAGTTTTTCCAAGCGAAGCCTAGAATGTTTGCTCACCAACTCCTGCGGGAAATTGATCTCCAAAACCTGTATATATATATATATATATATATATATATATATATATATATATATATATATAATGTAGAAGAAAAATAGAGAAACAAAGACAAATGCCCGTTAGTGCAGTTACGGGCCGCAAGTAGTACAAGCAAGAGGTATGAAAACAAGTGCAAGAAAATATGAAACAAGATTTGGAATCAAGAGTATACAACGTGGTGTGACAGGGATTCAACAAGTAGTGAAGTTCAAGAGACTAGCTAGCAAGTCAGACAAATCAAGTAACATGATCGGCTAACAAATACAAGTAGCAGGAACAGGTAACAAGTGAGCATGTAATTGTTTCAAGTATCAAGTAACAAGTATCGGGTAACAAGTCTCGAGTAACAAATAACATGCAACTTGTAACAAGTAACAGGAACGAGTAACAAAAATGTGCACGTGACATGTTATACTCTACTGTTTAATGCTATCTAGGTATCACTTCATGCATCCCATTTATTTATCACATGGTTGTTACTTACAAACAAGTTACGTTTAGATCGATCTAGTGGTGGATTTTATAGGGCTGTGTACTCAGGCATCATGTAACCAGAACAAGCACGAATCACGTAATCCCGAATTCGTGGCATCATGTAATCAAGAACAGACATGAATCATGTAATCACGAAATCATGGCATCATATAGTCATATACTAGTAATAGACATGAATCATGTAATCACGAATCATGGCATCATATAATCATATACTAGTAACAGGCATGAATCATGTAATCACGAATCATGGCATCATATAATCAGGTAGTTAATAACAGGCATGAATCGTGTAATCACGAAATCATGGCATGAAGTAATAGGAAACACGGGCCCCTTCCGAGTACACTTACCTATATTGTCCACTACTATGGTCTTTCCCTTAAACCCCGACTTCTTATTTATTATTATTATCAATACAAGCATGAAAGTGTGCGAAACAGGACAAGTAAACATGATCAAGAACAGGGAACAAGTCTAGGCTAGGCAGCAAGTATATTTGAGGGTCGAACAAGTCAAAATTATCAAAAACGACGAGAATTCCAATTCTGAACAGCAGGATGTTGCTGCACCAAAACTGAGATTCCCAGTTTTACATGAATGCAAATCCCGATCCGTCACAAAACCTAGAAACTAGACTCTCAGCCGAATCCAGTGCATACAAACAAGATACATAAAAGTTGTAGCAACTGATGTCAAAACAGCAAACTACACAGAATTCATGTTCAGCCAGAATTTGTAAAATTGTTTTTATAAATATGAAAGGTCTGAAACTTCATTGATTAATTCCAAGAAAACTAGGAAAGGTTCTCTAGTGTGTCTAGTATCATCATGCGATGTTTCAAGTCATTATCTTACAGGTAGCATAGTTAATTTAAATTGGAAAATAAAGTGACGCAGCAAATTTATGAATCTGAAATTTCAGACAAAGCAACAATAAAATAGTGATAATTTACAAACTATAACTCGGAATTCAATTCTATAAAGGGGTAGTAAAATAGACATCTGGGGCTACATTTCATGTTTAGAACTCAAGTCCAGATTCTAATTTTGTCAGGGTCGAAATAGCAGACCAAAAATAGGACAGCAGCAAACAAGGATATTTTTGCATGAAATGTATTATAATTATACTAGTTGTGAAACGAGTATGTCAACGAAAGATTGTGACTCTTATGATCATGGGATTGATAAGGACGGCAACAAGTAAAATGAGATCATCAAATGATAAGTCAAAGGGGAGTCACAACTACAATCTACTTGCGGTATTTTTAAATAAAAGCTTGTACTAGAACAACGAATTGTACAAGAAGATACTTGCCTTGATTGGATGAGGACATTGATCGATGATCGAGACCGGATGGATCGGACCGGCGTGGATCTTGATGGCAATCAAGATCAAGGAAGATCGGACGACTGAGATCCAAGAGCTTGATGATGATGATCTGATGGATCGATCGGATGACTCTGATCTAATCAGATGATGATGGAGATGATGATCAAGATCTTGATGATGATCAAATCAATCGGACGGCCAGGATCTGATCAGATGCTGAAGGAGAAGATGATCAAGATGATAATCACAATCACGATGAAAGATTAGATGGCCCAGATCTGTTTCATATGTCTATGTTGCTTAAATCTATTTCATATTTGAATATTTATTGATACGTTCAACGCACGTGTTTGCAGTGCACGTGTTGGTTGTATTCTTTTTCAAAATAAAATTTATGAAGTGTGTATGTTTATTTTTATTTATGCATATAAACTTTTATTATTATTCTAAACTAGTTTTATTAAATTTATATTAATTGGAGTAACATATGTTATTTTAATTAAATAAAAACCCAAAATTTTGTGTTTATTGCACGTGCACCTACACTTGCTCCCGAATCCCATGCATTTCCCATCCTTAATAGGCAGCCAAATGTGAACGGGAGGGAATTAAATTAGTTTAAGGGGTTTTAAATTAGTGAGTAGTTATTAAAGTTGGTGGAGAGTTAATTAAGGGTTATGGGTGGTAAGATTAATAATGACCCACTCTCATTTCCCATTATATACCTCTCGGCCAACAATAGTGAAGGGAGTAATTTCCATTTCAATTTTTTTTTTGCTTGCGAACTATTCACTTTTGGCTTGGAGTTGTTTTTGGTTGTGGAGTCTTGGAGCTCGGATTTCGCGGTGGGAGATTGGAGCTTCTTGGAGTTCATTTGCTAGGGAGTAATTAAATTCTTCAAATAGGTAGGTGTTTTTCCTATCTTCTAATTATGGTAGTAGATTCTATATGTTTGCCATGAAATACGTAGTTTATAATTAGATTGGTATGTAGTTGTGTAGTTAATGATTTAATTAGTGGGTGTTCTCATTTTTTTCTAAATTTTAGTAGATTGTGTTTTGATTAGCCATGACATGTGTACAAGTGTAGAAGCCTTTTATAATTTTAATTGTGCACTCTTAGTCATAGTTAGTATGTGAATGCGCGGGATTTTTGGTATTTTTCTAAAATGTTAGTAATTGTGCGTGTTAGAAATAGGGAGATGGAATGGTGAAATTGGCATGTGGGTGTAAAGTGACATCTCTGGAAAAATTTATTAATACATGTTTAATTACAATCATGTAATAGACAATTGAATTAATAGGAGTTTTATAGAATACCTTTCTAGTATAGAATTTATAAAAATGAATCTATGGAATTAAATTTCTGTACATGCAATGATGTGCAAATTTCCCAAAAAAATATAGTTGTATAGAGACCCATAATCTATATAATTCAAGTTATAGAACTAGTAATAATTCATGCAAATTTGGGGAATAATCTCCTTAATTTTGGGAATAAATTATTATATGATTTATCTTAGGCTAATATATTCAATTTGAAGGGAATATTATTTTTTTTGGAATTGTAAAAGTTGAAGTGTAAAAATTTGACATCGAAATTTCTTTAAAGAAATTTAGAAGTAGAAAGTTCCAATAAAAGATTTACAAGAGTAATAATATCAAAATTCGCGGCTTGAGAGCCAAGTCTTGGCGTTGGGTTTAGATCACTGTGTACAGTGATATAGGTTGTGAGTTCGAGTCTTAGGAGGCTCTGAAATCCCCATTTCTGATTATACAGATTTGTATTTTATTTTCTTCGTATTATTGTATCTTAAATTCTTCCGCAATTCTCTTTATTCTTTTAAATCCTATTACATACATTTAGTAAGTATTATTTTATCGAGCCCAATTCACCATATAGTTTGTAAGCCCAATCTAATTTTATTTGCAATTATTTTCTTATGTCTTAGCCCACTTTATTTAATTTCTTATTTTATTATGAACCCATAGTTCATTCTTAGCCCAATATATTTTAATTGCTATTGTTTTTCTCCTAGCCCATTCTACAATTTTATTTGTGAAGCCCAACCAAAATTATTTAACTTTTTATTTTGTTGTGAGCCCACAATTCATTTCATGGCCAACTCAACCCAACAAACCTCACATTCTAACTCCTCATAACAGCCAACCCCTCCATCTCCTTAACCTCCAACCCCATATTCTTTCATTAACTCCCATAATCAAACCCTGATCATAACCCACCCCCACTGACCCGAAACCAATTACTTATTAAATACCCATTATAATATTATTAAACTACTTCATTATTATATAATAACCCCCCCCCCGTCACTCTTTCTCCCCCCGATCTCACTCACTCTTTCTCTCTCTCTCTCCCTCTCTTTCTCTGTCTCTTCCCCAATTTCGAAATAGAGGAACCCATCGACAACTCCTCTTCCTCCTCCCACTCGAGTGCCAGCCATCGTTGCTCTTCCTCCCAGCGCCGCCCTTGCCTGCACCACCGTCGACCCCCCCTGCAGCCCTTGCCAAACCCTCGTCTCCCTCACCATGTCTCCACCACCGAGCTCCTTCACCCGCAGCAATCGACTGGCGTCGCCACCACCAACGCACCCTCCTGTCGCTCGCCTCCACCTTTGCCCAACACCCTGCCGCCACCTCCTCTGTTGACTGCCACTATCGTCAGTGTCTTCCTCGTGCTCTCCCTACCATTGGTCTATTCTTCGTTAGCCTTGAGCCCCACTGCCTCCAACCCCATCGCCTTCCCTTCATCGCTGCACCACGACCTGTCATGCCCCACTACCCAAAAATACGGAACACAAGAATATGACATTGGCCCTACGAATAACTTGCGTCATCCATAAGCTATTTACCCATTCAACTCAACAATAATAACAATACAAAATAATTGCGCAGGCAATAATAACAACCACATGAATAATAATACTTGGAATAAGACAATATGAAATAATCAAATATGATAATCCAACATCTGAAAATAAATAATAATATATGGGTCATAAGCCCAATAGAATAATAGATTTAAACACAATGATAATAAGTTTCAATATAATAAGTCCAATGAAATAACATTCAACTAGAAAGCAATAAATATTTAGAAAGCTTGTTCTCCAATTCCTACAAGTAATTCTCCATGATCACCTGTGAACACTTCATCTAAAAAGAGAAGAAAAATTGTCCTTAGAGCAAGTCATGGACAGTAAGTAGAGAAAGCAAGAAAACAATGGAATAACGACATAATAATGAATTCAATAAATCATTAAATATCAATAATATGGGACGATAGCAATATTCAATATCATGGTAATCGATGCAATGGTTTTTAATGATGATTCAATATTCGATAACAATGTTCAATGGTCAAGGTCAATAACACTTAGAGAATATTCGATATCAATAGAAACAATGATGTACAATATGCAATATCGATGTTGTGTCAATTCTTAAGTCAATTAATTTTTTTAATCCTAACTAATGCACGTACTACTGCATCCCATAACTACAGGTTCGATGCATACAATCAATTTCGGTTAGACTTAAGTCGAAGATTCTATAGGTCATGTACACGGCACGATGATATTAATTACAACATTGGTGTACACTGGTCGGCACAATAACACTAAAACAATACACGATGAATTGGGATACTGTAGTCAGTAATCGAACAATAAATTAATATCGATAATACTAGCTGACACACATTATTTTGGAAAACATGGCCCACATTTTCGAGTACAGTCACTATATCATCAACTACTCCAGTCAATCCCTTAAACCCCAGCTTGTTAACTACTTTATCGATGCAACAATACATTAGGAAATTTAGAGACATTAGGTGGACGATAGTAACAATAGGAGAATTATAGGATGATAACTTTGGATGAAACAAATACAATGATGACAATAGCACATTAGGTTCATGCAATGCAACTCATACACTTCAATTCATGCAATACAATGATATATATATACTTATATTAAGAAAATCTGGAAAATGATTTTTTGGATAAAAAGAGATCACTGTACAAAAATCAGTTTTCCCACTGCTACAGAAATCGACAATTGAAACCGTCAGAAATTTTGGAAACTAGATTTCCACACGGTTCAAACACATATTTAAATACAAAATCCGACAAAAGTAGCTAGGTCAAATATACTATTCTTTACAGATTACATGTTTAGTTAGAAAATCGACATCAAGTTATTATATCTTAAGAATCTGCGAAAACTCAATTATAAATTCATCAAAAATATTCATTAGACTTCTAAACTTGTTAACTATCATTATGGAAATTATCAAAGAATTATTCTAGCATTAGTTTAGCTTTTTAATAGTCTAAACATGTAAACATACATGAATCTGACATTTTGGAAATAAAACACCGCAGTGGTAAAACCATGATAACTTTTGCAATACAACTCGGAATTTAAAGATCTTAGATGTTCTGGAAACTAGAGACATAGGGATACAACTCTTATTCTGAAAGATATTAATTTTGATGTCAAATACTGGATCAAAAATGCCTCACAAATTTCAGACAGACAACAAACATACATAATTTCAATAGATTTCATAAAATTAAGCGATCTAACATGATGGGTACCACTTCAATTGATAAATAAATCTTATAATCAACATGGTAGGTATATTAGCATGGTAAACATCATTAAGAATACACACATACACTAATTTAACGATCACAAAACATCAGTTGATCATTCAATCGCACAACATAGCAATTAATTCTATGATAAATCATTTGTATGTTGTTTGTATGAATAAACCCTACTATCACTACTACATGGATGCATGAAAGATTCAATCTTTGGAGTCAACAAAGGAACGATGTCGAGAATATTTGGATTAGCTCGTGTAAACCCTCAATATACTAAACGAACAGGAACGATAGTATACGATACGATGAACAATTGGATCGACTTGCAAGAATGTGAATGAAACATGAATTTGATACAATATTAATTCAAGAGGAAAAGTGACTTTTCTTATGGACGATTAATTCGAATACCTAAGAATAACGGGATTAGAATTTCGGAGCAACGAACCAACGAAAAATTACGTGCACACTATGTGCTCAAAGAAACTCAGCATCAACAGCAACAATAGAAGAACGATAGCAACAGCAAAAGAGTGCCACAACAGCAAAGGTGTCTGGGGTTGGCTGGGTGGTCGGCTGGGTTTCTAGGGTCAAGACAGGGAGATGGGTGCTCAGAGGTGGTCGGGGAAGAGGGTTGGGGTTGGCAGACGGGATGAGAGAGGAGAGAGAGAGAGAGACGGCTAGATTTAGGGTTTGTATTTTGTATTTTTAGGATTTGCAATAGGGTATTATTTATAGGATACAATTAGGTTGTTGGGTTAATGGGCTGTAATCTAATAATAATGGGTTTAGGTCTTGAAATAATTGCAATTGGGCTTTGGGTTCAAAAAGATATGGATTTAAAAATAATAGGGTTCAAATAAAATACTCACAATCAAATAAAAATGGGATCAACAGGAAAATAGCTCAACAAGAAGAACAAGAGTAATTCATGAACAAAATTTAATTAAAATGAATAAGGAAAAATAAAGTATGTTATTCAAATTGCAAATGAAATATTACAATGAAGGGAAAATGAAAAGAACGAAAACGGTAGTTACAATCCTACCCACCTTACAATAAAATTTCGTCCTCGAAATTTAAGCAAGTGGTAATAGGGTAACCCCGAAGGAAAGAAACGAACTACACAAAAGATGAGGAAACTTATTCTGAAATTCTTCCTCAAGCTACCAAGTTGACTCACCCGGCGAGTGAGGATTCCAAGAAACTTGAACTAATCTAATAACCTTGTTCTTCAAAATCTTCTCCCGTCAGTCCAAAATTGAAACCGGACATATCTCACAAGACAAATCTGGTTGAACAGACAATTCTGAGTAGTCAACAACATGACTATCATCCCTGCATATTTCATGAGTTGGGAGATATGGAACACATCATGCACTCCAGATAGAGCCGGCAGTAATGCGAGTCTATACCTTGCCTACTCGCTCCACAACATCAAACGGACCAATGAATCTAGAGCTTAGCTTGCCCCCTCCTCCAAACCGAATAACACCTCTCCATGGTGATACCTTGAGGAAGACATGATCCCCCACTTCGAATTCCAATGGTCTCCTATGAATGTCTGCTTATTTCCTCTGCCTATCCTGAGCTTCCTGTAGATACTTCCTGATTTGGGCCACTGCATCAACAGTTCTTGTGATTAACTCTGGCCCAAAAAGCTTCCTCTCACCACTGTCATTGCCAGCACACTGATCTACACTTCCGACCATACAAAGCTTCATACGACGCTGCCTTAAGACTTGTTTGGTAGCTTTTGTTGTATGAAAACTCTACCAAGTGTAGATGATCTTCCCAAGATCCTCCAAACTGAAGAACACAGGACCTCAACATATCCTCCAATGTTTGAATAGTCCTTTCCGATTTTCCATATGTCTGCAGATGGCAGTAATGAATCTTATCTTACTCCCAAGACTATTCTGAAGACTCTCCCACAATTGAGATATAAATCTGGTGTCTCTGTCTGATATAATGCTGACAGGGACCCAATGCAATGTGACAATCTCCTGCATGTACTTCTCTGCAAGGCTCTCCGTAGACTGACCCACTCTGAAGGGAATAAAATGGGCACTCTTTGTCAAGCGATCCATAATTACCCAGATGGCATTGCGATCCTTGGGACTTCTAGGCAAAGCAGTCACAAAATCCATGGTAATGTTCTCCCACTTCCACTCTGGAATAGGAAGTGGTTGAAAAAGTCTAGCAGTCCTCTGATGTTCTTCTTTCACTTGCTGACAGATCAGACACTGCGAAACAAATCTTACAACAACTCACTTCATACCATGCCACTAGAGATACAAATTTAAATCCCAATACATCTTCGTACCATTAGGATGAATAGAATATGGCAAACGGTGAGCTTCTTCGAGTAACGTCTGCCTGAATTCCCCCTTAGGAACACATAGACGGGCCCCAAAGCAGAGAGATCCATCCTCATGAATAACCATATAAGTCCTTGAAATTGTTTCAACTTCAGCTCGAAACTTTTGCAAATGCACATCACCAGACTGTACTTCCTTAATCTGATCAACCAAAGACGACTGTAACTGAAGCACCAAACAACTCTGCTCAGAACTAGGCAAAACAACTTCCAAGTATAATCTCCTCATAGCTTCCACAAGTTCATCCTGCTCAGTTAGAACCATAGCAACCGGTCTTCTGCTCAGAGCACCAGGTACCAAATTAATCTTACCAGGGTGATACTACAAATTGATATCATAATCTGCCATCAATTCCAACCATCGTCTCTACCTCATATTCTGCTCTTTCTGAATGAACACATACTTGAGACTTTTGTGGTCAGTGAAGATCTCCACTCGGTCTCCAAGTAAATGATGCCTCCAAAGCTTCAAAGCAAAGATCACAGCTGCAAGCTCCAAATCATGTGTCGGATAATTCTTCTCATGCGGCCTCAATTGTCTAGATGCATATGCGACAACCTTGCTTTGCTACATAAAAACAGCACCCAAGCCTTTTCCTGAAGCATCACAGTAAATTACGAAACCTCCTGATCCATCCAGTATAGTCAACACAGATGCTGATGTCAACTGAATCTTCAACTCAGCGAAGGCTTCATCATAGAAATCATCCCACACAAACTTCTGATCCTTCCCAATCAACTTGGTCAATTACTCGACAATCTTCGAGAAATCCCGAACAAACTTTCTGTAATACCCCGCTAGACCAAGAAAAATTTGAACTTTAGATACTAATTTCGGCGTCAGCCAATCCTTAACTGCAGAGATCTTGGAGGATCGACAGAAACTCCATCACCAGAAATGATATGGCCCAAGAATGCCACACGATCTAGCCAAAACTCACACTTTCTAAGCTTCCTATACATCTGATTCTCCCTCAATGTTTGTAGATCAACCTTCAATGCTCAGCATGCTCATCACGATTCTGAGAATAGACGAGAATATCATCAATGAACACCACAACAAACTTGTCTAGAAAGGGAGAGAAGACCTGATTCATCAAGCTCATGAACACAGCTGGAGCATTAGTAACTTCGAAAGGTATCACCAAGAATTCATAGTGCCCATATCTTGTACGAAAGGCAGTCTTCTGCACATCCTCGGCTTTCACCTTAACTTGATGGTAACCAGAATGAAGATCCAACTTCGAAAATACCGAAGCACCTCCCAATTGATCAAATAGGTCATCAATCCTTGGCAACAGATACCGGTTCTTCACTGTGACATTATTCAGCTCACGGTAGTCAATACACAACCTGGACTACCATATTTCTTATTGACGAACAGTACTGGAGCTCCCCAAGGAGAAACACTGAGCCTGATAAAATCTATATCCAGCAATTCATGAATCTGCTCCTTTAACTCAGCCAACTCAACAGGAGCCATTCTATACGGACTCTTAGAGATCGGAGCTGTACCTGGCTAAACATCAATACTGAACTCCACTTCACGATCTGGTGGTAATCCCGGCGATTTCTCAGGAAAACATCCAGAAAGTCTCGTACAACCAATGATGCAACCTCATCATCAGCTCACACTTCTCCAATCACTCTAGCTTCCTGACTTGCCAACTTCTCCACACAAGCAAGTGGTGTTTCACCGGCACAGAATTCAAATTCCTGATGTCCTGATATTCGGAACAACACCTTCTTCAAATGGCAGTCAATTACAGCATAAGTGACACCAAGCCAATCCATCCCCAAGATAACATCAAAACCAGAATTGTTGATGATAATCAGATCGGCAACAAAATCAACACCACCAATAACCAAAGGACTCTGCTCACAGATCTAAGAACACACGACAACACCTCCACCTGTAGTAATATTCCATGCTGCTGAAATAGTGCTGCTAGCCAAGTGATGCAGGTCGACGAAGGGGGAAGAAATAAAGAAATGAGTAGCACCAGAGTCAAAAAGAACATGAGCGGGAAAGGAGTGAACAAGGATAATGCCTAACAAGAAGTCAAAGATGAGAACAAAATATGCAGAAAGAAAAATGCGAGAAACAGGCATGAATAGGAGAATAACATGATAAAGCAACAGAATAGAATAACACGGTAGCGAGGAAAAATAAAATCCAAATGAACACAACTAAAGATATACCTGCAATAATGCCCATAGGGATTTTAACATCCTATACAATTAGGTTGTAGGCCTGACCACGACCTGCAGGAAGATTAACCCTAGGAGCGGCTATCCTCTGATCAAAGATCTGTCCCTGAGGAAGGAGTGGTGGTCCACCCTGACCACGAGCAAGTACTCCCTGCGGAGCGGAGCCTCCAACTGGTGCAAGAGATTTGGACCTTGGGTAATCACGAATCATGTGATCATTACCTCCACACAGAAGGCACAGGTGATTTTCTATCCTGCAATCTTGGCACAAATGCCCAGTCTTCCGACAGTGCGAACAGATCAGATCCGACCTCTGAACAACAGGTGGGTACGACAATGCCCTAGCAGGAAAGGTCAGAACATGCCTCCTAATAGGCCCTCAAGAAGGCCTGGCAGCAACAAGGTGCGAAACAGACCGCTAAATGGCACGCTTCCTCGTACTAGTCTGCTCCTGAATTCGAGCAGCATCCAGGATATCAGCATAAGAACGAAGTTAAAAGGCAGCAAGACGATCCTAAATCTCAATATCCAAGCCCAACAAGAAACGACGGCCTTTATCTTCGTTATTCACCACCATAGAGGTAGAAAAACGACTTAGTCACGTGAATTCCGCAGCATACTCGTCCACGGTCCGACTACACTGATTCAAGACATTGTTTAGTTTAACATCGACACTTTATGAAATAAAAACAAAAAATCATGATAAATACTATCTGACGAACCTGAGTTAGTGAGACAAACTGTCGTTCCATTTCATTCTTGGTGGAATTAGGAAAAAACTTCATAAGGAAGCTCTCAGTGAAGATGGCCCAGTGGATGGGTCACCCCAATCATTCAGTTTCAGCTTGCCACCAGATGTGGGCAAAATTAACAAGTTGGATGCTCATAACATCTACACGGTCAACATCCAAGATCCGTACTGCGGTCAACAGCTTCTCAGTCCGAATAAGCCGTTGATCGACTTCAGGTGGACCCTCAGTGCCAGAGAATTTATCTGGATGGAGCCTCATGAAATCTGCCACAATACCAGGTCTCGGTAGTAGCAATCCGGGTGCCAGTGCAATGGGTTCCCTGTTGGTAGCTTCAAAAGCCACCCTCATCAGTTTATTGTGCTCCCGCTGCATCTGCATCATCTGTTGCATCATCCGTGCAACAGTTGGCTCATCAGACTGATCCTCCCCAGCTCGGAAAGATGAAGCACATTTTCTAGCTAGGGTCTGCAACAAAAATCAGATGGTTAGCATCCAGATCATAAGTTGGTTATCAATTATCCATGTGATTCCTGTATTGCACATACTGTTGAGTCAAATCGGTTAAAATCCAAATCTGACTAATATATCAGTCAAAGCCAAACCTCCATATGTTAGTCATGTTTGACTGATACATTATCAAAATCCAGGCTCTGATACCACTAAAAACATTGACATGCCCCGCTTCCCAAAAATACGGAACACAAGCACGTGACATTGGCCCAGCGAATGACTCTCATTATCCATAAGCTATTTACCCATTCAACTCAACAATAATAACAACACAAAAAAATTGTGCAGGTGATAATAACAACCATATGAACAATAATACATGGAATAAGATAATATGAAATAACCAAATATGATAATCTAATATTTGGAAACAAATAATAATATCCGGGTCATAAGCACGGCACGATAACATGTACACAGCACGATAACATTAATTGCAACATTGGTGCACACTGGTTAGCACAATAATACTAAAATAATACACGATGAATTGGAATACTGTAGTCAGTAATCCAACAATAAATCGATAATGATAACACTAGCCGACACACATATTTTGGAAAACTTGATCCACACTCTTGAGTACAGTCGCTATATCATCAACTATTCCAGTCAATCCCTTAAACCCCGGTTTGTTAATTATTTTATCAATACAACAATACATTAGGCAATTTAGAGACATTAGATGAACAATAGTAACAATAGGAGAATAATAGGATGATAACTTTGGATAAAACAGATAGAATGATGATAATAGCACATTAGGATCATGCAATGCAATGCATACACTTCAATTCATGCAATACAATGATATATATACTTATATTCAGAAAATTTGGAAAACGAATTTCTGGACAGCAAGAGGTAACTGTACAAAAATTAGTTTTTCTGCTGCTACAGAAATCGAAAACTGAAACCGTCAGAAATTCTGGAAAGTAGACTTCCACACAATTCCAAGGCATATTTAAAATACAAATTCCAACAATAGTAGCTAGGTCAAATACATCATTCTTTACAGATTACATGTTTAGACAGAAAATCGACATCAAGTTGTTATATCTGTAGAATTAGTGAAACCTCAATTATAAATTCATCAAAAATATTCTTCAGACTCCTAAACATGTTAACTATCATTCTGGAAATTATCAGAGCATTATTCTAACATTAATTTAGCTTTTTAATAGTTTAAACATGAAAACATACATGAATCTGAAATTCTGAAAATAAAACACAGCAGTAGTAAAACCATCATAACTTTTGTAATACAACTCGAAATTTAAAGATCTTAGATGTTCTGGAAAATAGAGATATAGGGCTACAACTTTTATACAGAAAGTTATTAATTTTGATGTCAAATACCAGGTCGAAAACGTTTCACAAATTCCAGATAGACAACAAACATACAGAATTTTAATAGATTTCAAGAAATTAAGCGATCTAACATGATGGGTTCCACTTCAATTGGTCAGTAAATCTTATAATCAACATGGTAGGTATATTAGCATGGGAACATCATTAAGAATACACACATACACTAATTTAACTATCACAAAACATCAATTGATCATTCAATCACACAACCTAGCAATTAATTCTACGATAAATAATTTGTATGTTGTTTGTATGAATAAACTCTACTATCACTACTACATGGATGCATGAAAGATTCATTCTTTAGAGTCAACAAAGGCACGAAGTCAAGAATATTTGGGTTAGCTCGTGTAAACCCTCAATATACTCAACGGAAGAGGAACGATAGTATACGATACGATGAATAATTGGATCTACTTGTAAGAATTTCAATGAAACTTGAATTTGATACAATATTAATTCAAGAGGAAAAGTTACTTGCCTTATGGACGATTAATTCGAATACCAAATAATAACGGGATGAGAATCCCAGAGCATCGAATCCACGAAGAATTACGTACACACTACGTGCACAAAGAAACTCAGCATAACAACAACAATAGAAGAACGGCAGCAATAGCAAATAAGGGCCACGATAGCAAGTGGGTCTGCCTGCGGGGATGATGGCGAGCGGTGGCGCTGATGTCGACTCGAGCACGGTGGTCGACTGGCGGCGTCAGGGGCTCGGGTCTACTGTTTCGACGGAAAAGGGGAGCAGCAGAGGGCGGCTTGGTGGTCGGCTGGGGTTTTGGGGTCGATGACAGGGAGATGGGTGCTCAGAGGTGGTCAGGGAATAGGTTCGGCATTGGCAGACGGGGTGTGAGAGGGGAGAGAGAGAGACGGCTAGGTTTAGGGTTTGAATTTTGTATTTTTAGGGTTTACGATAGGGTATTATTTATAGGATACAATTAGGTTGTTGGGTTAATGGGCTAGGATCCAATAATAATGGGTTTTGGTCTAGAAATAATGGGTTTTAGGTTAAAAAATAGATGGATTTAAAGACAATAGGGTTCAAATAAAATACTCACAATCAAATAAAAATGGGCTCAACAAGAAGAACAAGAGTAATTCATGAACAAAATTTAATTAAGATCATCAAGGAAAAATAAAGTATTTTATTCAAATTGCAAATGAAATATTACAATGAAGGGAAAATGAAAAGAAAAAACCAAAAAGGATTTTACACCACCAGAGACCCATCTCCCCCTTCCTGCCTCTTCTGCTCTCTCGATCGCAGACTCCGCGCCTCGCCACCGACCGTAGACTCCACCGGCGACCTCTCTCCTCGTAGCTCAAAATCTCGACTATTGTCCTAGCCTCCCTCCTTGCTATCGCTCGTCGTCGAGCCTCACCGACGCAAGCCTTCACCACCGAGTCCACCGCAGACCCGAGCCACCCCGTTGTCGTTCACTGTTTGCTGTGCCGTTCGTGCTGTTTGTTGTGTGGTGGTGTTTTTGCTGTTTGCTGTTCGTGGACTTGCTATTTGTTGTTCTTGTTGCTGTCCGATTGTTGCACACGCTCTCATTGTCTCCATTGTTTGCACGTGTTGCCGCGTGTGTTGCCTTTGGGACGCTCGTCCCGTTATTCTCATTACTAATAGAATCATTGTTTCTCAGGCAAGTTTCCCTTGAACACTCTTCTTGTTCCCATAGAAGCTTTGCTTGAATCCCGCAAATAGTTTCCATCTTGTATCCATGTTATTAATCTTTTCCGTTGCCTTCATGTATGGTTGAATTTGAACCATCCATCGTTCACCGTTTCATTCGACTATAATCCATCCAAAAGTCATAATAAATCATGAAGATCTGTTTATACATGCATGTATATCATGAACACAAACTAGATGCATGAGATTGTGAAACGAATGGTGATTGAATGAGTTGTATTCAAATATGGTCATATGACTGCATTCGGAGTTTAAAACTGTTAATGTACTAGTGTTTGTCATGTTAATAATAGACATCATGCTGATTCTAGATGTAGTTGTATGTTCAATTACAACCACAAAACTATATACTTGCAAAAGAAAGATTGTTAAAACCAACTTAGTATATTTTTGGACTGCCGTCTACTACAACTTGGAGTGCGAAATCGGCCAAGTTACTGTTGTTATTATCTAAAACTTATTAAATAGTAATTGTAGCACACTGTGTCTAGTTTCTAGAACTTCTAACGGATCTAATATCTGATGTGTAGTTTGCAAGATATACTATTTTTAGTGATGTGACATTTTAAATTCTAGATTACTATTTTGAAACATATTTTTCTCGAACAACTAATTTAAATATCATGCTAAAAGTGTAATTAAGACCTTATGTTTACCAGTATGTTACTAAACATGATTAGGAATTGATTTATGAATTTTTTGAGATTTTAAAATAATTTTACAGTCACTTTATATATATAAGAATTTGACCCTGAGCTGTTGTCTGAACAGTAGTTCAGTAAAGAACTGTCTGGTAGACCTAGCTATTGTATTTATAATATGTCAAGTGAATATTCGTTGGAACCGGCTTGAAGTCTACTTTCTGGAACCTCTGACAGTACGTAATTCTCTTTTCTGTAGCAACGGAAAAGTCAATTTTTTTACAGCAACTATTGCTGTCCAGATGTGTAACTTCATGTCCTTGATTATAAATATATCTATTCCTTGCATTTAATTAATTGAACTTGCATACCATTCTTTGCACAACCATTGATACCTCACTATTACTGTTACTGTTCCTTGACACCGTTCCATCAACTGTATATGCATGATTCATTGTGATAAAATGATGACAAGTCGGGGTAATAAAAGGGAAGGAATCTAGTAGTGGACAATATAGGAAAGTGTACTTGGAAGGGGGCCCATGTTCTCCGTAATACTGACTTTTTATATGATATGGTTAAATTATATGATACGGTTCTGGTTACATGATAAGATACGATATTAAATGATTATTGTTAGAGTCACTGGAAGACCTGAGTACATGACCCTATAGAATTCACCACTAGAGTCTAAACGTTAATATGTTTGTATGCACCCAAACTTTTTGTATGGGACGTAGAATTGTGTGCATTAGATAGGATTGATAAAATATTGATAGACTTAAGATTAACACTAAGCACATTGCATGATTCCTGTATACATGATATGTTACCGTTGCATGATTTCCTTGTCATTGATTGAATGCATATTGATGTTCCATTTACCTGCCTCATGTTTCAAGTTATACAATTCCTTTTTATGAGTCAAGTTACACAATCCCCATTTATGTATTTGCATTTTATTCTGTTACATGATTGTTTTCCTGTATTCATAATTTTTGTTCTTTGTTATATCCTTGTTCTTATTCTCTTTTTGCTTGTACTACTTGTGACCCGTTGCTTACTCTAACGGGTGTTTCTCTTTTCCCAACTCGAGATGTTGAACCTATTGGTACAGGAGAAGTATTGCCAGAAGGACTTACCGATTAAGTGTTCTAGAGGATGGAGTTGAACCATTAGACTTCAATAATTATCTTGCAATTATAATGTTTATTTTATTTTCAGTATTGTTATTATCGCGCATTGTACCGGGCTTTGGTGACCATAAGTTATTTTATTTCCAGATGTTGGTTATGTATGAGACATTTTGTGGATCATTCATGTTTATGTGATTATTTCTTTCATGTATGGTTGTGGTTACATTTCATGTATAGTTGTGGTTACATTGTACAGCTTATAGATGATGTGAGTTTGGAAACTTATATCATTTGCTGGGCCTCAATTACGTGCCCGTATTTCCGTATAACAGGGAAGTGGGGAGTGATAGGCTCTGTTTATATTTTTTTTGAAATTTCAACTTTTAATATATTGAAAGTATATAGGATATATAAACAACTGAATGTGACTCGCTTCACAAATAGTAAGTAAGCTCACTGCTCACTGACTGTGGGCGGCGGTTTGGTTTGTTGTGCTTCTTGGGTTCGAATCCTGGTGTGCACATTTTGTGTAATACCCTGAATTTTCATTTAATGAGAAATATTGATTTTCACGTGGTGTGCAGGGTGCAAAATTTTGTATGCACATTTTCTTATAAAATTATCTTTTATAACATGGACAATTATTTCTTTCATTCTCTTTATCTTTCTAAAAAGCCTATTTCATAAAGCCTAAACTTGTTATCTTATTTTAAGCTCACTCTAATAATTAAATATTTTATTAAATAGCCCATGAGCCTAAAGCCCACTATTTTGAGGCCCATAAACTTAATTAATCTTTTAATTGTCATAACTTGTGATGTAGACACAATTAGTGGACAATTGATTAATTAAAATTTTACAACTTTTTAATAGGGAACACTAGTTGGGACACGTGCATGCACTTATGTGTGCATTGCACACCCAAGGGAGGCCGGTTGTGGCCAAGAGAGAGAGGAGAGTGGGATTGAGTTGAGGGGTAGTTGTTGAGTTCATGGAAGTTGCTACAACTTCCCAACTCATCTTAGTCCTTAATTTCTAACTCCTAGATTAGTCCTACCCATTCAATCTCATCCTGAAAGTGTATAAATACCCCTAGTTTCTTCTCATTTATGCACAACAAATTACTAAGAGAAGAAAGGCTAGTGAGAAAAAAGATTGAGATGATTAAGTGTGTAAAAGAATGAGTGTGCATATTTGTGTGTGTGTTCTTTCCAAGAGGAGGCCGACTAGCATCCAAGGAGCATAGGGAGGCTCGGGTTACACATAATCAAGGAGGAGAAGGCAACGTGCAACACAATCTACGAGGAGAAGGCTATTTTCTTGCATTCTAGGAGACTCTAGGAGCTTTTCATTTCGTTTTCTCCAAATAGGTGGGTGTTTCTCATGCTTCTAAATATAGATGCCATGCTAGGAATGTTTTGATGAAATTATTAAAGGATAACTAGATGAAATCGAACTCATGTTTGCTTAATTAGAGATGAGATGATAATTTAGGGGAGAATTGTTAAAATGATTGTAAGTTGATTTCTTATGAATTAAAATGCTAGAAAATATCATTGTTGCTATACTAGATGTTTAAGAATCTTGTTGTGTGAAGAAATCTATGTTTATGAGACAAATTGAATGCTTGATTGCGCAATTAAATCGGTTAATTTTAAAGTAACTCTATTGTAGCAAATATGGAAAATTTTGTGTCCTAAACTAATGTGAATGATTGATAAAGGAAAGCATGAAGAAATAAAATATTTTGTAGAAATCCCTATTTCAAATTGTGTGCAAATGTGATTTTTTCTAAATGTTTGAATTATGGACATTAGAACATTATATGAGATCAAAAATACGTGTTTATTGGTAATTAATGATTTTAAAAATACTATTTCACTGTACTTGTATATATATTAAGATCTGGAAATTTTTAGTTCAAAAAGAAAAGAAAAAGGAATAAAAATTGTTTTGAAAGTTTGGAAAATAGAAAAGAGCCGAGAGTTGAGTTATAAATAACTCAACCCAAACTAAGACAACTTGGTCTCTTAGACCAATTGGTTAGTGGGGCTTGGGTGCTACTATAGCGTGCGGGTGACCCATTTGGTCGCAGGTTCGAGTCCTAGTCTTGGGCTTTTTTTTAATTTTTGCTGTTAATAAAATCCAAACCCGAGAACAAAATACTTACCCACTTGATTCCCTACTTATATCGCCTGTGCACTCTAGCCTAGTGGCTTGCGGTTGCGGTTGGTTTCCCTCAGGTTGCGGGTTCGATTCTGGGCTTCGGCCTATATATATATTTTTTGATTTTTTTGGAGTTTTTAAAATCTATTTGTGGCTTCTAAAAATCCGAAAAAAATATGTTAATTATTCTAAAATCATGCATAGTTTATGAAAAATATTTGAGTATTAATTGACTAAAATCAAATTGAGTTAGAAGTAAAATTGTGTTGCAAACTATTGAATTCTAACTTTAGAGAAATTTTAAAAGTGATTATTTTGATGAGAATTATACTAAGTGACAAAGAAGAATTTTTGAATGAAAGAAAAATCTAATTGTGTTTCGATGGACTATTATTGTTAAAATTGAATTGGCGTATGTACGAAAATATGACTTTGTGATTTTTTTTTTGAATCAAAGAAATGAAATGAATTATATTATGAGAATTGAATAATTTGTAGAGATAAATTTGATTATGAGATGCATGATTTGCAATTGAATTAATTGTAAGAGTTTTGATTCATAGAAAAGATTGATAATCATGTTAATTGAGAAAGAGAATTTATGAGTATGAAAAACTCAAGTGTTGAAATTATGAGTTGAAATTGAGAACTAGGGTGTAGCTAAGCCTCATACCGGCAAAACGAAAGAATTCTTGAAATGATATTTGAAATGAAAAGACCAAGATTTGGGTCATGTGAAATGAATGAATAAGACAGGTATAGTGAGAGTGCTAACTCTGAGAGATTAATTTTGTTCATGATTCAATTAAATTAAGGACTAGTTACATAGTGAAGATGTGATGAAAGTAAGAAAAAAACATTGAGTATGAGGGCCATTGGATTGGCGGCGTGGGAGTATTCACAGGATGTCCCATGATGCATCATGAGTAGAACGTGGATACTACTCCAGAGTACCGTCCTGGTAGCGACGCTCGTGGGGTGTTTGGCGACCGCGGCTGGTGTCATGTCTATGGTAGGAGGTGAATTACCATAGGATGCCTGCATGATGAGTCATGTGTCAGTGCGTTGGAATTCTCTCCAGGGCGCCTAGACATGAGTTCGTAGTTCGTAGAACATCTAGGATACTTACCATAGTTATAGTAATAGATTAAGTCATGGCGAGGAATTGAACCCTACAAGATGAAGAACGGTTAAGGGCTTGCCCTCGGACCTATGTAGTATGTGCTGCATAGCCTCTGAACAAGTGCACATTAGTGTCATATAAACAGAAATAATTGTATTAAGGACTAAGTGCACATTTACAACACGACATCAATAGGATAGTCCCTTTAGCTTTGTTTGTGAACAAGTTTGTGCTTTGTTAAGTATTGAGAATCGTTATACTATTTTCGGCATAGAGAGGATAACCGTGTATAATATTTCGTCAGTTGAATGAACTGACGTGCCCACAGTTTCTATGCAGGGTAAAGCACATGAAAAAGACTAAAGAAGACCTGATGCTTAAAGATTATTCAACTGTTATTGTATTTCATTCATTGATGTAAAATTTGCTTCCGCTGTATAAATGTTAATGTAAATATAACTCTGATGTAAAGTAAAGTTTTATTTCCTTATAAAATTGTACGAAGAGAAGTGAAAAGATCATGTGGAACTCGAATTCAGTTGTATTTGGGATTCGGGGTGTTACATTTTGTTTCTTTTGTTTTGGGGCTTTTTCATGGTTTTAAAATTTGGGGAAAAAATGTAGAAATATTTTAGAATATTATTAGTACCTTGAGAAATAATTCTACACTATTTTAGGATATATTTTGGAGATTTAAAAGATTATAATAGACAATGTATTAGATGAATCTAGTTCTAGTCAAATTTTTAGGGGATTTGCTTATGTTAAAATGATTTAAAATAATGGGAATAGAATACAAACCTAGAAACTCATGAAAAGGGTTCTATATGAGAGATTACACGATAATACGGGCAAAGAATTTGAAATATTAATCATGCAACGTTTTGCAAAGGGTTTATCAATTAAATGTGGTTGAATACTGTTAAGTGATAAATCAGAAATATCAACTGAGTGTTTGTTTACAATAAAATGGATCAAGTGAGAGATTACACGATAATACAGGCAAAGAATTTGAAATATTAATCATGCAACATTTTGCGAAGGGTTTATCAATTAAATGTGGTTGAATACTGTTAAGTGATAAATCAGAAACATCAACTGAGTGTTTGTTTATAAGAAATGGATCAAGTGTTCATTTACATTGAGATAATAAACATAAAGAGAATAGATAAAAAAGAATGAATGAGATGTTTATGCTGAGGTTAGATGTAACCTATGTGATCTCTTTTAAGATGGTTGTTTGTTCTAGAGTGAGCAGGACTCAGAATACCGGAAGTTGTGATAAATGGAATCTGAGAAGTAACCAGTGTGGATTAACTTTTTCTTTGAGAAGTACCCAATGTCGGCTAGCATTCTCAGTGTTTTGGTTAAAGCCCGGTGCGTAAGGCCAGCTCTAGGTCTTAATAAGTACAATTTAAACTTAAGGACATGCACTAGTTGGAGATATGATGAAACAAGAGCAAACGTGAGTTATGGACTCTAGAATGATCTGCGGAATGAGACAATCCCTAGTATTCCGGGACGATGGATGAAATAGGCCACAAAATGTTCCACAGAGTTAGATTGATCTCCGGGATGAGAGCGACGCTCATGGGACATTTGGGCGATGAGGGTTCCAGGATGACTCGCGTAGTGTGACAATCCTCAGTATTCCGGGACGATGGATGAAATAGGCCACGGAATGATCCACGGAGTGGGATTGATCTCCAGTATTTCGGGGCGAGAACCAATACTTGCATAGTGTCTAAATCTTGTAGTATTCATAGTAGTAGGTTGCATGGCGAGGGACTGAACTCTATAATGAGGATTACGATAAGGGCTTGCCCTCGGACCTATGTAGTATGGATGCATAGATTCCGAACAAATATGCATTAGTGTCATCGTAGTGAAAATGTCTACATTAGGCATTAAGTCATATCATACACTGATATGTTTAGGATAGTCACTTTTCACATTTTGTTTCTGCATTCAAGTTTGTAATTGTTAAGATGATGAAATCGCTGTATTATAGCATTGCGTCAGTTGTATGCAACTGACATGCTAACAATTTTCTAGTTGCAGGAATGGGTTGGCATGGATTTGAAGACAATGTGAAGGATGTCATTAGATTTAATAACTTCCATTATCATGTGTGCTGTGTTGTACTTATTTATTTCTACTGGATTATTGTAAAGAACAATATTGTAAATTAAAAAGTTTTAAATTCTAGGTAAAATTTGTACGAAGTTGAAGTAAAAGATCCTGTTTCTGCTACGAATTACCTCTGTTTGGAATTCGGGGCGTTACACGAGAATTCTTCTTGGGATTCAGGCGAGGGTGGAGTGATTCCATGAGACTCGGGTAGTTCCTCCTCTTCTTCTGGGTCTTCTTCTTCTTCGGATTCTTCTTCCAGGTCTTCAAGGAATACTTCTTCCTTTACGTCTTCCACAGGATTTTGGTTATCCGCCATTATACAGTGAAAAGGGGAAGAACAACATCGATACATATATAGAGACATAAATGTCAGCTGATACAACTATAATATTTAAACCTCTATAAAAAGATACTCACACCTCTAATGTTCACCCTAATGTGTTTTCCTTATAATTTTCTACTACTCATTGAAGTCGGCTCTGATACCAATCTGTAATGCCCTGAATTCCAATCAAAGGTAATTCATAGTAAAAACAGGATCTTTACTTCAATTTCGTACAAAAATACATGGATTTTAAACTTTTCAATTTGAATAATGTTTATCACAATACACAGTGGAAATTACATAAATATATACAATGCAACATATAATAATGAAAGCTCTTCAATCTTGAGACATCCCTCATAGCAACTTCAAGTCCATGACAAATCCAATCCTGCAACTAGAAAACTGCTGGCACGTCAGTTACATATAACTGACGCAATGCTATATTACAGCAATTTCACCATCTTACAAATCACAAACTTGAATGCACAAAAATAGAAAGGTGACTATCTTAATTATGTCAGTGTATGATATGAACTTAATGCCTAATGCAGACATTTACACTTATGATGATACTAATGCACACCTATTCGGGTTCTACGCATCCCATACTATATAGCTCCGAGGGCAAGCCCTTATCGTACTCCTCATTATAGGGTTTAGTCTCTCGTTGTGCAAATTTTCACCCTGTGACTAGCATAAGATTTAGATATTCAGTGAGTATTATGCCTACGCCCCGATAATTTTGGAGATGAATCCCACATCGCAGATGAGCTGGGGACACTCCCAATTACATCCCATTATTTTTGGGGATCCAATCTCACACCGCAAGCTATGATGCCTCAATAGACATCAAACACCCTATGAGCATCGCCTCGATCCTGATAATTCCGGAGATGAATATCACACCGCAGATGAGCTGAGGACACTCCCAATCACATCTCGATAATTTCGGGGAGACAATCTCACATCGTAGACCAACTGAGGCCTTCATACTCATGTTTGCCCTTACTTCATCACTTCCCCAATCTAGTGTATGTCCTTAGGTTTAATTATAATCATTACAACCTAGAGTTAGCTTACCTCACCCGACTTAAATTAACACAAGGAGAATTGTTAACCGACACTGACTACTTCTCAATTTTCATTTATCACAACTTGCCGTTCACTACGGGTCTCGCTCAGCCTCTAGATTCCAACAATCTCAACACCGAGATCTTATAGGTCATCTTCACCTTAATTGCGCAACTTTCTATTTATGATTCATTTGATTCTTTCATACATTTACTTTGAATTTTTAAATTTCAAATTATACTTTATTATCCCCTTATAATGCACCTCGAAAGCATTTCAACTTTGATAAAAACTTTACAAATATTATATGTTTATTTTTCCAATACATTCTCTGTTTATCTCTTAATTGTCACATAAATCGTTTTTCATAAATTCTAGGATGAAATTTCCTTTCATATGACACACAAATTCTAGGATAAATTATCGCATTTTAATGTTTCATCACAAATAAATTATTTTCAATTTTACTTCTTAAAGTAAATAATGTACAATATAATTTTCATCCTAATGAATTCCCCACATTCATATGATTTAATTATCTCAATTGTTCTAAAGTTAATTCATTAAAAAGAAAACAATTACTCTTAAAAGGATCCCAAGATAATCATCTAAGTATATTAATCAATTTGTAGTGGGATTTTACCCTCAAATAATTTCTAAATTTGTACATAATTATTCTCAAAATATTCCATTAATATTATAGTATAATCTAAATACATCCTTAATTGTATTTATGCAAATTTAGCAAATAAAATATGTGAGACAGAACAGGCAGCGACCCCAAACCAGTGAGCCAACTCATTACTGTGAGTAAAAAGGCTCACCACTAGTTTATAAGCCCGAACTATAGTATGTGTAATAACTTGAAAATTTTGATAACTCGATTCCTACGTATTACTTTACACCTTCATAATGAAATTATCTCTACGATCGTGCATATGTACGAAATAAATGATATACCAATATTATTCTTGAAGAACATGAGAATTTTTAATTTGTATGAATCGCTCTTAGTCCTAAAACTTGAATTAGAAGAACAATTGTCCCCCACACAATTAAAGTTTTTGAGAAGTATCTACATTCTTATTTTTTGCATACAATGAAAAGTTGATCTCATGGATTTATGATATGGAATTTCCACTAGATGAAATCTCTGTAAAACTTCTACACATACACTCCTTAATTTCATTATCTACCACAAAATTATAGGTAATCATGCAAAAAGTTTTAGAACAATTATTTCACGTGTACAAATCAATTCATCTTTATCTACACATACCTAGTTTAAATAAACACAATTTCTGCATACTAGAAAATTATGAAAACACCCACACATTCACATACCAAATTTAATTATCCTCTACATATGTTATGGCTAAGCAAGCACAATCTACTAAAATATCAGAAGATAGTGAGAACACCCACCTCAAAAGAGACCTCCTAATAGTTAAATCTCTTAGCAAATTGCTCCAAAAGTCCTACTCCAAAAAACCGCTGCTCCTCCTTCCTTGGATTTCCCGAAAGCCAATAGCAAGCCCACCTTGCTTCTCTCTTTAGTTTTGTTTGATTTTTGTGTTCATGTATGACTAAAGTAAGGGGGTATTTATATGGGTATTTTGGGGGTTGTTTTAGCAACTAAGTATCCACTTATTCACTCACACACCCACTCACACACCCCACTCACACATATCGCTCACTCATAAAAATACCCGGTCAACCCAAAAATATGCAGCTGGTTTTGGGAAAAAGTGTACATTACACGTGTGCACGTGTTTTGTGCATTTTCATTTCATTTCATTTTATTATTTTAAATTCTTTTCTTTGATGAATACTCATATTAATTTTCTTAACATAAATTTTAGTTTATTTTGCTTAATTGAAGCTTAATAAAATTTTAGTGCACAACTTGTAATAAAAATAACAGAACTTGCACGTGTATAGTAGAAAAAGCACATGTAAAACACGTGTGAAAAAATATTTGAAAGGAAATATTTTACGGTAGTTACAGTCGGACTTGGGCATTGGGTATTGAAGCCCGGTTAGGGTTTGGACCCGACCCTCAAACATAATATAGAATTAAATAAATGTATTATATGCATAATAGACAACTTAAGCATTACATAGAGTCGTTTGACTCTATCCGTTATCATCAAAAAAAAAAAGCATTACATAGTGGGAAAATACTAAAATATATAGCCAGGGCCGGCCCTGGCCCAGGGCAGGCTGGGCGCCTGCCCAGGGCCCAGTTCAGACGAGGGGGCCCAAAAATTTATTAAGTGGGTTTGTAAGTAGAATGAGTTTATAATTAATATTTGAACAAGAAGTCTAAAGGTTTCTTCTTCTAATTAATACATTTTCAAGTTCCAACTAATTCATTCCATATTTTCAGTTTGCGGCTGTACAATACTCTCTCTCTCTCTCTCTTTTTCCCACCTTTTGGCTTCACTTCATCTTCCTCAAATCTTGCTTGTGCCTAGTTTGAAAAGCCTGTGAATGTGAAAAAACTGTAGCTGAGTTTCTAGTAGAGCCGAGAAATACTTTACAGCTTTTTGAAATTGCTGATTCTCTATTCTCTTGAAGCTGATGGACTAAGAAAACATTGTGAGGTATGCCTTCTTCCATGATTCCCCTTAAGCTCGGATACAAGTACAAATATGGTTTGTAAAAGTAGGACAAGAGTGCATAGTGCACTGTCATAGTTTTATATAATAGTGTATATCTTAATTAATTCAAGTGACATCTAATTATGTAACTTTGAGGCCCAAAGACAAAATAAGAATTTTTATAATATACAGTCTATGCAAATGTAATAACTAATTTGACTGAAAAAAATGAAGAAACTGTTTGAAAATTGCTAATTATGTTTGAGTTTGAGTATCTGTATCTAAGAAGTGTCCATGAGATGTGATTGATTTTTTATGTTAAAGATGGGGGAAATTTTTTTAATCAGTAAAGGTTAATTGATGTGGATAACATGCATTTCCACATTTGTCTTGATCCAAGTTCAGGATCATAGATTCATAGTTTATCAGTTTATGTTCCAAGCCTTTAAATGGTTAATGTTGAGTCTGCATTTTATTTGAGAAGCATTTAAATATGAGAGTCATACTTTAATTGATGGAGTTCAAGATCATAGTTATGTTCCAAACTTTAAATGGTTTCTGTTTGAGTTTGAACTATATTCTCTTAATACGGCATGGATTTCTTTTACGAATAAATTAATATATATGCATGTTTTCATCTTGATGCATCATCAGAATACTCTTTGTAAATGAATAGTTTGCATAAAACTTGAAGTTTTTCACCCAAAAACTGAAGTTTTAGAGTTGCTTTATATGTAAAAGAATTTCTTCTGTACATATACACATTTGTTTCATTACAGTATGTCTTATATCATATATGCATTCACATTTGCTTCATTACAGGAATAGAGATTTTCTATATCATACATACATATACACAGGCTTCATTATAGGGGAGAATTTCTCTTATATCATATATGCATTCACATTTGCTTCATTACAGTATGTCTTCACAACCTAACAAAACCCTTTTGCTAAATCAAATAGATAATTAATTCCTTCTTCCGATGCCTTATCTTGTTTCATTTTGTTCTTCAAACTTTTGGCTGCAATTGAATTGACACTAACTCAAGCTTCTTATATTTTTCAGATTTGCCGATTGATTTGAATGCGGAGTTGAGAATTTTCAAATTGCAAGCCTACATTCACTCTCCAGGTTCTATTGTTCTATATTTTTATGCTATATTAATTTTATTTTAATTTCTAGATTAAAAGGAATGTTTCCTAAGAAACAAGCTTCTGGGTATGAAAAAAAAAAGAAAGAAAAGGGAAGAAGATATTATAAAAGCTCAAAGTGGTTCTTTAGATAAATTTTTGAAGAAAATAAATGATTCTTCAGAAAACCAAGTTGAAAATGAGGTAAACGAAGGAGTTCAAGATTTAGATGAAACTGAAAATGCGGTAAACGAAGAAGTTCAAGAATTGGTTCAAAATGAAAATGAACAAACCAAAAATATGGAAGAAGCAACAAATGTTACTGAAAATGAGAACACTGAAAATAATATAGAAATAAATAATGTGTTTGAATGTTCAGAAGTTACAACATCTTTGAATGTATACGATCCTAGAGTTTGGGATAGTTTACATGGAAAAATGAGAGATTTTCTTGTAGAAAAAGGTCCTATTAGAGAGACCAATATTAATTTTCCTAAGGATAATCAAAACGGGGGGTTTTCTTATGATTTTTATTATCGAAAATTAACAAACGGAGAACTTTCTGATAGAAAATGGTTGGTTTACTCAAAAGATTTAGATAGAGTGTTTTGTTTTTGTTGTAAAGTGGTAAGGAAAGTTCATACTAGGAGTAAATTAGCAGATGAAGGAATTAATGATTGGAAACATCTTGGGGATAAACTTAAACAACATGAAAATAGTCATGAACACCTTATTAACCTTAGAGCTTTAGTTGAACTGCGAGTCAGATTGAACACAAATCAAACAATTGATAAAGAATTACAAGAGCAAATCAAGAAAGATACAAACCATTGGAAACAAGTTATGGTCAGAATCATTGCTGTTGTAAAACGTCTTGCTATGAATAATTTGCCGTTTCGTGGAACAAATGAAAAAATCTATGACGATTCGAATGGAAATTTCTTAGGCTTTCTTGAATCAATAGCAAAGTTTGATACCGTAATGATGCAACATTTTCGACTAATTCAAGATAAAAATATTCATTATCATTATCTTAGTCATAAAATACAAAATGAATTAATAGAAATGTTAGCATCATGTGTCAAGAGTGCAATTATAAAAAAAAATTAAAGAGGCCAAATATTTTTCTGTGATTCTTGATTGCACTCCCGATGCTAGTCACAAAGAACAAATGACTCTGATTATACGAAGTGTCGATATCGCAAGTTGCCCAATAAAAATTGAAGAATTTTTTTTAGAGTTTCTAAATGTGGAAGATACATCTGGATTGGGGCTTTTTAATGAATTACAAGTTGCTCTAAACTCTCTTGATTTAGATATTGATAATGTAAGGGGACAAGGTTATGATAATGGTTCTAATATGAAAGGAAAACACCAAGGTGTTCAGAAAAGGTTACTTGATATAAATCCTAGAGCTTTTTATATGCCATGTGGTTGTCATTCTCTCAATTTAGTACTTTGTGATATGACAAACTCTTGTTTAAAAGGAAAATCTTTTTTTGGAGCATGTCAAGCCATTTATAATGTGTTTTCTAATTCAACAAAGCGATGGAATCTTTTACTTGAATATGTAGATGAATTAACTTTGAAATCTTTATCAACTACACGCTGGGAAAGTCACATTGAAAGCGTAAAAGCAATAAAAAGTCAAGCTCCCAAAATAAAACAAGCTTTAATTAAATTAGCAGAAATTTCTGAAGATTCTAAAGTGAGTTGGGATGCTGAGAAATTAGCATCAGGTGAATTTTCAAGTTTTGATTTTATTTTAAGTTTGGTTATTTGGAATGAAATTTTGTATAAAATAAACTTAGTAAGTAAAAAGTTGCAGACTGAAGATATGCTTCTTGATGTTGCAATTAAAAACTTGGAAGGATTGGTTTCATTTTTTGAAAAATATAGAGAAAATGGATTTAATTCTGCTATGATTGAAGCTAAAGAAATTGCATCTGAAATGGAAATTGAGCCATTATTTTCTGTAAAACGTAGAATTTTTAGAAAGAGACATTTTGATGAAATTCCTGATACGGATAGAGAACAACAATCTGCTCAAGAAAATTTTAGAACTGATTATTTTCTTGTTTTAGTTGATATGGCTCTTTCTCAACTGAAGAGTAGATTTGAACAAATGCAAATGTTTGAATCTATATTTGGCTTCTTATTTGATGCATCACGGTTAGTTTCATTGGATGATGATGAAATAAAAAATTGTTGTTTGCAACTTGAAATTGCTTTGAAACATGGTGATGTGTCTGATATTGATGCAAATTATTTACTTTCAGAATTTCAAATATTGCAAGAAATGCTACCAAGTGAAGCATATGAAACTGATAAACCATGGCATTCAATTAAAATTATGGAGTTTGCAAAAAAAATGGATATGTTTCCAAATATTTTGATTGCTTATAGGATTTTGTTGACTGTACCTGTGACCGTGGCATCTGCGGAGAGAAACTTTTCAAAATTAAAATTATTAAAATCTTATTTACGAACAACTATGACACAAGATCGGTTAAATGGATTAGCAATTTTGAGTATTGAAAAAAATATGTTGAAAAATATTGAGGTTGAACATATAATTGATGATTTTGCTTCTAAAAATGCAAGAAGAAAACATTTTAGATGAGAAGTGATTGATTATTTTATTTTTTTGTTCCAGGTGTAAGAGTCGCTGTCACCATGCTTAATGAAAATTATGGAGTATTTGATGTCATAGAGTAAAACAAAGGTAATTTTTTTTCTTTTCTGAGTGTTATTTTTATGTTCCCTGCCATTATATTATATTTTATTAATATATATAAAAATACTTGCATGTCTATAAAGGGCCCCAATTTTATTTTTCGCCCAGGGCCTAAAATACCTCAGGACCGGCCCTGTATATAGCTTGTAAGTTAAAATCTCTATGATATACATAAATATATATAAGCTAGAATCTATAAAATAGCATAACTAATAGACCAGACCAACGCCTGGTCCGAGGCCCACTTCCAAGCATGGGCCTAGTAAGTCTAGGTTTTACAAAACCTACTTGAGGATCACATCTGGCCAGCCCTTAGGATGATGAGTTCTGCTAAGGCGGCTTGTGAACTCTCAAAAAGAAAAGTGGAGATCTTTTACGTTTCTAATGGAATGGCAGGACATGACGAACCACGTTGAGCACTACTAAATTCTCAAGGACACTCAGGTGAACGTTCGGATCAGGCCAAGTCTCAAGGTGCATTCTTAATCTGAAACAAGGATATATTAGACTCCCTCCATTTCTGATATTAATTACAACTCATGCATGCCATTCAAACATCGAGAATGTAACAATAAAGATAATAGCGGCAACATTGCATCACATGCTTACAGCTTTCATTAAACATGAAGTACCTTGGTCTCCACTAATCTATATCTCGGTCCCATGGAGGAAATACTAAATTACTTCCAATCCTCCGCTCCACCATTTTCACAAACCCTAAGGGTGCGTTTATTTTGATATTTTGAATAGAGTATTCTGAATAGAGTTATTCTAAATATGAGTTTAAAAGCTGTTTGTTTAGCCTATATTCTGAATATTGATATTCTGAAAGCTGTTTATCTGAAAAGGAGAGTTTAGAAGCTGTTCGGTTATATTTTTAGCTGAAAACTATTATCTGAAAGCTGTTTTTCTGGAAAAGAGAGTTTAAAAGCTGTTCTGTTATATTTCTTGCTGAAAACTGTTATCTGAAAGCTGTTTTTCTGAAAAAACGAGTTTAAAAGCTGTTCTGTTATATTTCTTGCTGAAAAATGTTATCCGAAAGCTATTTTCCTGAAAAAACGATTTTGAAAGCTGTTCGGTTATATTTCGTGCTGAAAAATGTTATCTGGAATCAGTTTTCCTGAAAAAACAATTTTAAAAGCTGTTCGGTTATATTTCGTGCTGAGAACTGTTATCTGAAAGCTGTTTTCCTGGAAAAACGATTTTAAAAGCTGTTCTGTTATATTTCCAGCTGAAAACTGTTATCTGAAAGCTGTTTTTCTGAAAAATCGAGTTCAAAAGCTGTTCTGTTTTATTTCTTGCTGAAAACTGTTATCTGAAAGCTGTTTTTATGAAAAAACGAGTTCAAAAGCTGTTCTGTTATATTTCTTGGTTAAAACTGTTATCTGAAAGCTATTTTTCTGAAAAACGAGTTCAAAAGCTGTTCGGTTATATTTCTTGCTGAAAGCTGTTATCTGAAAGCTATTTTCCTGAAAAAACGATTTTAAAAGCTGTTCTGTTATATTTCGTGCTGAAAACTGATATATGAAACCTGTTTTTCACTAAAAACGAGTTCAAAAGCTGTTCTGTTATATTTCTTACTGAAAACTGTTATCTGAAAGCTGTTTTTAATGAAAAAACGAGTTCAAAAGCTGTTCTGTTATATTTCTTGCTGAAAACTGTTATCTGAAAGCTGTTTTCTGAAAAATCGAGTTCAAAAGCTGTTCGGTTATATTTGTTCAGATTTTTTAAAATCAATTTGCATTCATCATTTGCTAACATTTTTTTAATTGTTGGAGTTAGATTGCAATGTTGTACAAGTATTGGAAGGGGAAACTTGAGCAGCATGTGAATGGAGCAAAAATCAGACGCCATCATCTCCAAGATTGATTCGTCACGTTAGGGAAGAAAGTTAAAAAAAGCTCTTGTGTTTGTGAAGCATCTAATCTCAGTTCATGTATAAGTTTTGATTCTTGGATAAATGTTTTGAGATTTCTTGGATAGCGTGCAGTGTTTGGTTAACTCATAATTCATTTGGATAGACTGATGTTGCTCAACCTGTACGGTGCAGTTTTTTAAATGACTATTATATCAAAGAAAATTTCTACGGCCTGAGCCAAACAATTTATTCAGATAAATAAGCACTACATATTTAAAATAAAAACGGGTCCCATTCAACTATACTCAACCAATTTATTCAACAAAGCAAGCTTACTTCATTAATTTTGTTTACATTGTTCAACAATCCCACGTAACAGATCATTAATGGCATGGGATCGATACATATATTATGAGAATAAGTTCTACAATTTGTTGTCAGCCATCATTACAAACAAGCATGCTGTTAAATCATTATTTGTTGTCTACAGTCACTGCATGCTGTCTGGAGCTGCTGCTGTTGCTTCTTAATTCCTTGATTTGAAAACTGTAGAGCAGGTAGATCTATAAACAAAGAAACAATATGAGAAACTTGCTGCATTAAAATTCAAAAAAATGGGGAGGAATAATAAATTGTGCAGCTGAAACTTGCTACATTAACCATAAACGGAAACGGAAAACTGAAAACCGGAGTTCAGATTTGCTTAACCACTATTCAGAATACAGATACCCCCTCTTGTCAAACACTATGAAAACAACATAATGCAGAAAAAATACAACCTAGTCGCAGTCTCAGATTCATCAAATCAATGATATCCTGACTCGATATACCAGAGCTGCAATTTTTTACAATGCCATGCCCACTAGTACAAAGCACATTGTCAACATTGACTAAAAAGAATTCATCATTGACTATTACGACAACATTTTCTTACTGTTTGAAAAACATATTTGTTCATTTACAGGGATCTGAAGTATTCTGAATAGTATTTACAAACTGGCATTACTAGCAAGATAACAAAGGCATATTCATCTGAATACAAGTGCAATTCATCTCAACAAATCAGATGCATCTAATATTGTATCTAATATTGCTTTTCTGAGAAATGGTTATGATGATACCCACACTGATCATACTTCACACCTTAAAAACAATTGATGCACATAATTTCTTTAAAATCCTGGGCTGTGATGAACAAGGTTTGATATGCATTGCATTGAATTCCTGATATATACAGATACTGTACAGCTTTGGCTGCTCATGGTTTATGGTTATTGAGATATATCTTTGGCTTCTCATGGTTTCAAACTTTGTTTCTGGAGTCAATTTCTATTGTCTTCAGTCCTTGATCATTACAAATACTACACACTGGTCCTAAATGATTACTGCAGCAGCAATTATCAAATGGGATTCACAAATCCTGATGCATCATAATACAAATTGCAGAATCAGAGAACAAAGTAGAATCTACTGAATACAAGTTCAATTCATCTGAACAAATCAGATGCATCATAATACATCAAAACATGGTGGTGTGTTTGTTCCAGGTTTTTAATTTTTTTTTTTAAAATTCCTGAAGTAATAACCTGAGTTCGCCTTTGTTATAAGTGTTATTTTGGAAACACTATTCTGAATGCTGATACCCCCACGTTGGTTTTGCCGCAAAAAAACATGATTTAGGATAAGAACATATCAGATCCTCCCCAAAACCATGAAAACAACATAATTGCCGGGGTAAAAAAATAGTCACAGTCTCAGATTCATAGTGCTAATTCATAAAAACTCCATACTAGAGCTGCATTTTTGACAATGCCACGCCCACTAGTACAAAGCAATGCTCTTCAAAATCCGTTCATCATTGACTATAATGACATCATCTTCGTTATGTTTATAAAACAAATTTGTTTACTTATACTGTTCTTGAAGTATTCCGAATAGTTTTTCCAAAAAACCACTTAAAACAAAGGCCAAGGCCTGTTTGTTTTGATATTGAGAGTGCCATATTCTGAATATTCTATTCAGAATAGGCGTTTGTTTATACCATATTCTGAAAACAGTATTGTGAATATTGATATCCCTTGAATTCGATATTCTCAACCCTACTCACGAGCTCTCTCTCTCACGACCTCTCTCTCTCTCCTCACTCACCAGATCTGGTTCTCCATTCGGTTGTCTTCTACCTTCCCCTCTCTTCCAAACAGTGTCTCCCCAACCCATCTCTCCTCTCTTCTCACTCAGATGCTCTCTCTCTTCTCAACTCAGGATAAACTCATTCTCAGGATAAACTCAGGATATTCTTAGGATAAACAAAGGCCAAAAAAAAATAAACCTGGAATAAACTCAGGATATTTGTAATGATCAAGGATTCAAGACAATAGAAATTGACTCCAGAAACAATTGTTTGAAACCATGAGCAGCCAAAGATATTTCTCAGTATCCATAAACCATGAATAGCCAAAGAAAAAACAGTATCTGTATATATCAGGAATTCAAAGCAATGCATATCAAAGCTGGTACATCACAGCCCAGGATTTAAGAAATTATGTGCATCAATTGTTTTTAAGGTGTGAAGTATGATCAGTGTGGGTATCATCATAACCATTTCTCAGAAAAGGATAACTGGATAAGTGCTGAAAGGATGAGCAGCCAAAAAGCTCCTCAACAACCATAAACTCTTCCAGATTAATGTATGGTATTTGTATGTCTATAACTCAAAGCAATATAGATCAAACCTGATCCATCACATCTCAAATTCAGTTGAATATGTGCTCCAAGAGCTTCTAAGTGGAGTATGAATCATCTAAGTGGTTGATCATCACAGCCATAATATCCAAAGGATAATCAAAAGCATGACTTAAAGCATTAACAATATTATAAAATTCTCCACACATCTTAAAACATCAATAAAAATGGTTAGGATTAATTCTGAAGGGGAAGCATTTTCCAAGAGTTTCAAAAGTAATCAGTATAAGCAATGCAACAACATTATAGTGGTGAAACTAGCAGGATATGGAAACTAACAACAACTCCAAGAATAATACCACTGTTCTGTTATAGTGACACAAAGTAGCCAGACTGCAGAGACATACTTTGTTAGTAACTTATTCCTTGCTCTCTCCCATCACAACCTACCAAAGAACAATAATTAGAACCCATCTGAGATATTGTAGGAGGTAACTTTCACAGTAAAATAAACTTACTCCATCGCCACCCATTCTCCTTGTTGTGGATGCAGTATAATATGGTCCATTAGGGCCAGCATAAGTCACACTTTGGGCACATATGAACATATGATTCATAGTGTGCAACTTCAGAAACACAATCCATCTCATCATCACTCAAAACCAACGAGAAAAAATAAAGCTCAGTTAGGATTAATTCATCACAAGTCACTCCTACAAAGCATTATATAAATGATTCATAGTGTGCAACTTCAGAAACATAATCCATCTCATCATCACTCAAAACCAACGAGGAAAAATAAAGCTCAGTTAGGATTAATTCATCACAAGTCACTCCTACAAAGCATTATATAAATGATTCATAGTGTGCAACTTCAGAAACATAATCCATCTCATCATCACTCAAAACCAACGAGGAAAAATAAAGCTCAGTAAGGATTAATTCATCACAAGTCACTCCTACAAAGCATTATAAAACTGTTTTTCATAGTGTGCAACTTCAGAAACATAATCCATCTCATCATCACTCAAAACCAACGAGGAAAAGTAAAGCTCAGTTAGGATTAATTCATCACAGGTCACTCCTACAAATCATTCAATAAATGATTCATAGTGTGCACCTTCAGAAACAAAATCCATCTCATCATAACTCAAAACCAACGAGAAAAAATAAAGCTCAGTTAGGATTAATTCATCACAGGTCACTCCTACAAATCATTCAATAAATGATTCTTAGTGTGCAACTTCAAAAACAAAATCCATCTCATCATAACTCGAAACCAACGAGGGAGAATAATGTGCAACACCTGTACATCATTGAAGTGATTGGTAAAGACAACATCTCAAAAAATGAATGAAAAGCTGAAAGGAACATATGCATGCTGATATTTATAATAGTAATATTGCAATGATACAAACATATCCAAATGACATCAATGCCTCGCATTCCAGCTACGAAACAATTCGAGAAATGGATACAATGAAAATGTGTACATTCAAATTATATTAGTGTATAGCATTCCACATTGCCAGGGCAATATCATCTCTTTTGCTATTCATATGTCTCAATTGGGAAGATGATAAATCCAACTCCTGCGATGTGGATGCTGCATCTTCGGTGTGTTGGTGATGTACTAATTGTTCGCCATCGAGTTCCGCTAAAAATGCATCGTTTCGTGAGTGCAGGCATATAAAATTGTGAAGTGCACAACAGGCTGTGACCATCATAACTTGTTTGGTATAATAATAGTTTGGCATGTTCTCGAAGATGGCAAACCTCTTCTTGAATACACCGAACGTTCTCTCAATCACATCCCTTAACCTAGCATGTTGTTTATTAAAAAGTTGTCTAGGTTGGGTTGGTGCATGGTTGGCCCCTTGAAAGTCCTGTAAGTGGTATGGCTCACCACAGTATGGCGCCAAAAAACCAGGCATATTGGTATAACCACAATCTACTAAGTAGTATCTATCGTTCGGTGGGATTGGCAACAGTTTTTGTGCTAATGCAGTATGCATTACACGGGAATCGTTCGCACTGCCTTCCCATCCCGCGTAAACAAATGTGAACATCATGTTAAAATCACATGCTGCCAATACATTTTGACTTACAATACCCTTTCGAGAGCGACAAGCGTTGCTTCGACTAGCGGGAACTGTAGCTTTTATTAACGTCCCATCAGCAGCACCAATAGCTCCCTACAGATTATTAATTCGAATAATAGATATCACAAATCCAAACTAGGAAAAAAATTTAATAATACATGATGCAATCAGGGTGACGTATTACCTGAAACCACGGGTAAAAGTCCTCTGATCCCGTGATTCTGTGATGTACAAGTGTATAATCAGGAGGTTTGATAAGGAATGGTGCTGCTCTTGCCAGACCTTTCAATACAATATTAAAGTGCTTTTGGATTGTTTGAGTTGAGTGGTTAAACGTACTACGGGCTAGTCGCATTCTTGAACTATGACCGACAATATACAGAAAAATAGCCACGCTTTCCTCGAAAGTAACTCGCTTATGACTTGAAGACTCCGCTGTTTCCTCGCAAAAGTTCCTTTCTTGTAGGAAAGCACACAAGGTCATAAAACAATCTTGGTTCATACGGAATATTCCATGAAACTCGGCCTGGGAACCCGCTAACATATTTTCCAAATATTCACGTCCCGTTTGCTTTTTATTAGTGGACCTTGTACGGTCAAGTTCTTCACATAATTCAGCTAACAAGATTGCATTCATCACCTCTTCGACATCGTCACTACTGGATGAAGAAGTATCCATAACAGAGGATGCACTTGCAGTAGTAACTCACTATAAAGAAGAAGATAGAAATCATTTTGGAAAAATCCCATATCAAGTGCACACACATTTAATAATACGACTATATGTAACGAGATTTACGGAATCACAAAACAACATATTGAGAGATGGTAGTATTCCACAAGAATGTGCAATTGAATAAAGATAACAAGGTATACTACTACTAGCAAATCTATTCCAGGAATTAAATTTAAATTATAACATTACAAATTTAAATTAAATTGAATAAGCAATTTGTTCACCGTAAAAGCCGTCATACTACAATCAACCTCAAACAAATACGGAAATAATCATAAAAAAATTTCTACAACATGTTTTGTTCAACCCATTAGGCTGAATGGGATTACTACAGGGTGGCATAATAATGCACCGCCAACTCCTGCCGTTCTCGAGACATACGGAGGAAAGCATGACAAATGTTCGGGATTTTGAAACAGGTAGTGTCCTGCTTTTAAGGCTACAATTGGATCAAGCCCTGTCATCGAATCAATTATATCTTGGCATTGATCCTGTTCGGCCAAAGCAGGGTTCATCGAGGGAGCACTTTCCACTTCATTTTTATTCTTGTACCTGCTTCTTTTTACCTCTTGAGTTTGCTTACACGCATCAAGATATTCCGACATCTTTGACATCATTGATTCGCGGCCACTTGATGCACTAGATTTTCTTTTACGTGAACCGGACCCCGTACCCATTGGCACATCATCAGACTCATCAATCACATTTACGTGTGATTGATGGGAGTGGCCAAACTCATAGTTCATCCGCCGCGCCTCCACATCCTCGAACCCCCCTTGTGTGGAGGCCCTTGCCACATTGCCCTGGGCTACAGATTCCTCCATTATTTTGGTCAATGCATCAAAATGTGGCAACCCCTTATTTTTGTAGTTTTTTGCAGCAGGATGCATCTATTCACAGAATATGTTGTTACTATGCAAGTATTAGATTGAAGATTAAGTATAATAAAAAGGATTCACAAACAAAAATCAAAGTTTGAGATTATATATATTAACCTTAACATATTGTTCCCAAACCGGAGCCTCACAAGTAACGGTTTGGTTGGCTTCATCCCAACCAAAACCGCTCTGTTTCCTCATATCAGCAAACACCTTCCATTCTGATTTAAGTCGTCCATATTTCGACTTCAGTTGTGGCACCGAGAATGAATGCCCACACACAATATTCAATTGTTGCGTAAAATTACTCCAGGTTTTAGCATCGAAGGTGTTGCTTTTTAACAAACCATTGTCAACTGCACCCTCCATAAGGTTGATAAAATATTCTATAATACCGGAAGTCCACAACCCATAATCCTCCTCCACTGCCTTCCCCTTTTCCCTACCCGCATTACTCATCTAGTTTGAACAAACATCAAAAAAAAAAAAAAATTGCCAAATTTCTTCAATTAGTTTAATAGCTGATCGGGTAACCCTAGTTTGCAAGTAGCAACCGATTACACCCTAAAAAATCACAACAGTGAATTCGGCTAGTTTGTGTGCAGTGTGCACCTTGATCCGAAATAATTTTCGGTACCAAATGCAATTAAAAAGTGGCACAAATTGGTAAAGATAACCAACCAAATAAATAATACAATCGCTGTCTTCATACCTTTGATTGGATTTTAAGAAGGAAGAAATTGTTAGCACAGGATTCAACCTTGCGTAGTTCTTTGATTCTCTTTGCCCTTCGTTCCCTAGCTCTTCTCCGATAGGCAGCACGGGTAGTGCAAACCATTAACCCCCTACCAAAACCCCTCAACCCCTCACCAAGTCGACAGCAACAAATAGTCAGGTAGCGAAGTCGCCAGCGGGACTCTCACACGTTTCCGCTCGATTTCACAGTGAAATCGTTCGGGAAATCGTGGATTTGGGGTGGGGGGGGCGGGGGGAAAAGAGATCAGATCTGGGATCTTCAAAGGAGGTGGGAGACAACGGAGTCGACGAGATCTCGTGAGTGAGAAGAGAGAGAGAGCATCTGAGTAAGAAGAGAGGAGAGATGGGTTGGGGAGACACTGTTTGGAAGAGAGGGGAAGATAGAAGAAAACCGAATGGAGAACCAGATCTGGTGAGTGAGGAGAGAGAGAGAGGTCGTGAGAGAGAGAGCTCGTGAGTAGGGTTGAGAATATCGAATTCAAGGGATATCAATATTCACAATACGGTTTTCAGAATATGGTATAAACAAACGCCTATTCTGAATAGAATATTCAGAATATGGCACTCTCAATATCAAAACAAACAGGCCCTAAGAGGAATAGAGAGTATTGGCGCCTGAACCCTCCTCTACACCTGCTTCTTCATCTCGCCGGAACCATCACCTTCACCACAACTGATCCGTCTCCTTCATCTTGCCTTCTCCATCGCCATGTCTCCATCTTTGCTCAAGCTTCACCTCCCTTCTCTTCCCTTCTTCAGTTCTCTGGTGTTCCTCTTCCTCTTCTTCTTCAAGAACTGCAGCAACATCAACTAAGTAGTGTGAAAATATTGAAGAAGCTGGTGATCTTTGCGTTAACAGTGACATGTTGTGAGCTCTCCCCACCTCCTCTCTTCCCCATACTCTTACACTCGAATTGAGTGAGTGCGGGCCCAATGAGAGGGTCCACCACCCCCTCAACCCTCCGACCCAGAACCACCTCTGCCTGCTGTCCCTCCACCCCCAAATCAATTGTCGTCACCTCAGCCAACCGCAACTTCTGCTCCCATCAAGTCTCCCCCCCCAACAGCCCCCCCACACCCCCCTTCAAATGAAAAGTCCCCCCCCCCCCCGAGGGGGAAGCCCAGAGGCTCAGACAAGCGCACTCCCCGGTGCGTGCACACCGTAGTGCGCATCAATGACTAGAGGGGAGTGGCCATATTCATCATTGCCATGAACTGGGGCCATACAGGGAACGAGCCTATAGAAAGGGTCCTCCTACTGGCCACCAAGGATGTAAAAGACCCCCCCCCACACACACACAGGCCAGCATGGACACAACCACAGGGGTCACCCCTACAGAGAGGGACGCAGCCATAGGGAGTACGACTACGACCATCGTCGCCAGTACCAAACACAAATCCAAAACAACTTTCATTACCAGGAAAAAAGGACAGAACCATACATCAATGTAAGACCAAATCAAAAACCTCTCCAAATCCCCACGAGTACTGACCATTACCTCAACCACAACCACCACCACTCTCCTCCACCACCACAGATGGACCCTAACCCTGCTCTTAAATCCGGCATCGAGCAGGCCCAAGATGGGGAGCCGCAAGACGGGATTACAGAGGAGGTTGACTCTCTCGACGGTGGGGAACAATGGGTTCAAGTTATCAACAAGAAAAACAAGAGACAGAGTAATTTCTCCACCCTCCAACTCGAACACAAAAAGAAACAAAGGAAAGGAAAGCGGAAACCTGTACCATGCTTCAACTATGGTGATTTGGGCCATTACAGGAAGGATTGCACAAAAAAAGTAAGATGTCTCAAGTGTATGAAATGGGGTCACCTTTTGTATGTGTGTACAAATGTGATAGAGATGAATGATGATGATGAACGCCCGGTGAGCAGAGGAAGGTCTCCCGAGAACCCAACCTTTATTCGGTTAGCCAAGAGCCTGGATACAATCAACAACGAAGAGAAATGGCTCCGGCAATGGTGTGCAGTTGCTAGAGTAAGGTCAGGGAGTCCATCGGAGACACACCTCCTCCAAGCTCTTAACTCAAGGTGGCCAATGAGGGCCCACAGAGACTGGGTAGTAAAGAAAATGTGTCACTTACAATTTCTCGTGTCCTTTCCGCCGCCGGAGAAGATGGTCGAAGTCACTGGCATGGGAACAGTGGACTTCGGCCATTTTAGTTTGGATTTTTTTACATGGTCACCTAGTTTCGGAGCGGAGTGACCACAAGACGACAAGTATTGGATCTGGATCCACAATGTTCCACTACACTTTTGGAAGAGGGAGGCCCTTTAAGAGATCGTTGCCGACTTCGGCTCCATCGAAGAGATCGACGAGAGGACAATTCGCTGGTCGGAGATCGTGTCGGCGAGGATACTCATAAGGAGTGCCGACATCGTCTTGATGCCCAGGTTTGCTAAGGTGTTCTCCTTCGAGGAGTCGTGCCTGATTCAGTTCGTGCTCGACAAGCGATCGGAGCCAGAGACAGATCTTTCGGCCATCACTTCCCCCACTAATTCATCTATGCTCAGAGACAACCGTTCATACAAGCAAGTGGTTTCACCTTAGTGGGATCTGACCATATATGGGGCTCACGAAGTGGAACGGGCGCACCGGAAGCTCATCAGAGCGGCGAGAGGGAATGAGCAAAGCCATGAACTCACATCGGAGGGATCAGAACCAGGGTGAGTTTCTTCGATCAAGGATGGTCGAGAACGAGGCTTGACCATCAGATCCAACGGCCCAGATGGAAGGGAAATGGTGGATCTACTCTCACAACCTGATTTGGGTAGTCTCGATGCTCGAGGAAATTCCCTTCGAAAGGAGGGGCAAAAGAAAGGCCAAAATGGCAGTCAACACCTCAAAGTTGGTGGGTGGAAGCGGCGAGGGGAGCAGAAAGTGGAGGCAGATCGTACAAGAGCAACACATGGCAAAAGAGCCTTGGAAAACGACATGCAAAGTCGAACTCCAAAAGGGCAAGAGTTGGTAGCTTTCGGTCGAGAGTCGAGAGGGGAGACTTCCACTTTGGGGAAGACGACGACCAAAGGACGGAGCGCTGCCAGAGACTCTGTCCCAAATGAGAGAGACACAAGGTTAGGGGTAGAGGCACAGGAAAAGGGGAATGCTCAAGGAGGAAATGAGTTGAAGGGGATGAGTGTGGGTAAAAGCGACAAAGAGAATATCGAGGCGCCAAAGACCTCATTTACATCGCTTACCCCTTCGAGTACAATGCCCCAAGTCTCAAGCGCAACGCCAGCCATTGGGAAGGCACCACGTGGAGCCTCTTCTGACAAAAGGGTCAGAGACGTGAACAAGATGTACCCCAATTATAGGGTTGCTTATCCTGTTCTCGACTCAGAGCGAAGGAGTGAACAGATTGGAGATAGGAATGGATCGGAGGGTTTTTTAAATGATGACCATGGGCCTTCAAAGGGGTATGGGCGCAATGGGCCTAAGACATCGGAGGCTGTAGGGGGTTGATTAAGTGTGGAGAGTTTAAATGGGCCAAATGAGGGGTCTAGTTTAAAAAAAGGAGAACTACAACCCAAAGAGGGGCCTGTATACTCAAGCCCAATTAAGATTATCCCCATCTCACCTATTGGTATAGACGAAGAAGATCGAGATGATAGGCCAAATCTCGACGTTGACTTTGATTATTTAGAAGGAGAGCCACTTGACTCTGAGGGACTGGCTGATGATCTTGCGGGTATCTCACCGGAGTTTGTACCCTCTTCTTTCCCTCACTCACAACCATCGGATGGCACAGGATTCAGGGTTCAAAAAGTCGCTAAGAGGGCTATTGAGGAGTCCCTAGACGACTATTTAGAGATTGCTGCAGCTGCTAAGGCGACTAAGACAAGCGTCGGAGGTACAGGCTCTTTCTTAGCTTCTGTTTTTAATTTCATGACTGATAATGAGTTTTTTTATCTAGCTAAAACCTGTGGTCTTGCGGTTACCGATATTGATAGGAACGCCTTCCTCCTTAATCAAATTAGAGGATGGGAGACCAATAGGGTTACTCTTCATTTGAACTCGACGTCCAAATCGAGTCACGTTTCCTCCCCTAGCCGTAGTTAATGGAGGCCCTATTCTGGAATGTTAAGAGCCTCGGTAAGCGGGACAAGCGAGAAATGGTTAAGGAAGTCATAGCCAGGTCAAAGGCTAACATTGTGGGTCTCTAAGAGACCAAACTTTCACACATGTCTAGACTTAGTAGAGTAGGGGGAAATCGAGTCTCTGAATGGAGAATATCCCCATCAGTTGGGGCGTCTGGGGCATCCCCCTAGGGTTTAACCCCAACATCTTTTGTTGTCTAGACGAGCTCTACGGGAAATTTTCTTTATCGGTATTGCTATAGCAAAAATCCGATCGGTGGACTCAATCGATTACGGTGGTCTACGGACCGCATACTTCTGCCTCTAGAACAGCCTTCTGGATGGAATTAAGAGCGATCCAAGCATACTGGCCACACCCTTTGGTGGTGGGAGGCAATTTTAACATCACTAGATTAACCTCAGAACACAGAGGCAGAGGATCCAGTGACCTCGACAGGGAAGCATTTAATGAGGTCATCACGGACCTGGAATTAGTTGACATCCCTATATCTGACAGGCTTTTCACCTGGTCGAACATGCAAGCGGCACCTATTCTAGCTAAGTTAGTTAAGATCTTGGTCTCCACGGACTGGGAGACCAAATTTCCGTTGTCATTGGCTAAATCACTCCCTAAACCAACCTCAGATCGTGTGCCTATTTTCTTATCTTCTGGGGAAGATCAACCCAGAAAACCGTCAAAGTTTCGGTTCGGGAAAGCATGGTTAGAAATCCAAGGCTTCCACCACATGGTCAACGAGAGTTGGTCTCGCCCGACCAAGGGTGGTAAGGTGTCCGCTATATTGTGTGAAGAGATTAGAAGACTCAGGGGCAAGCTCAGAAAATGGAACCGGACTAGATTTGCACTGATTTGGAGAGCAAAGGAATTCCTTCTTGAAGGAATTGGGGAACTTGAGAAGACTGAAGAAACTAGGGATCTGCTATAGGAAGAGTGGAATCGATTGCTCCAATTCAGACAGGAAATTGACCAACTCTACAGGATTGAGGAAATCAAATGGCAACAATGATCCAGAATTTCATGGCTCAAAGAGGGAGACGCGAACACAGCATTCTTCCACTGAGTTGCCAGTGTCCGGCATAGTTCTAACCTCATTCACTCAATCCACTCGGATTCCGAAATGGTACAAGGTGTCGTTGTTATTAAGCTGGCTTTCCAGTCCCACTTCAACCGCCTCTTTGGGCACAAAGCGGACTTCAGAGTCCCGCTCCAACACAAATTCTGGCAAGACCAAGCAGGCAATTCCAATCCTAGGCTGCAATCCCTCGAAGCACCCTTCACTGAGAAGGAGGTCTGGAAGGCAGTCCAACAACTTGGAAAAGATAAAGCTCCATATCCAGATGGTTTCCTAATACTATTCTATCAGATATTCTGGGAGAAAATCAAAGGTGACTTGCTGAAGGTGTTCGTTGAATTCTACGAGCATAAACTCAAATTAGGGAGATTCAACTCCGTGGAGGTTGTGCTGATTCTGAAGAAAGAAGACTCCCGACGAGTTGGAGAGATCCGTCCCATAAGCCTCCTTAACTGCTCTGTAAAGATCATTACCAAGACTCTAGCTAACAGACTGGGAAAGGTAATGGATTGCCTCATTAGTTAAGACCAGACGGAATTCATCAAAGGACGATGTATTCAAGACAGTATAGCAACGGCAGAAGAGACTATCCATCAATGCCACATTTTGAATACTAAGAGCTACCTCCTAAAGCTGGATTTCGAGAAAGCCTATGACTCTGTTGAATGGGACTGTTTGTTAGAAGCGCCTGTTGGAAGAGGTTTCGGGGACAGATGGATCAGATGGATCCACACTTGTCTTACCACCAGCAGAACGGTTATTTTGGTAAATGGGGTATCAGGCCATCCATTCTCCTGCAAATGGGGGCTCAGACAAGGAGATCCGCTCTCACCCCTTCTCTTTACCATTGTGGCAGACGTTCTAAGATCCATGATAACTAAGTGCAGTAGAGCAGGTTGGATCATACCAGTGGCCAAGAGAGTCAATCGCCAAGGGTGCTCTATACTCCAATATGCAGACGATACTCTTCTATTTGGCAATGGCAACCTAGGGGAAACTACCGTCTTCAAAGGAATTCTATATTGCTTTGAAGCTTGGTCTGGCCACAGGGTTAATTTCCACAAAAGTGCTCTCATTCCTATTGCCCTGACTCCAGAAGAGGCACTTGAACATGCCACCATCCTCAATTGCTCCACTGAGAGTTTCCCCATTAAGTACCTTGGATTGCCGTTAAAACCTGGGAAACTCAAAAAGGCGGATTGGCTACCTATTATTGACCGGTTAGAGAAACGGCTAGTAGGCTGGAATGGCAAAGCCCTATCTTTGGAAGGGAGAGTCACGCTTATTAATGCAGTCCTCTCAAACCTTCCTACCTATTATCTCTCTTTCTTTTTAATGCCGCGATGGGTAATCCAGAGAATTGACTGGACTCGGAAACATTTCTTCTGGAAAGGGGCAGACCCGGATCGAGGAGGATATCACCTCATTAGATGGGAGAAGGCGTGCATGAAAAATATGCATGGAGGCCTAGGTATAATTGATCTTCGAGATATGAATCTGCGCTACTAGGTAAATGGTGGTGGAAAGTGTTCCACCCTAATGGAGAAGGGTGGCAACAATTTGTTCAGGGATATATGCATGGGAATGGAACGAGAAATATGGGCTTCAGGATAGGCCCTCGGCTTTCCTGGTTCTGGAAAGGCACCACTAAGGCCTATGAACCCTTCAATAGCTGTGTGAAATCAGCCATCGGTAACGACAGACTCACCAGATTTTGGTGGGATAAGTGGTGTGCTGATCATACACTCAGAACCCTGTTCTCCGATTTATATGAGCAGGCGACACAACCACACATCACAGGTGGCCGCAGCCTGGAAAAGAGGCACCTGGAAGTCACCTTTCAAACAATCTCTTGACCTAGGCTCTCAGCTTAGACTAATGGAACTTCAGACATACATCACCAACGCTGGAATTGGATGCTATCAAGATCCCGATAAAAAATCCTGGGGACTGGAGAAGAATGGCAAGTTCACAGTTCGGTCCATGTACAACCGCATCCATTTTAGGGGATGTATCCCAAAGTGGTCAGCTGTCATTTGGAGAACGAAAGCCTCTCTAAAAATGAAACCTTTCTTATGGTTGGTACTAAATGATGTGATCCTGACTAGGGAAAACCTTGCTAAGCGCCAACAGAGCTTAGACTCTCAATGCGAGTTCTGCCACGCTGCCCTGGAGACTAGAGACCATCTTTTTATACAGTGTCCTAGGAGCAAAGCGGTACTCATAGAGGTACTCAGCGCCCTAGGGACAATTTAATATCCTAGTACATATGAGGACCTGTGGGTGGGTCCAAAGTTCGCATCGGAAAGGGGCTCTATGAGAGAAGCGTGGTATATCGCTATCGCCGCAATGACCTGGGTTCCTTGTCTAGACAGAAATAATCTTTACTTTTGTAGAACTTGAAATAGTATTTCTGACAATTTGACTCACATTATGCATTTTGTTTTATTTTGGGCTACTGTGGCCACAACAGGTCCTAGGGAAAGGATTGCGAGCGTATTCCAGGTTGAGGAGTTCGATTATGAGGAGATCGAGATCGGGCCGACGATCGATTGATAGCCTGCACGGCCTACTCTGATCGTAGATACCCACCACCCTAAGGTTTGTTGGGGGATATGATGTATTTCTTTGCAGCTACTCTATATTTCTTTTGTCCCACCCACCATGTTTGGGGTAGAGTTTATGCACTTTGTTTTGATTGTAGGACTTTGTAGTGGGCTCAGTACTCTGAGTTTATTTTATTAATCCCTTATTAATGAAACATGGTTGCCAGAATCCACCATTTCTTCAAAAAAAAATTAAAAAATCAAAAGCCACTAGCCTCTTATTATAGCAAAAATTTTAGCCATAGGCTAGCAATGTTGGGGAAAGTGGAAAGAGTAGCAAACTAACAAGGCAAGACTTAGTAGATATGAAAGACCCTACCAAAACATTGAAGTTGTGGTAAGATTGAGGATTTAGTATTTATATTTTAACTTGTTCTCGCAGGTTGAGGGACATTTTTGTGGACCAAGATCTGGACAATACATAACGTTATTTTTCTCTTTTTTAATCGCATTTAAATTGTGTAGTCGTCGACTTTCGAACCTGAGTTGCTCTAATACTATGTAAATGTTGGGATTGTACATGTCATGCCCTGCTTCCCAAGAAGGAATACGGAATACGGATACGCGACACAAGTTCAGCGAACGGCTTTCACTATTCATAAGCTGTAAGGATCTTTACAACATATACAAGAATAAACAAGAGATAGACAAGCGGAATAGTCAACCACGTATGAATAATTGAATTAATATAGTCAACAAGATTACTTGAAAGGAAACAAGAATATTAAATTTCAAATAATCAAGTCTGGAATAAAACACAAGTCTGGGAAAAAATGCCTAATACAATATCCATGTAATAAGTTACAATTATTCAAAATAAACAACAGGAATAAATAGTAGCAAGATCTCCAGCCAACTAGAATCTTTAGTCACCTACTCCATCGGGTAGCTGGTCACCAAAGTCTGCAAGTGACAAATTTGCAGGAAAAGGAAAGAGAAAACAAACGCCCGTCAATGCAAGTTACGGGTCGCTTGTAGTGCAGGCAACAAGTACAAGAAAGATAGACAAGTGTAAAATAACAGCAGAAGCAAGTACAGAAGTAAGCATGGAAGGAATATGACAGCAAAATAGAGAAACTAACACTAAATCAAGAATAGAAACAATAGCATGGCAAGATAATCGGGTGCAAGTGGCATATAACAAAGTGTCAAGTTGCATGCAAACGAGTAACAAATAACAAGTGTCAAGTATCATGTACAAGTAGCAAGTAACAAGTGTCAAGTGATCATGTTATTCTCAAGTCTTGTATTTATTCCTAACTAGGTAGCACTTCATGCATCCCAAATTTTTACCACATGGTTGCTACATTCAAGCAAGTTGCGTTTTAGATTTCACAGTAGATCATAGAGGGCAGTGTACTCAGGGACAAGTATCAAGTATCAAGTGTCAAGTGTCAAGTGTCAAGTAATCACGTGTCAAGTATCAAGTATCTAGTATCACGTAGGATCCCTTCCGAGTACACGTTTCTGCATTTTTCACTGCTAAATCTTTCCTCTTAAACCCTGGTTTGATTTCTCGTTATTATTATTAAAGCAAGCATGGATGTGCACAAACAAGGCAAGAAACAAGGGACAAGTAAAAGTTGGATAAATGACACGAATGGGTGACAAACGAATCATCAAAGGCTAGGACAATGAAATTTTCAGTTCTGGACAACAAGATAGTTCTGCACCAAATCTGAGTTTTCCGTTGCCACAAACATACAAATCTGGATCCTTCAGAGAATCTACAAACTAGACTCTCAGTTGAATCCAGCACATATATACAAGTCATATAATAATCACAGAAATAGGGCTTTAAACAGAACTATATGCAAAAATCATGTTCAGCCAGAATTCACAAGATTGTATTAATAAGCATGAAAATGGCACAAAACTTACTGATTTAAATCCAAAAAAAATCTTGGGTATTCCCTAGTATGTCTAGTATCAGCAAATAATATTTCACAATATTCTAACATAGATAGTATAGTCAAATAAATTCGGAAAACAGCAAGATACAGAAAATTTGTGAATCTGAAATTCTTGACACAACAGTACTAAAACGCGATAGATTACAAAGTATAACTTGAAACCCAAATATGTCGAAAGGGTGGTAAAATAGATACAGCAGGCTACATTTTATATTTACAAAGTTTTTACTAACAGTAAATAGAATCAGGTTGAAATTACGGTTCTTTACTGAAGAGCATGCAGTTTGGGAAATATAGTGGTTTGTTCACAAGCCTAGAATAGTTTATAAATGTTATCAAATAAATCTACAACAGTCAAGTCTAGTCATACCCAGAAAAATATTAGACTCAAATATTATCTTTAACATTAGTATTAAAATGAATACCTACACTTGTTACCACTAAATCTGGTGTGGGGGCAAACAGATAGTATTTGTGGATTCTTGGAAAACTTGAATAGCAAACTTGAAACCTGTTCCGCCGGAGTTTGACCGCTAAATCTGGTGTGGGGTTGATCCCGGCGACGCACCCTCCGACGCTCAAGTCAGTAATCAGGAATGATTATGAAAGAGCGTAAATTGGCAAAAGATTGATTACCTCTTAACGATGGTGGATGGGGGGTATTTATAGTCGCCTTAGGGAGCAGATTAGGAATGTAATCCCAGTGGTCAGATAAGGAATGTAATCCCTAATTACCAGTGAAAAGATAGATGTGAATCACGGCCGTTGATTAGGACTAATCAGGGACCCTGATTCTATCCTGCTGGACCGGGTTCATTTCGGGTTGAAACCCATACCCAATTAAGGTGGATCCGTTCGTGGATTATTGGATCTTTTGGGGAAGAGATCCAATACCCATTTCAGACCCGTTTGTAGGTGAAATTACCATTTTATCCCTAGGCTTTAAGATTCGTGCCCGATTTGGACGGCTCCGATTTAACCCCATTTTTAGCCAGATCACGAGCCCCCCACTCCCGAAGACTGAGTTTGATCAGTCTTTGAGGAGTAGTTTTACTGTTTTAATGGCTGGCGGAGTTGTATCGGAATCCAAATGGAAGGTTTCGAATCTTTGTAGGAGGCAGTATGGTGATTTTTCAAGCTGGTTGCACTCTAAGTTGTTCTTGAGCTCTTCTGGGCATTAGGTGATTTTTATCTATTTTTCGGAATATTTACCTACTTTTTGTGAAGTGTCGATTCGTCGTTCGGGGGTCTTAATAAATGGTCCTAGGCAATAATTATTTACTCGGGGGTTCAAAAATATTCCCCCGACTTTATAATTATTTTCTAAGATTTTTAATTAATTTTCCCGAATTTTTGATAATTTTTTCGCAATTTTTAAATAAATAAAATGATTTTAATAAATTTAATTTAATTTTAAATACCGAATTATGGCGTGATCTGGACCGCTGATCTTGTGCGGGCACGAATTTCTAAAAGATCGGATGGACAGGGTCGCTCGGCAGCATTTTCCCCACTTTAGCAAGTCGGATTGGCACTTGCTCGGCATCCAAGCGAAATGGCTCGGTTTTTCTTTCGTGCGAGTGGCTCGGATCGCTTGTCACTCGGTTCAGAATTCCGAGCGACGTGGAGCGATCTGAGCCGTCGGATCTCAACGTGGATCTCGAGGTAGGCCCGGTTCCCAAGAAAATGTTATCTTGTCGTTTAACGAGCGTGGCGTGATCTGGACCGTCCATCATCCCTGGCGCGATTTTCACAATGATCCAACGGTTGGAGACGCTCAGTAGAGTTTTTCTTCACTTTTGCGGGTCGGATTGGCACTTTCTCGGCACTCGAGCGAAGTGGCTCGGTTTTTCCCTCATGCGAGTGGCTCGAATTGCTAGTCGCTCGGCTCGAAATTTCGAGCGATGTGGAGCGATCTGAGCCATCGGATCTCTACGCAGATCTCGAGGCAGGCTCGGTTCCCAAGAAAACGTTATCTTGTCGTTTAGTGGTGCTGGCACAATCTGAGCCGTCCGATCGAAATCTTACGCGAATTTTCAGGGGGAAAGTCATTTTTCTCCAGTTCGTAGCTCGGATTGGCATTTGCTCGGAATCCAAGCTATTCTATTGGGTGTTGAGGTCGGATCGCCTGTCGCTCGGATTTTGGTTCCGAGGGACGTGGGGCGATCGGAGCCGTTGGATGATGGCACAGATCTCGAGGTTGGCTCAGTTCCCAAGAAAACACTATCTTGTCGTTTAGTGGTGCTGGCACGATCTGAGCCGTCCGATCGAAATCTTACGCGAATTTTGAGGGGAAAGTTGTTTTTCTCCAATTCGCAGCTCAGATTGGCACTTGCTCAAAATCCGAGCTATTCTCTTGGGTGTTGAGGTCGGATCGCCTGTCGCTCGGATTTTGTTTCCGATGGACGTAGGGCGATCGGAGCCGTTGGATGATGGCACAGATCTCGAGGTTGGCTCAGTTCCCAAGAAAATACTATCTTGTCGTTTAGTGGTGCTGGCACGATCTGAGCCATCGAATCGAAATCTTACGCGAATTTTGAGGGGAAAGTCGTTTTTCTCCAATTCGCAGCTCGGATTGGCACTTGCTCGGAATCCGAGCTATTCTCTTGGGTGTTGAGGTCGGATCGCCTGTCGCTTGGATTTTGTTTCCGAGGGACGTGGGGCGATCGGAGCCGTTGGATGATGGCACAGATCTCGAGGTTGGCTCAGTTCCCAAGAAAACACTATCTTGTCATTTAGTGGTGCTGGCACGATCTGAGCCATCCGATCGAAATCTTACGCGAATTTTAAGGGGAAAGTCATTTTTCTCCAATTCACAGCTCGGATAGGCACTTGCTCGAAATCCAAGCTATTCTCTTGGGTGTTGAGGTCGGATCGCCTATCGCTCGGATTTTGTTTCCGAGGGACGTGGGGCGATCGGAGCCGTGCCCCATCTGCTTGTTGGTATGCCTCGGCATTATGACCGAGCGGTGTGACTGTATCGAAACGTCGCTTCCTTCGCCAACAGTTGTCGCTCTTCGTTACATAGTCGTTTGGGCTTCTTTAACGCTTTAGGGGAGGCCCAAGTGTCGCGCCCTTACGTTACAAAGCCCAAGAGACTTTTCTTTTACTATAAGTTTTCACCCTCTCAACACTTAACCTCATTCTTCCCTTTTACTTTCTCATTCTAGATTTTACTCCTTAGTAGCAAAGTTTTTAGCTCTTGGGTGGTGCTGTTAGCTATCGCGGCAAGGCGTTTTAAGCTCCGGCGATCTTTTCCGACCGTACTAGTCACTTCAAGGTCAGTCTCTCTCCTCATTCCTAAGAATATTGCCCCTATTACATACCTGGGGATTCCCCTCAGGTGGGGTAAATTGCATAAAACTGACTGGTCTCCCATAATAGATAAGATTGAATCCAGGCTTTCGGTCTGTTCTGGGAAGATGCTCTCTCGCGGAGGTCGACTTATCCTGCTTAATTCGGTTCTTTCATCCATTCCTCTATACATGATGTCCTTTTATTATCTACCATCGTGGGTCATCAAAAGGATCGACCAGATCAGAAGTAACTTCTTCTGGTCTGGTGCTGCTATTTATAAGCCCGGTTCGCATTTAAGTAATTGGAACCTTATTTGCTCTTCCAAGGAAGCTGGAGGATTGGGAGTGCTTAATCTCAGGCATCAGAATTTGGCACTTCTGGGTAAATGGCTTTGGAAATTCTTTAAAGATCAGGATATCCATGGATCGTGAGTATAAAATCTAGAATCTTTGCGAGAGAACAGTGGTGGAATTTCCCACCCACTGTTCACCGCAACGCTTCCCATTTTTGGAAAGGGGAATGGAAAGCTTCTGAGGTCTTCCACTGTGGTTTAGGCCATGCCTGTCATGACGGATCCAAGACTAAGTTCTGGACGGATCTCTGGATTGGTAATGCTAAACTGGCCACTGTTTTCCCTGTTCTCTACCGGCTGGCTTCCTACCCGTTAGCATCGGTGGCAGATTCTTTCGTCTATAACAATGCGCATAGACATTGGGTTATCCCATTCTCGATCAATCTCCCTTCTCATTTAATCCTTGTTCTTAATGATCTTATCTCTTTCCTTAACAACTATGTGTGGAAGGATAAAGAAGATATTTTTTGGAGATGGAATTCGTCTGGTATTTTTTCGGTGAAATCCTTCTATCACTTTCTTAACTTTAGAGGCACCCTGTCCCCCTTTGCTGACGTTGTGTGGAAATCCTGTGCCCCCCTCAAAGTGAAAATTCTCTCTTGGCTCGCTCTCAACAATAGGTTACTTACCGTCGAAAATCTCAACAAAAGAAACTTAGTGTGGGGCCAATTATGCCCGTTGTGCACTATTGGCATTGAAACTGTGGACCATCTGTTTGTAGATTGCGACTTCATGCGGCCTCTTTGGAAAATTACTGTTCTAGCTTGGGAAGTAGCCGCTTTGCCTTCTAATTTGTCTGATTGTTGGTCTGAGTTACCCCACAACGTCACATTTCAAAAATCATGGTACCTATCATTTCAAATTATTGTGTGGATCACATGGATGGAAAGAAATAAAAGAATCTTCCGTCATTCTGCCTCTTCTTCCCGCACGGTCATCGACGAATATCTTTTCCTCTTTAATCTTTGGTCGTCAACTTTAAAATTAGAAGATAAACAATCTTTTCGTTTTGAGAGATTAGAGAAGGCGTTCCTATGCCTGCAAAACCTTAATGTTATTTAAGATTCTTTATGGTTACCTGATTTTCGTTGTTGCTTTCTTTTTTCTGTGAGCTAGTCTCTCCTTTATGTTTCTTCTCTTTTCTCTGTTTTAGTTTACTGTCTCTTACTGATGATTCTTCGCTCATCATTCTTGCAGGGTTAAGGTGTTTTTAAGACATAGTTTCTTTGGTGTTTTTGCTTTTGTGGCTCTGGATGGTTCTGGTGGTTTGTTGGCTGTTTATTGGGAGATGCTCTTACTCTACCTTCCTCCTTTTTATCTGGAGGACTGTCAGCTTTTAATGGGAAACGCTCTCTCCATCTTCCTCCCCTTTTGTGTTCTTCCTCGCGCTACGTATACGCCCAGCTATCCTACTACTCTTTGGGTTTTCTTTCGTTTCTAAGGATGGGATGCATCTACTTTTATGTTGTCTTATAATCTTCTCCTTGTCCTTTAACCTGTTATGGACTTTAATGGTAGTTCTATGTTTCTGTTATGGACTTTAATGGTAGTTCTATGTTTCTGTTATGGACTTTAATGGAAGTATTATGTTTGCGATTATGGTTGTTTGTTGTTTAGCCTGTCTTTGTTCGTTTCACTGTGATTGTTCTCTCTTCCCTGCCTATATTAGTGGAGGTAGGAGTCGGACTGGCTATGGGGAGTGTGGTCTGGAATGGACTGTATTCATCATTATTTTTTTATCTGGTTGAGAATTTCTTGTCTCTCTATCTCATGTATGTTTAATTGTAATTCTATGTTGTCATCTTGGTCGCTTGAAGTAGCTTCCCTGTCTGTTTGTGGGGCGATGTTTCCGCCGCTCGGGGGCTCCGCAAGCCTGATGAGTTGCGTTGTGAGCGTTTGCTTCTCCTGGGCTTTTGTTTGTCTGGCTTTTATTGTAAGGCTTGGCTTCCCCGGTCATTGCTGGTATGCTTCAGCATCTTCTCAGCCTGCTTTATGCCTAGCCCTGCTATATTCGGAGGTTACTTTATCTAGTTGTGTCGGCATTGTTTCTCTTCGATGTCGGTCCCCTCCCATCAGTCTGGCGACAACATCCGATTTTATCCTCCAAACGACTGTCCGCATCCTGTGGTCTGTGGCCTGGTCGTCTTCCACTCCAGCGCCGATGCTAGCTTGTTTCTTCCGGTGTTGTGTCTTTTTCATATCGGTGGTTTTCACCCTTTTAGTTAGGATTGTATGTTGTTTTTATTGTTTTACTTCGGGTAAAACCAGTCTATCTTGTACTTTTCCCTTAATTAATATATTATTTGGTCTGGCTGGAGTCTGTTGACTCTATCCGTCTCATCAAAAAAAAGGATTTCTTCTACAAATGAGACCCCTACCTCGGACCAAGGCATCAGCCGAGCGGTGGCGGTCAGGTCGGAAAAAGGGAAGGAGCCTACCGAGCCGACCGTAGAGACAATGGTGAGGCCGAGTGAAGGCGAGGAGGTTGCCAAGCCACTCCCAGAGGTAACCAGCAGAGCCAGCAAAGGCAAGGGGGTGGTGATGATAGTCGAGCACCCAAGACTGCGGGAGAGCTGGGTCGACACCCGTCTACCCTTTCTAGTGTCGGCGGGGTCCGAAGTTATTCCGAGGACCTTTTGGAGAAGGTGACACAGGGCTCGGCCAAGGCGTATGAGGAGAACGAGCCGAGGGAACTTTCTGAGGTGGATAAGATCTCCTCAATATTGACCGAGGCAGACTTACATTGGATCCGGAGTGGTTTCAGGATCCCCTCGGAATAAACGCTTCTCCTCCCTGGCCTGGGCATCCGAGCATGCACATCGTCTTCGGCCGACACTTGCGTCTTCCCTGCTGACGCTCTGAATGCAGGCCTTCGGCTGCCTTTGCACCCTTTCGTGATCGAGGTGCTGCAATGGTATGGGTTGAGCCCGGCTCAGTTGATGCCGAACACTTGGCGGCATGTGATGGCGTTCGTTCATCAATGCCAGGAGATCGGCGCGCTACCTTCGATGTTCATCCTCCAGAGCCTCTACCACCCGTGCCAAATGAACAAAAATGAGCAGAGGTACTATCTCTAGCCGAGGAAGGGCGTGAAGCTGATCAAGCATTGGAAGGAGAAGTACTTCCTCGTCTGAGCTCCCGAGCCATGGGTCATCCCGACGGTGTGGTTGAGGGACGGTTTTCCGAAGCGGGCGAAGAAGGAGCCTGTGCTCAGCAACGAGGAGGCAGAGATCGTAGAGAAGCTCCTCGGCCTTCCAACCCTCAGTTTGAAAGACATCACCGAGGAGGTCTTATTCCGAGGGGGTCTCAGTCCGATCGACCCCAGTACGCTTTTCTCTTTTCTTTTGTTTACTTTGTCTTTGAGGTTAAAAAAAAAATTCGCTCGGTCTTTGCAGAAACTCCCGGTATGGACTACAAGGGTCTGATGGTCAAGGCCAGGGCGGCGAGGGAGCAGGAGGCGAGAAAGAGGAAGAGGACTTCGTCCGGGCCTCAGGGTGGCCGAGCTCCCAAGATCCCATCGGTTTCACCGATCGTGGAGCAGCAGGTCGCCGAGGCACCTCTGGTCGAGCCCGTTCAAGGCCTCGTGGTGGCTTCTGGCCCACCTGCCTCGGATGTGCCGACTCGAACGGCGAGGACGGATGCTCCAGGGTCGTCGAGCGGAGCGTTCAATGTGAGCGCGGCCTTAGCCCTCGAGGTTCCGCCCCTCACAGCTGAGGCCGAGCAGATACTGACCGAGGAGAAGAAGTGCATCTTCATCCCCGATTGGCGGGTGATGAAGGTGGATGGGTTCCTTGGGGACGACAATATTTGCATGCAGGCGGTGAAGCATCTGCCGATCCCTAAAGACCGAGCGATGCTAAAGGCGTGCCTAGTTGGTGACGACGCGATGCAGATCGCTCGGAACACCATGTCGATAAGTACCAGAGGACTTTCTTCAAAATTTTTCTAAGTTTTTGTGCTCGTGCTTAACTGCTTTTTGTATTGCTTATAGACCCTCTGTCACTTCAATCATTTGCTCGAGGAGTTTGCGAGCAAAGAGAAAAAGCTGACCGCGCTGAACGACCGAGAGAGGTTGGAACGGGTGAAGGCGGAGAAGCTGTTTGAAGCCGAGCAGCTTCTTTCTGCTTCACGCGCGGCCGAGGTGGCCGGACTGGAGACGAAGCTGGCCGAGGCACTGGAGCAGTCGGCTGACGAGGCATCCAAGGTCGTAGCCTTGGAGAAGGAGAATGCCGAGCTCAAGGAGGAGCTGGCCAAGGCACAGGCGGAGACAGAGAAGGCTCGGAAGACGACCAAGAAGGTGTTGGCCAAGCACGCGTCAAAGGTGGCCAAGGCGAAGAAGGCCATCCAGGATGAGGCCGAAGCCCATATGTTCAAAAACATGGAGGAAGCCTACGACCGCGTGTTGCTACACATCTCGGCTCGGAACCCCGGGTTCGACACCTCCTCCTATCACTTTTACGATCCTGTGGAGGGGGAGGAAGAAATTCTTCCGGCAATGCTCGGACCCGAGGGGGGTGGGGGCGTCGAAGGTACGGGCGAGACCGAGGATGAAGCCGAGAACGAGGCCGAGGACGAGGATGAGGCGAAAGTTAAGAAGGCTATAGTTACTGTGCCGAGCGATGATGGCTCGAAGCAACACCAAGAGGTCGACCCCTGACTTAGTCGTCTCTTCTTAATTGTTTTCGCTTTTTTCGTTTTGTTTTTGTAATGCCTAACTGCGGACTGGCCACCGCTTTTGTGTATACTTTTGGAGTTTTCAATGAAACGACTCGCTTTTTGTTGGCCGAACATTCGAACAGTCTGACGGTTGATTTTGTATTGAAAATTTGTGAGATTTCTCCAAGTGCTGGACACCTTTTGTTGGTATTGAGAATTTCGAGAGTTGTGAACGTCCCCCCCCCCCTTTTTTTGCCCGCTAGGAACTTAAGCGTTGTTAACACCCCGAAATTTTTCTAAGTGTTGAAAACTTTTCGTTTGCATTGAGAACTTCTCTTCGCCTTTCTATGTTGATATCTCTTCGCTTTTTAGGTTGAGTTGGGTCCGATTACTGAGGCCTCCCATCTTCGTACTGAACTGAAGAAAGCGAAGCGGGCTCTTTCTCGCAGTCGGGATAACTCGTTTTACGACTTCTTGAAGTTGGAGGACATCAAAGCAACTGTGAGAGGGTATTTTCGCGAGTTGAGGAAACTGCGGAAGCAACCTTGAGAGACTCGTCTCGAAGGCGAGATAGAGTTTCTCCGTAAGGAGCTCTTCGATGTCGACCAAAGGAATAGTGAACTACTGGCGGAGGTTCGTCATTTGGAGGTAACAGTGAAGGAACATTCGGCGGAGGAAGCAGAGTTAGCTTCGAGGGTGGGTAAGTTGATGTCCGAGCGCGATGAGTTGACGGCAAGAATTGACAAACTGAGGAGGATCACGATCGACAAGGGTATCGAAGTGACTCATGTTCGTCGTATTGTGGCCGACAGCACTAACGTCGCAGGCTCGTCTAAACTTCCCCGTTTCAAAGTATCGGCAGAGGGTGATATTCTGAGAGATAGGATCGTCGAGCTAGAGGAGGAGATTGCAATGCTGAAAGCTCAGCTCGAAAGGATCAATGTTCGCAGTACGTTGTGTACTCGTGAAGAGAGCGAAAGAGGAATCTCGTTCTACGAACTAGCGACTCGTTCGCCTGCCGTTAGGCGGAGCCCAGCTGACGCTCTGAGTGGTGTAGCTGTTTCGTCTAGTGGTGCCTCGGTTGGGGCCACAGCTAGAATCAGCGGCAAAGGAGGGTCTCGCTTCACTGGTTTAGAGTCGAGCTCAGAGGTAAGGCGACACCGCCCTCGTGTGTCTCTGAACCGAAGCATTCCCCTTCCAAAGAAGCGCTAAACAAGTTGTATTATGCTCTTCAAGTTATTGTAAAACTCTGTTGTAGTGTCAGCCTCGTTTGAGCTCTTAATTTAAAAAGTTTGTTTTGCTTCTGATGTTCGAATGCTGCGTTGGCTGGTATTAGTTTAAGTATAACTCCTCCAACTTTTGACAACTACTCAAAATCAGAAGCAAATCTTCCTTCTTATGGGCGAACCACTTTTGGATTGCTTAATAGCAAGCTTGAGAAGTGGAGTCGAGCCAAGTGTTGGACTCTGAACTCGTCGTTAGAGTTTGTTCAGCAGTTGTGGGAGCAATTCCGGATGGCAAACCACTTCTAGCCCGCTTAAGAGCGAGCTCGCGAAGCGGAATCGAGCCAAGTGTTAGACTCCAAACTCATCGTTAGAGTTTGTTCAACGGTTGTGGGAGTAATTTCGAATGGCAAACCACTTCTAGCCCGCTTAAGAGCGAGCTTGCGAAGCAGAATCGAGCCAAGTGTTGGACTCCGAACTCGTCGTTAGAGTTTGTTCAACGGTTGTGGGAGCAATTCCGAATGGCGAACCACTTCTAGCCCGCTTAAGAGCGAGCTTGCGAAGGGGAGTCGAGCCAAGTGTTGGACTCCGAACTCGTCGTTAGAGTGAAGAGTAAAATTAGAGAGATACAAGCAATTTTACATGTAAAATATGAAAAAACGTTCTTTATTAGCAACTAATAGTTGGTTGCTTCTAAGTTGCGAGCCGTTATTACATAGGAGAAATAAAGAGAAAAAATACAAGTAATAGGAGAGGAACGGTTCGACATCTGAGATTACTTAGAGAGGCGTGAAGCGCTCTTTTGGTACTTCAAGAGATGGTCGGCATTCCAAGTCCTGGGGATCTCTCTGCCTTCGAGGCCTTCTAGACGATATGTCCCGGGCCGAACCACTTTGGTGATCTTGTAGGGTCCTTCCCAATTTGGAGCTAGTTTATTCTTCTGACTTGGAAAAGAGATTGCTAACTTTCTAAGGACCAAGTCCCCTTCTTTGAGGTCGGTGGGACGGACTCTCTTATTGTACGCCAACTCGATCCTCCTCCGATAGCTCTGTTGACGGATTGACGCTCTTTCTCGTAGCTCGTCGATCAAGTCTAAGTTTGCCCGAAGTTCTCTGGCATTCTATTTTTCTTCGTATCGGAGCTCGGCATGACTAAGGCATATGCCATCTTTTCTATCCTTGGGTAGCGGAGCTCGGCATCCCGAAGTATCTTGCTCACGTAATAAATGGGCTTTTGATTCTTATCTTCTTCCCTCACGAGGACAGCACTGAGGGTCTGCTCGGAGGTGGCTAAGTAGAGGTAGAGGGCTTCCCCGGGAACAGGTTTGCTGAGGAGAGGAGGATTGACTAGGTAAGCCTTCAGCTGGTCGAATGAGTCTTGTTGTTGCTGACCCCACTCGAAGCCTTTAGCCCCCCTGAGAGCTTTGAAGAAGGGAAGACACTTCTCCCCTGACTTGGAAAGAAAGCGCCCTATGGCTGCCAGGCGACCCGTTAGCTTCTGAACCTCTTTAACATTCTTCGGGGGAGCCATGTCTAATATGGCTTTGATCTTCTCGGGGTTGGCCTCGATTCCTTTTTGGCTGACCCTGAAGCCTAGGAATTTCCCGGACGAGACTCCGAACGCACATTTGTTCGGATTGAGCCTCATATCGTGCTTCCTGAGTACGTCGAACGTCTCTTGCAGATCGGCTACATGATCGGCCCCGTGGATGCTCTTCACAAGCACATCGTCAACATATACTTCCATATTTCAGCCGATCTATGCTTGAAAAACCTTGTTGACGAGGCATTGATAAGTGGCACCGGCATTCTTCAAACCGAAGGGCATTACCCTGTAGCAGTAGAGTCCCTGATCGGTTACAAAGGAGGTCTTCGGGATATCCGGGGAAAACATACGAATCTGATTGTAGCCTGAGAAGGCGTCCATGAAGCTGAGGAGTTCATGGCCCAAAGTGGCATCAATCAAAGTGTCGATGCTTGGAAGAGGGAATGGATCTTTGGGGCATGCCTTGTTGAGGTCGGTAAAGTCCATGCAAATCCTCCAGGCCCTGTTGGACTTCTTTACCATCACTACATTCAAGAGCCATTAGGGATAATTGACCTCTTGTATGAATCGAGCCTTCAAGAGCTTGTCCACCTCCTCTTTTATAGCTTGCTGGCGCTCGGGAGCGAACTTTTGCCTTTTCTATTGGACCGGTTTGAACCCCGGAGCGACACTGAGATGGTGGACTAGAAGCTCTTCGAAAATTCCAGGCATGTCAGCGGCCGACCAGGCAAAGAGGTCGTGGTTCTTTTTGATACATTGAACTATGTCAGAGCTTAGGGCAGAGGGGAGGGTCTTGCTGATAAAGAACTTGCGGCTCTGATCTTGCTCAGAGAAAAGCACTTCCTCCAACTCATCCACCGGCTCGGACGTTGGTCGGGCTACATCTTGGGGGATTTCAAGAGTTTTGAGGAAGAGGACTGGACCCATAGTAGAGGTCATGTAGCATCTGCGGGCCGTTTCCTGACTGCCTCTTACTTTCCCTACTCCTCCCCGGGTGGGGAACTTCATCTTGAGGTGATAGGCGGAAGGGACGACTTCGAGAGCAGCTAAACCGGGCCGACCCAAAATGACATTATAAGCTGTAGGGACATCCACGACCATAAAGTCCATCGACTCGGTTCGGGTAGTAGGAGTTTTGCCAGCGGTTACGTCGAGGGTGATCACCCCTTCGATAGTCACTGGCACTCCTGTGAACCCATAGAGTGTGTACCCGGTAGGTTTAAGTCTGTCTCGGGATAGTTTGAGGCCTTTGAAAGCAGCGAGGAAGAGGATGTTAACGGAGCTGCCATTGTCCACCAGGATCCTCTCCACTTTAAAGTTCGCCATATGGAGGTTGATGACAAGCACATCACAATGGGGGGTTCAGACACCCTCAAGGTCATCATCTGAGAATGTGACGGGTACTCTGAGGCCTTTAGGAGGAGGCGTGGCGCGAACCAAATTAACTTCCCTTATGAACGCCTTTCGAGAGGAGTTGGAGGAGCCCCCCATTGGGCCCCCATGAATGAGGTGTAGGACACGCTCCTATTCAAATTCGGGTGTTTCATCGCATTCAGGACGCTTGTTAGCCCCCCGAGGTGGGGGAGGAAGATCGGTTCGGTCCTTTCTCACGAACTTGGTCAGCTGCCCCCTCTGGATGAGGGCTTCTATCTCATTCTTCAGGGCCCGACAATCATTGGTGTCGTGGCCATGGTCCCGGTGATAGCGGCACCAATTCTCTTTGTCCCTCTTCTTGCCAGGGGTGTTCATCCTCGGAGCAGGAGGAATGACCCCTTCCTTCTCCACTTCCATGAGAATGGTTGAAATATTGGCATTGAGAGGAGTAAATTTCTCGAACTTGGAGGGAGGGCGGCGCTGACCGCCATTGTCCTTCTGAAGCTTCTTGACCCCTTCTTCTTTAGTTGCCTTTCTTTTTGTCCCGGAGGTAGACCCTCCGAAGTCCGGGAGATATTCGGCTTCTCCGGCCCGAATGTACTTCTTGCTCCTAAGAAGGAGGTCGGCAAAGTTATGTGGGGGCTTCTTGGCGAGGGAGGAGCGAAGGTTAGAGTTGAGGACATTTGATTGGAAGGCGGCCGCCGCAACTGACTGGTCGAGGGAGGAGATGGATCTTACCTCTGCAGTGAACCTCCTTACGTAGTCTCTTAACTTCTCTCCCTTTTCCTGGCGGAGCTGGAGTAACGAGATGCTGGTCTTCTCCATGCGTCTGCTACTCACAAAATGTGTGATGAAGAGGGTCTCAAACTGTTCGAAGGAGAATATGGAGGATGGGGCGAGGCGGGAGTACCATTCCCGAGCCGAACCCTTAAGAGTGGCGGGGAAGGTCTTGCACAGCAAGGCATCGGAAGCTTGGTGGATTAGCATGAGGGTTTTAAAGCTTTCGATGTGGTCCACGGGGTCTGACTCCCCCGAGTAAGTTTCGAACTGCGGGGGTTTGAAACCTCTTGGGATGGGAGCCTCCATGATGGTTCGGGAGAAGGAAGGTCTGCTCGGCCGAATGGTTCTTCCTCTTAACTCCTCATCCTTGTCTATTCGGCCGATGCACCTCTCCATCTCATGGAGACGATGGTAGAGAGCATCGTCCCTCTGACGGTAGTCAAACGAGCCCCTGGACTCGTCTTCATAGGAAGGGAGCGGGGACTACGGCGACGGTAACCCTGGGAGCAGCGAGGACTAGGAATATGTCGTTGGTCATTAGAAGCCGGAGGAGGAGTTATGGACCGATGGTGAGGACTTTGGACCCGTGGGGGAGTAGGAATCCTTTGGGTATTATTGTTGTGGGGTCGTAGGTTGAGATCTTGCAACACCGTTGCTTGGAATTGCTGGAACTCGGCACGAGTGATGGGTGCATCATCGTTCCTCGGATGTTGCCGACCGCAGGGGAATGGGGTCTTCTCCTGTGATGCTCGGGGGACTCTCTCCGCCCTCTTCGGGTAGGGGACCTTCTGTAGCCTCGGCGGTGAGGAGATCGCTCATCCGGACGTTGTTGGCGGGAGGCTCCCTCTCGGGCCCGCTTTTCATCCAGACGGTGGCGAAGATCCTCATCCTTCTGCCGATTGAGGATGGTATTGCGAAGGTCGAAAGCTCGGGGATTGTGGGAGGCCATAGAATCCGTAGAGGCATTGTGTATTGAGATGCGGTCCTGATGGAGAGGTTGTTTCTGCGGGTTGGGACGTGAGGCCTCTGCACCGGCATTTTGAGGACCGGGGGGGACCCTTGGGAGGTTGCTGATTCTGAAGAGGAGGCTGGTCCTGCTGGAGAGGGTCCTCAGCTTATAGAGGAACTTGCCCCTGCTGCTGAGCGCGTTGGATGGGAACTTCCTGTTGCTGATCGATGGGGTTGGGTCCACGGTTCGACCCTCTGGATTTTACTTTCCTAGGAGGCATGAATGGGGAAGGTCTGATCTTTGGGAAGAGGAAGAGTTGCTATTTGTAGTGTTTTCTACAGACGGCGCCAATCTGTTACCGCTAAATCTGGTGTGGGGGCAAACAGATAGTATTTGTGGATTCTTTGAAAACTTGAATAGCAAACCTGAAACCTGTTCCGCCAGAGTTTGACCATTGACTCCCGCCGTTCACCTACAAAAAGTGCGAGACACCGGGGTTGATCCCAGCAACACACCCTCCGACGCTCAAGTCAGTAATCAGGAATAATTATGAGAGAGCGTAAATTGGCAAAAGATTGATTACCTCTTAACGATGGTGGATGGGGGGTATTTATAGTCGCCTTAGGGATCAGATTAGGAATGTAATCCCTGTGGTCAGATAAGGAATGTAATCCCTAATTCCCAGTAAAAAGATAGATGTGAATCACGGCCGTTGATTAGGACTAATCAGGGACCCTGATTCTATCCTGCTGGACCGGGTTCATTTCGGGTTGAAACCAGTATCCAGTTAAGGTGGATCCGTTCGTGGATTATTGGATCTTTTGGGGAGGAGATCCAGTATCCATTTCAGACCCGTTTGTAGGTGAAATTACCATTTTATCACTAGGCTTTAAGATTCGTGCCCGATTTGGACGGCTCCGATTTAACCCCATTTTTAGCCATATCAACACCAAAATCACATAAAACAGAATCTGGAATTTTTAACACGTCTGTAGCTAAAAAACAATAACTCGTAACTCACAAGTCAAAACTGCGATCTGTCAAAAATTCTGGAAAATAAACAGCGGGATCTACGCTTTATATTCACAAATTAATTTGATTTACTGAAATCAACATGGTCTAAAATACTGAAACAAAACCGGGCAGCAGCAAAAACAGAAATCTTTTTCATGTATTAAATCAAATGGTTCATATGTAACAAATCCAATTTATAACAAAATACAAAACATGGTATACTAGATGTTCAAAACAACATGGAATGGGTGTTTAACAAATCAACCACAAGATACTATGACTAACACATCAAGCATGCAAGATTCATACAACATATCATGGATCACAAACAACATATATACATGGATTAAGAATCTAGTTAGATCTAAATTATTTTCATGCAGTGTGTGTAACAAAGGATGACTACGGATGGATCAACAAATAGAAACAAGATCTAAGAAGGGTTTTGATGTAAAACTAACCCTAAGATAAAGAATTTTCAAGATTCTTAATGGATTAATTTTACCAACATGTAAGTGCTGATCAAAGTTGGAAATTTTTAACAGTTAACAGGTTTGATGGATTTTCAAGAATTGAATCAAGTGTAACAGTCCCAATTAATAATTCAACCTTACGATCAATAATTAAATCCCTAAGTGTTTTGCAAGTAATAGGTTCAATATTGATTCGTACTCTACTCTAGCATGTGGAACACTCAATCTCAATTATTTTGGTGGGCGACAGGCAAATCAGATAATATAATAGATAATAAGGCAGTAGAACACAAAAATTTGATAATGGAAAGAGTATACCAAATGCAAAGAAACCAGCATAGATCTCTGGCAGAACACAATAATGGAGACTACATCAAATCAGCAACCACAGTATCCAAACCAGCAATGGCGATAGCAAGATGATAGGGTGCAATGGGGCGTGATCCTGAGCAGTCGTCGGGCTGGTTGGGTCTTAGGGTTTCGACGAAGGAGGGAGTCTAATGGAGGCGTGGAGGTGGGCAGCTTAGGGTGAGTTGGTTGGTGGTGGAAGTGAGTGGGGTGGTCGACGAGGGTGAGGGAAAGGAGGGGCGACGGTGGGGTGATGGAGAGGAGCACGGGCGACGGCGGGAAGGGGAGATGGGTTTGGGAGAAGGGATTTGGAGGTTTGGGGATGGCCGACGTCGAGCTTGGAAGGGACAGAGGGTCGGATGGTGGTGGTGCGGGCTACAGGTGACGAAGGCGGGATGGGTTGGGTTTAGCGGGAGTAAAGGAAGAAGAAGAAGATGGAGAAGAGGGGACACAGCAGCTAGGGTAATTAGGATAGGGTAATTTGGTTTGGAAATTAGGGTTAGGAATTTGCAGTGGAGGAAATTTTTTTATATTTGGGGGTAGATTTTAGAATTAATCACTAACCCTAAAATTGTATTAGGATTTATCACAAACTCTAATTTAGATCTCAGTTGTATCACACAAAGGATAAGGAAAGAGCAAAAAACTCAACACAATAAATTTTAATCAAGAGTGGCATATCTTCTCATTCATCTTAAGGCCTTTAAATAGGCTCAAAATACATCTTGATCAAATCTCCAAAATATTCTCAAAATCTAAAAATACAAAAAAGATTACATATGGCTATAATTGCATGATACAGAAATGGTACTGAAATAAAGAATCCTAAACTAAATAAAGCAGCTACTGAAGACGATGCCTGCGCTGATAGAAACGCCCGAATCGTCTTGAACCGATGTCCTCATCATTCTCTCCGAGTAGGAGAGGGCTCGACCCAGTCAAGTCAAAACCATTCCTTCTGTCATAGTGCTCCAAGAGGTCTGGATCCAAGCGCTGGAGCTCTCCACGATCTATCCAAGTGTTTTCCGACTCTGGCTTGTTTTTCCAACTTACCAAATATCTATGACTACCACCATCTCTAGTACAGATTATCTGATCATCTAAAATATTATCCAACTCTTCTATCGATGGGTAAGTAGCATCTGGTAGTGGAGGTAATGGGGGAATCTCACCATTAGGCTACAGGGTAGGCTCATCTATAAGAGGATTTCTAGGGTTAAATTCTGGGCCTTCATAGGGTACTAGATCCTCAATATTGAAAGTTTTATTGATGTTAAAGCCTTCGGGAAGGTCAATAACATAGGCATTATCATTGATTTTATGAAGAATTTTAAATGGGCCTGCAGCACGTGCATTCAATTTCTTAACGGATCCCGCTGGGAACCGTTCCGGACGAATCCGAACCATCACTTCGTCACCCACATTAAAAGTTTTAAACTTCCTTCTAATATCAGCTCTTAACTTGTAGTTCAAATTATTTTCATTAATTTTCTTGGAAATTTCTCTATGTAAGTCATGAATGCAGGATGCAAATGCAGATGCAGACTCAGAGACTCGGTAATGTTCTAACATGGGGGCAAGATCTATAGGCTGCCTAGGACGATAACCGTGTACAACTTCGTGTGGACTCATGCCCATGGTTCTATTCCTAGATGTGTTATAAGCAAATTCAGCAACCGTTAATTTTAAATCCCATGTTCCCAAGTTTTCTCCCACAAGAGTACGTAAGAGATTGCCAAGACTCCGATTGACAACCTCAGTCTGTCCATCTGTCTGTGGGTGGAACGCTGACAAAAACTTCAATTTTGTACCCAACTTGTGCCATAGGGTGTTCTAAAAATAACTCGTGAATTTCACATCCCTATCAGACACAATGATTTTTGGCAACCCATGTAGCTTCACAATATTATCAAAGAAGATCTGAGCCACTTGAGATGCATCAAAAGTTTTCGAGCATGGGAGGAAGGGGGCCATTTTAGAAAAACGGTCCACGACGACAAGAATGGAGACGTGTTTCTTTTGTGTTTTCAGTAAGCCTAACACGAAATACATACTCATGTCTTCCCAAGGACGGCTGGGAACAGGTAATGGAGTATACAAGCCTGTGTTCTGTTTTGTTGCTTGGTAAGTTGATAGGTGTGACATCTGTTAACAAGTCTCACAATGTCTCTCTTTAGCTTCGGCCAGTAACCTTATGTTCCACAGCATCAATGGTCTTGCTATGGCCAAAATATCCAGTAAGGCCACCAGCGTGCAATTCCCAAACAAGATACTCTCGTAAAGATGTACTAGGAATGCACAGTTTGGAGCGATAGAAGAGATAATCATCTTTCAAGAAATAATCATCTATCACTCGAGTTATGCCATCCTTCAAAGAAGTGTAGATCTCGTAAAAATCTAGGCAGGAGGCATACTCATCTCTCAATCTCTCAAAACCAATAATTTCGGTGCGCAGTGCAGATAAGATCATGTGACAACGACTTAGCGCATCCGCGGCCTTATCATCAATCCCTTTTGTGTGCCTAATGGTATATGAATATTCCTGTAAGAACTCTACCTATCTAGCATGTCTCAGATTCAACTTATGTTGAGAATTAAGGAATCTTAAGGCCTCATGGTCTGAGAAGATAACGAATTCTTGCGGCAGGAGATAATGTCACCAATAGCAAAGTGACTGAATGACCGCATAGAACTCCTTGTCATAGGTGGAGTATTTTTGTTTTGCTTCATTCAGCTTTTCACTGAAATAAGCAATAGGATGACTCTCTTGACTAAGGACTCCACCTATACCAATACCAGAAGCATCACACGTTACTTCGAAGACTTTAGTGAAATCAGGCAACCTCATGACAGGTGTCTGAGTCAATCTCTTCTTGATCTCTTCGAAGGCTTTCGTGGCTTCTTTCGACCAGACAAACTCACCTTTCTTCAAACAGTCGGTTATCAAAAACCGACGATAAAAGGTGGCAAGGCCATGGAAACTCTGCACATCACGAATATTGCAGGGATCAGGCCACTCTGTAATAGCTCGTATCTTTTCTGGGTTAGCAGATACTCCTCTGGCAGACACAATAAATCCCAGAAAGATAGTCTGATGGAGAGGAAGGTACATTTGGTAGGATTAGCATAAAGCTGTTCCTTCCTTAAAACACTGCAGACCTGTCTCAAATGGTCAAGATGTTGCCCAACGAATTGGCTGTAAATGAGAATATCATCAAAGTACACCACAAGGAACTTACCCATAAAGGGACAGAGTAATTGCGTCATGATCCTCATAAACGTGCTCGGGGCATTTGTCATTCCAAATGGCATGACCATCCATTCGTACAGGCCATCCTTCGTCTTGAAGGCAGTCTTCCATTCATCACTAGGATGAACACGTATTTGGTGGTAGCCACTTTTGAGATCAATCTTGGAGAAGATTGTGGCACCAGACATCATGTCCAACATGTCATCCAAACGAGGAATGGGAAAACGGTATTTCACCGCGATCTTGTTTATGTCACGGCTGTCCACACACATATGCCAGGTCCCATCTTTCTTTGGCGTCAATAGAGCAGGAACAGCGCAAGGACTTAAGCTTTCTCTAATGAAGCCCTTTGCCAATAACTCATCAACTTGCCTTTTCAACTCAGCATGCTTTGTCGGATTCATCCGATAATGTGGCAAGTTAGGAAGACTCGCTCCCGGAACCTAGATCAATAGCGTGTTGGATGTCACGCAATGGGGGCAACTGGTTGGGGAGGTCAGCAGGAAATACATCTGCAAATTCCTGTAGGACAGGAGTAACTTGGGGCAGGGATGAGTGACTTAGGATCTTTAGGGACTTCTCTCGCTGTTGAGTAAAAGAATGGTATCCCCTTTGTCAATTTCTTTCGTAAGTTCCTTTTCACCCATATACGTTACTTCCTTGTCCTTTCTCGAGGGAGGCAGTGTTGTTTCAGCCGGACTAGTTTGTGGTCTCACGGGTATGAGCTTTATTTTTAGTCCATCATGCTGAAACACACATTGGTTGGATCGACTATATATGGTCACATCGTGATCGTATAAGCAAGGTCTCCCTAAAATGACTTGACCCACATCCATTTTGAGCACATCACACCAAGTTTTCTCTTTGTAAGCTTTGAAGTCCACAGGGACTAAGCATCGATGTGTTACTTGGAGTGTTGTTGCATCAATCCAAGATACTTTGTATGGGCATGGATGGGGTTCAGCCTTAAGTCCGGTCTTCGATAAGACCGCAGAAGAGACAGCGTTGACACAGCTCCCACTGTCAACAATCACCTTGCAGTTTTTGCCACCTATAGTCGTAAAGGTGTGGAATATAGCAGTGCACTTCCAATCATCTTCTTCTTTTGGTTGGGAACAAAGCACATCTGACTACATTCAAGTGAGGTGATTGGATAGACTGAATACAGTAGAGATACTGGTATCCTCTTCTTCACCGAAGTCATCGCCTTCAATAGGCTCATAAGAAAACTCATTGTCAGAGTCGTCAGTAATGACAGCGGTATCCTCTACTATATTGATCCTACTGGGACTAGGACAGTTGCTAGCAACATGACCATATCCCTTATATTTATAGCACTTAGTGAGAGGGTCAATCTTACTGTAATCTCTTTCGGTGTTCTTACCCTTATGTTCATCTCTATGTGAATTGAAATTTGAATTGGGTTTGCTGGGGTAAGATTTGCTGGGGTGCTGAGAGGGAGGCTTAGGTCTAGGTGGGTCAGTAGAGGTCATTCTAGAGGAATGATCTCTCGAGTCGTTGGACCTAGAATGAGAACTAGCTTTAAGGAAATCCATATCGAAGACTAGGGCATAGGCTATTGCTATTGAGTCCGCATTTTTATAGATTAGCTCGTTCCTAATGTCAGCTCGTAGTCCAGCTCGGAACCTAGAGAGAGTTTGTTCTTCACTCTCTTTACCTAAAGCATTGCACCGAATAAGGAAGTCATTGAACTTATCAACTTATTCTTGTGTGGATTTACTTCCTTGATAAAGTTGGTTCCATAAATCTAGCAATCGGGTATGGAAAGATAACGATACATATCTCTCAGTGAGCTTCTCTTTCATGACCTCCCAATTGGCTATGGGTGCCAGGCCTCGGCCTCTGCGGGCATGTTCAAAATTGGTCCAGTATTGTTGAGCTTTATCCGTTAATTTTATAGTGGCAAATTTAACCTTCAGGGCTTCACTCATGTCAAACCACACAAAATAGTGGTCCATGGCACGGATCCAATCGAGGTAAGCTTGGGGTTTCATGTGGCCTTCAAACTGGGGAACGTCAGTCTTAACGTTCTTTTTATATAGTTCGTCAGGATCACGTTCTTGACGTCGATCATCATGAACATTCCCTTGAGGGATCTGACGATGGGCATGAAGCTCAGGGACAATGGTTTGATTTAACTCTATTTTCTCAAACCTCTGATTGATATTGGCAAGAGTTGCTTGGATGGCAGCTAGGGTAGCAGAGATATTAGGGTTGTCCATTTCAGGTCTGGAGAGTCTAGGGTTACTAATTGGGTAATTGGGAAGGGATAGGAAGGGCTCTTCAGGATCTGTGATGGTGCTGCGAAGACGCATTCACCAAAAGTGGAAACTAGGGGTCCTGTGTGCCCTAATTTTTTTATTTTTTTATTTTTTTTATTTTTTTTATTTTTTAATGAATCTGAAATGACCTAAAATAAAAGAAAGAAAGACAAAAATAAAATAAAAGACTAAACAATCTTAAATGAATGCAAAAATGATGCCTACGATGCAAGAACTAGGGTTTTAAGAACCTTCGCTCTGATACCAAAATGATGTAAAACTAACCCTAAGATAGAGAATTTCCAAGATTCTTAATGGATTAATTTTACCAACATGTAAGTGTGGATCAAAGTTGAAATTTTTTAACAGTTAACAGGTTTGATGGATTTTCAAGAATTGAATCAAGTGTAACAGTCCCAATTAATAATTCAACCTTACGATCAATAATTAAATCCGTAAGTGTTTAGCAAGTAATAGGTTCAATATTGGTTCGTACTCTACTCTAGCATGTGGAACACTCAATCTCAGTTATTTTGGTGGGCGACAAGCAAATCAAATAATATAATAGATAATAAGGCAGTAGAACACAAATATTTGATAATGGAAAGAGTCTACCAAATGCGAAGAAACCAGCGTAGATCTCTGGCAGAACACAACAATGGAGACTACGTCAAATCAGCAATCACAGTATCCAAACCAGCAATGGCGACAGCAAGACGATGGGTGCAATGGGGCGTGATCCTGAGCAGTGGTCGGCCTGGTTGGGTCTTAGGGTTTCGACAAAGGAGGGGGTCTGATGGAGGCATGGAGGTGGGCGGCTTGGGGTGAGTTGGTTGGTGGTGGAAGTGAGCGGGGTGGTCGACGAGGGTGAGGGAAAGGAGGGGCGACGGTGGGGTGATGGAGAGGAGCACGGGCGACGGCGGGAAGGGGAGATGGGTTTGGGAGAAGGGATTTGGAGGTTTGGGGATGGCCGGCGTCGAGCTTGGAAGGGACAGAGGGTCGGATGGTGGTGGTGCGGGCTACAGGTGACGAAGGCGGGATGGGTTGGGTTGAGCGAGAGTAAAGGAAGAAGAAGAAGATGGAGAAGAGGGGACACAGCGGCAAGGGTAATTAGGATAGGGTAATTTGGTTTGGAAATTAGGGTTAGGAATTTGTAGTGGAGGATTTTTTTTTATATTTGGGGGTAGATTTTAAAATTAATCACTAACCCTAAAATTGTATTAGGATTTATCACAAACCCTAATTTAGATCTCAGTTGTATCACACAAAGGAGAAGGGAAGAGCATAAAACTCAACACAATAAATTTTAATCAAGAGTGGCATATCTTCTCATTCATCTCAAGACCTTTAAATAGGTTCAAAATACATCTTGATACAAATCTCCAAAATATTCTAAAAATCTAAAAATACAAAAAGATTGCATATGGCTATAATTGCCTGAAACAAAAATGGTACTGAAATAAAAAATCCTAAACTAAATAAAGCAGCTACTGAAGTCGATGCCTGCACCGACAGAAATGCCCGAATCGTCTTGAACCGATGTCCTCATCAGGTTTTTCATGAGAATGAATCTAGAAATAAAAAGTGGCACTACAGGCGATATTTAGTACTTGTATATACAACAAAAGAATACAAGTTACTTGCCTTATAATTTTCGACGGATCTGACGAGAAAATGCGAATAACGGGAAAAGATTCCAGGGAATGAACACAATACCACGAGCAGATCACGAACGAAATGCACAAGATGATCACGATCACCACGAACACAATTACACAATCACACGATCACAGATCCAACACTCTAGATCAACACGTGCACAATAAGAGAGAGAGGGACAACCGGGGTGCACTGATGAAGAGGATGAAGATGGTGGCCATGGGCACTAGCGGTGGGATAGCATGGTAGTGTGAGCGACGGCGAAGGGGAAGTCGGCGCTGGCTGCGTCGGCTTGGGCTGTTGTCGCTGTTGTTGTCTAGCTGGCGCTCGAGAGGAGAAGGAAGGAGACAGGGGGCTGGCACTGTGGTGGTTTGCTGGCGGCGCGATGCAAGGCGAGGGTGGCAAGGTGGGTCGCCGACAGGGAGTAGCGGCAAGCGGAAGGCCGGAGGTCGGGTGTAGGCCGGGAGAGAGAGACAAAGAGTGATAAGGGAGAGAATTAGGGTTAGGGTTTTGGAGATAGGAATTGTTGATAGCAAAACAAAATTTGTTGGGGATTATAATGAGAGATTTTTGTCAAGTTGTGATTTGGGGAATCAAGAGAATATAGGTAAAAGATATGATGTGCCTGTTAGGGAATATGAAGAAAATATAGGGATGACTGGGTCAAAGAAGAGGATATTGGGTTGCGGGTTAGGATCCAGTAGGACGGGTACGGTAGATTGGGTAGAAAACCAGATCCAATAAGGCAGAATTGCAATAAATAGGCAATTAGGCCAGGAAATGCAACAAATGAGAAACAATAAATTATCCAGAGACAGAATAATAGGAAGACAAATGAATCTCAAAAGAATTAAAAAAATAGATGAATATATAAATGCTAGAAAGAAGAACAAATACACGGTTCAGGAAAAAAAGGAGTACAAATAGATAGAATACACTGAAAGAAAGAATACAGTACAAAAATACAGAATATGGGATACAGGAGTTATAGTACATCTTCTAGACACATTTGATTTGAAGAAGAGACAACGAAATGAAGAGTTCGAGGCATCGATGAGTGAAGTCAGCAAAGCAGTCAAGTAAATAGAGACATGTATAGTCAACTATACACCCCTCAAGTTTGGGCACAACATAGTTGCGTTTGACTGCACATGTTGGGCAGTAGATCGCCCACGGCGGCTGGACTGTTTTGGGCCTATATTTGGGTATTTAGGACCATCTTTAACTCTACATTAGATCATACGGTTCGTATCATGTGATTTCTTCTACATGATATATCAGACAATTATTGTATCAAGGCAACAATTAGGGTTTCACTAGATTTCTATATATTTTGTAAAAGCCTCCATGAGAGATGGAGTACTTCATTGATATTTTTTTCATTGTAAGTGAGGCTCGAGATATAGTTCTTGGTAAGTGACTTTGAAACTAACTCATTTTAATCTTCTCTAGTTGAATAACAACTGGTATCATAGCTTCAATTGATGAGTCACTTGGTGAAGATGACAGGTCATAACTACATGAAGATCAAGTAGTTCGACAGTAAGATCAACTTTAATCTCTGGAAGGTGGACATGTATGATGTACTGGTTCATGAACGTTTACAGCTTGCCATAAAGGAGATAGGTAAACCATCTGGCATGAAACAGGAGAATTGTGATGAGATTTGTGAAAGTGCTCTAAGTTTAATCGATTGTCGTTGGCGAACGAGGTCAAGTGCAACTTCCTTGAGGAGAAAAGACAGCGAGTATGTCAGCAAGACTCATATTTGACTATCGGGATCATCATTATTGGATCAGATGTTTTGGAAGATGAAACTATTTCATATCTCAATAACGGAAGGTATCGTTCTTCAATAACATATTATGGAGTTCAATAAGGTATTATCTAAAATAAGGGCAATAAATGCAGATGGTCTAAGCAAAGAAGATAAAAGGTTCCATCTTGATATATTCACTGTCAGATTCGTATAAGTATCTGATAGCTACCATGCTACACGAAAAGTATGCCAAGGAGAAGATTTCAATGGCTAAGGTGATCAAGGGCTTCAAGGAAAATGAACTTAGGAAGGAAACTTATAAATAAGAGACTATCTCCAAAAGTTGCTTAGAAGTAGAAGATCATTCAATTGAATGGGAAAGTGCGCATAAAGGTGTGATCAGTTGCCGATATTGCAAGAAGATAGGGCATTAGAAGACGGAGTGTCGCAAATTTCTTTATCAAAAGAGCATCAATGTGAGCAATACTAACACTTGTGTGGTGAGTGCTACTAATGATTTATGTTTTATTTTTCCAATTCTTTAGAAGTGGATTCTGATTGGTTTCTTGACTCATGGAGTCCTTCTCATATATGATCCGAGATGGAGAAGTTTCTACTAACAAGTCTACAACAGAGCGTTGTGTGAGAATGAGAACTAAGGAGATTTGTGAAGTAGTGGGTGAGGGGACAGTTGAGTTAGAGATGTAAGGTGATAACGGGTACACTCTAAGGGATGCCATGCATATTCCTCTGCGAAAACTGAATTTCATATCCCTGGGAACTCAAGAAACACGCGGCTGCAGGTACACGACTCGAGGTGGAATTATGTCTGTTTGGGAAGGTCATCATAAATTGATATTCGGAAAGAGGGTGGTAGAACCAGGTCAACACAATCTTTACAAGTTTTGTGGAATCTGGAAAACTTGCGAAAGTGTTTATATGCTTATTATTCCTGAAGAAGCGTCATCTAGTCTGCCGCAACTAGAATTAATTGTAACACCCCAGACTTAAGAGTCTGTATATATATATATATATATATATACTAGATTTTTTCATGGGCACGTGCCTATGGCACGTCTTCGGAACGATACAGCATATGAAAGTCTTGTAAACAGCAAAACAACAATTATGTAGCTCAAGTTTGAATAGTAAAACAATAATTAGTTGTAAATAAAAGTCCATGCTTCCATTAATATATGTTGAAAAATAATTATAAATGGGGGTGTAAAATCCAACTTCTTAGAACTTTGAGTGTGGAAAATGATGAAATTTAACTGTTGATGAGATATTTGTTATTTTCAACGTAACATGAGCAATAAAAAAATGCATAAAAAGTTGGAAAATTATAAACCTGAAATATAAAAATATAAATTTCTGAGTAAATAGAGAGAGAATGAGAGAGAGAGAATGAGAGAAAGAGAGAAAGAGAGAAAGAGAGATAAATAAATAAATAAATAAATAAAGGAGTTGTTTTGGGGGGATTTGAATTTGAGTTTGGGGGGGGGGGGGCTTTTGGGCGGAAAAATATGTTTTGTGAGGTTAGATCTGGACCTTTGATTTCAACCCAATTGAAGGTGAGCCACTTGATAGCTTTCTTTGTATTTTCTTATATATATATATATATATATATATATATATATATATATATATATATATATATATATATATATATATATATATATATGGATTATGTAGATGGGACTATAGGGGATATTATAGGCTTGTGTGCTTGGAAAAGTATTTGTTGGGCCTATAGAAGTGGGTTGTACATAGGGCCCCGGTTGTGCTTCATGTGAGATTCACGTGAGTACTTAGGCAGCATGCACATGAGTAGAAGTGAGGATGGGAATTCTTAATCACATATCGGCAAAAAAGAACGAGATTAGAGTAGTTAAATATAGTTAGCCAATGATCACAGGTTACCTGAAAGCTATAGCACTTTTTGTGAGGTAAGCATGTGGTGGGCAGTTGTTAGGATTTATTTTTCACACGTGCACACGCGCAGACGCGTTTGCAGCTGAGCGAGGCACGGAGCGTTACATCAACGAAGCGAGACAACATTGTTTGAATATCGTCGAGAGGTTGAGAGTGCCTCGGGGTAGGTAGAGTTCTTGTGGAGGGTGGCTCCTCCAAGTTAACCCCTACTGGGGTGTGCCCTTTGGGGGCATACTGATTGCTGAAAACGGCTGGAAAATTGTTTCAACTAGTTGAGAAAACTACTAAACCGAGTTCGTTTACAGGTGGAGAGTCACAGAGTCTAAGAGACGGTGAATGACACAGTGTAGGTTGCGCGCGTATGCAATCCAAGGTAGAGATAGTATGTTGCATAAAAGTTAGGTTAGAAGAAGAGACGGCGAAATAAAGAGGACGAAGCATCGAGGAGTGAAGGCAGCAAAGCAGTCAAGTAAACAGAGACATGTTTAGGCGACTGTACATTTTGAATAGTCGACTGTATATCCCTTGGGTTTTGGCATAGCTAAGTGGCAGTCGCTTGCACATGTTGGGAAGTCGACCGCCCACAATGGCTGGACTATTTTGGGCCCATCTTTAACTCTAGATTAGATCGTACGACTCTTACCGTGTGACTTCTTTTACAGGATATATCGAAAGATTATTGTATCTAAGCAACAATTAGGGTTTCCTCAGATTTCTATATATTTTGTAATAGCCTCCATGAGAGGTGAAGTACTTCATTGATATTTCTTCCATTATAAGTGAGGCTCGAGAGATAGTTTTTGGTAAGTCAGTTTGTAACTAACTCATTGTAATCTTCTCTAGTTGAATAATATCTCCCTATATTCTCCCGCGGATTAGGTTCGCCCGAACAAGGACAAATCTTTGTGTGATTGGTGTGATCTACTGTTTGGTTGTTCATCAAATATGTTTGTGCTTCTCGCTACCATTGCTCAACAAATTCCACTGCGCCATACAATTTCTCTAATAGAGAAGATCCTACCGATAGACCAAAACTCCGAAGTTACAGTAAGGGTTTAGTATTCATATTTTAACAGTATCTTTACTAACTTTAGCAACAAAATTCTGAGACTATTTAACAGAAAGACAAGGATAAAATCAAGAAAGATACAATGAAGAAATGCATAACTAACCAAAATTAAAAATTAACACTAAAATCTGAAATCAGTATTCACATCTTGAAGTACAAAGAATGCATCCAAAAATTTTAAACGATGTCTAAAAGTAGAGATATGGAAGGATTTTCTCAACACTTAAAGTTACTAAGTTGTTTGCCTCTAGGAACAAAATTGTCATTCACATGCAAGATAAGTGCCACATCATTAATGAATTGCCGAAATTAAACTTCAAACTATACCACTAAAGGGTTCAAATTCTTCTGATATTGTCATTATTCAAACTATAACACAATAGGGAATTCAAATTCTGCCAGCACCAAAAAATTTGTAATTAATTAATATTCGGGGTAAAGTGTGGGTGGGTGTGATGCAGGTTTGAATGAGAATGAGTCGGGTCGGTTAGAGAGGAAGTCAGACTCTACACGTGAAAGAGAATCAGGGATGAAACAGAATTCGGTTAAGCAGTTGGGATTGAGAACAGGTGGCGACTCATGATTGGTGGGCTGAGTTAGGGTGTAAGAACTAGTAAAAATAAAGGAGGATTGTAAAAGAAAACGATAGCTAACTGAGATTGTATCTTCTTCCTCCATCTTCATCTTCTTCTCTGGTTCTTGATCTTGATTCTTGTATCCTTCTTCTACTTCTGATATCTGTGGTTTTACTATTCATTCATGGACTTCATGTAATTGCTGAGTTAGCTAATAAGAATTATAAGCATTGTATCATGTAGTCTATTGAGTTCTTGTCTTGAGCAGTCTTTGTATCGAGTTGTATCATTGGTGCTTTCATTTTGTAGTAATCAGCAAGTTGAGGAGGTGATTGCACAATTGAAGGAAGCGACAAGAAAGCATGGTGATCTACAAAATCAAGCGGTGCATTTTCAGGAGCTCAATTCAGCTGTAGACAAGCATAAGGTCCTGTTATCGCAGCAGTTCAATAAGCTAGCATTGATTGACGGGAAATTGGATCAACATATCAGTCAATCCAGAGTCCAAAATCATAAGGATTTGGCAACATGGGTAAGAACTTTACACACAGTAAATTTTAGTAACATGACACCTCGATTGGATTTTCCTCAATTTGAAGGGGGAGATCTTACTGGTTGGATGTTCAAAGCTAATCAAATTTTCGACTGTCATTGAACCCCTTGTGATGAAAATGTACCAATAACATCCTTTCATATGGATGGTAGAGCGTTAGCATGGTTTTAGTGGAAGTTTGATAATGGTGTTTTTTGTTAATTAGGAGATTTTTGTTCGGAAGTTGGAAGTAAGGTTTGGACCTTCGGTTTTTGTAGACCATCAAGGTGCCTTATATAAACTAGTGCAGACCGGTTCTTTGAATGAATGCCATGAAGAATTTGAGAGACTGATGAACAAAACAAAGGGACTCGGTGAATCTTTTTTGTTAAGTTGCTATACTCGGAAACACCCAATCCTGACCGAATTTTTTCCCAAACTGTCCCACTTTTTGAAAGTTTTTTCCAAATTGTCCTGCTTTTTTTTTAAAATTCTCAAACCATTCCACTCGGTCTTTGAAAGACCGAGTGTAGTTATAATACACGCGGTCTTTCAAAGACCGAGTCTTGCACTTCGAAAAATTGAAAAGCAAGACTAGGTCTTTGAAAGACCGCGCATAGTATAACAAGACTCGGTCATTCAAAGACCGAGTCTTAGACGGTGGATTGATTTCAGATCTGTTTCTTTATTCTTCTCTCTCTCTCTCTACTTTACTCTATTCTATCTTCTCTTACTCATCTCCCTCAATCTAGGGCGACCTCCTACCCACAAAATCTCATCTCAATCTAAATATATTTACCAATTCTTTCCTAACCCTCTCACCTTCCACTATAAAAACCCTAAACCCATCTTTTGAAAGATCCATATTTCGGAATTTTGCTAAATTTGAAGAGGATAGCAACTTTAACTCTTTTACCCAAATATCTATGGTTCTATCCTTGAAGCTTGTGAAGGTATGATGAATATTGGCCTATAATTTTCTACCTTTTTTATAGATTTTGTTTGTGGTTAGATAATAACTCACATATTCGTATAAATATACGTAGGTATGGATCTCGAGATTCCTATTTGGTTATACTTTGGTGGTGAAATAATTCGTGATCCAAAGATTGGTAGTTGCTATAATGTGTTGGATCCGGAAATAGTTTGGGTACCTCGTACCATTACATTTGCAGAAGTAGTTGAGAAAATTTATGAAGTTACCAATTGGGATAGGAATCAAAAGGAATGTGAAAATTTTAGCTCGATATGCAGCAGGTAGAGGAGATGGTCAGTATGTTATGACAGTATTTGCGTTTGCATTGGTTGATGGAGAGAGTATAAATACGTGGACATGGTTCATGAGTTGCATTCGGTATTATGTCACCGATCGCACTGAGTTGTGTGTCATCTCGGATCGTCATGCTAGTATATTGTCTGCTATGGATTTGCAAAATGGAGCTAGGAACGAACCAAATGCATTTCATCATTATTGTATGCATCATTTTGCCACAAATTTTTTTAGTAAATTTGGTAGCAAGGCATTGCGGAAAAATAACAAAATTATAGCTTGTCAAAACCAACCCAAGAAGTTCATGGCTAAACTCGCTGAACTTGAAACCGTCAATGTGGAGGCGGCTAATTGGTTAAAAGAGAAGCCCGTTGAGAAATGGGTACTTTATGCAGATGAAGGCCGAAGATATGGCATAATGACTACGAACCTGTCAGAAGTCTTCAATTCAATATTGAAAGGAGTACTTAGTTTACCAGTAACTGCGATTGTTGAGACGATCTTCTATCGTCTCAACTCTTACTTCACTACTCGTCGGCAGGAAGCTAGTAAGCTTTTATCTGAAGGGATGATTTTTGCTAGAAGTGTACATAATTTGATCGATAGTCTCCGTGAGAGAGCAAATGGCCATGAGGTTACAATGTTTCATCACCAGCCTGGAGTTTTTTCCGTGAGAACGGGTATACGCATGGTAAACGGAGAAAGGAAGGGTGGGAACTTGCACACTGTGAACTTGGGTACGAAAACATGGACATGTATGAAATTTCATCTATATCATATTCTATGTTCTCATGTATTGGAAGCTTGTGCATATCGTGCAATCGATCACAAGCTTTTTGTTGATAAATTTTACCTTGTCACGTCATTAGCACAAACTTGGGCTCCTGTGTTTAATCCTATTCTAGATCAAGCGTATTGGCCTACTACTGATGGTCCACGACTCGTACCGGATGCTAGTTTGCGACTATCACGGAAAGGCCGGCCTAAATCCATGTGAATACGCAACGACATGGATGTGAGAGATAGTTCTAGCAGGGGTTCGGGGATGAAATGTTCAATTTGTGGTTTGGAAGGACACAACAAGCGTCGATGTACTAACAGAGCATCTCAAAATATTTAATTTGATTATGTGCTTTCTAGTGTGTTTGTAATATTTATATTGAACTAAGTACTCAGTTTGGATGTGTTTAATTGTGGAAAATGAATGATTGAATGAGGTTTAAAAATTTTTTATTCAAATATTAGCCAACGGAGTATTTTGGAATCAATAAGTTTCATATATATTGGAATCAAGCAGTCTTGAAGTTTTTTGGGAAAAAATTGTACAGGCATAAGACTCGGTCTTTCAAAGACCGTTCTCATTTTAACCAGACTCGGTCTTTGAAAGACCGAGTCTTGAAGCTGACTGAAAAATATAGCTTACAAACGCAAGACTCGATCTTTCAATTTAGTTAAAATGAGAACGGTCTTTGAAGGACCGAGTCTTGAGTTGACTCTTTTCCAGAAACCAAGATGTTCTCTGGAAATGAGTGAACACCACAGTCGATTTTCGAAAGACCATTCTCAATATAACTAGACTCGGTCTTTGAAAGACCGAGTTTTCAATCCAATTGAAAAAAATTTCACAGATTGAAGACTCGGTCTTTCAAAGACCGAGTCTAGTTATATTAAGAATGGTCTTTCGAAAACCGACTGTGGAGTTCACTCATTTCTAGAGGCAATCTTGGTTTCTGGAAAAGAGTCAACTCAAGACTCGGTCTTTCAAAGACCGTTCTCATTTTAACTAGACTCGGTCTTTGAAAGACCGAGTCTAGCGTCTGTAAGCTATATTTTCAATCAGCTTCAAGACTCGGTCTTTCAGCTTCAAAGACCGAGTCTAGTTAAAATGAGAACGGTCTTTGTATGAGAACACCGGCTTCAACTTCGACACCTAAGTACTCCTTGACTATATAAACCGGGTCGAAGTCCATTGATCCTGTGACTGCCTCTTCATCGATTTGAAGCCCGGTAAGTATGGAAACGTCCTGTAGAGTGACTGTCATCTCCCCAACTGGCAGGTGAAAGGAGTGTGTCTCAGGCCTCCATCTTTCAAGAAGTGCTTCCAAAAGAGGTCGATTGCACTTGATGGAGGTCATCCTACCAATACCGTAGAACCCACAGTCTCTTAGTATCTCGTGTATACATGGGTGCATAAGTAGTGGATGACCAGTCCTAAAGCGGCACTCTGTAGCCTCACCATTCCAAATATTCTGCGATCAATGCAATGGTTGAAGAGTGAGAAGTGAAGGGTCGACGGCTCCTGGGCCTCCAGAAGGGATATACGATGATGAAGGGACTGAAGAAGAAGTACCCGACTCATTTGGATTGACTTCAACCTACATAACAATAACATTTACATCAATATACCGAAATATCATATAATTCTATTAGAATCAACAATTAATTACTTACATTAGTACCCTCGGTACGAGCACGACCACATCCACCGCGAGTACGTGCTCCATCGCCACGTGGAGGTCTACTACTTTCTCCTTCCTCCATGTTCTCCATTGTGCGTGCCATTTATAATAAATTACAAATCCTACAACTTCAACAAAATTGTTATTAACTACGCATAACCTAGATTGCTACTCTACAAAATTGCTACTCTCACTACAAAACGCACGGGCTTTACCGACATTTTTTTGCACATTTACCGGCGTTTATAAACCCCGCTGTAGATACCATCGGCATTTTATAAATCGCCGGTGCAAGTGTCGCTGAATCGCGTGTCGCTGTAGGTTAGGGACATTCACTGGCTTTTTTACGACCGCCGGTATAGGTTAAACCTACACCGGCGGTCGCAAAAACGCCGGGGAATGTGTGTTTCCGTTTGGTAGTGCTGTTTTCGGCCATTACCTACACCGGCGTTCTTAAACCGCCGGTAAAGGCTCTCAATTTTTTGCTGAAAGCTACACCGGCGCTTGTAAAAACACCGGTGTAGCTATATTTTTAAAAAAAAATTTAATTAAAGAAAAAAAAATAGAAAATTAGATGACAGTTAACCCATTTTGGTAAAAAAAAGTATGCTAAGATGACAATCAGATGGCTAATATCTAGCATTTTTAACAGTGAAAGAAAATGAAAATTTCCAGTATCTAAGCATGTTTGTCTATTAATTCTTCATCCCAACTAAATCATGATGTTTGTGGTTCCAAAAGAAACCTGCACAAGGTTTGTTCAGCCCAATCCTTGTACAGATTTGGAGGATTTTGGTATACAGCTAGCATCCTTAGATGACAGTCAACCCATTTTGGTAAAAAAATCATGCTAAGATGACAATCAGATGCATGAATTCAGCTTCTTTAACAGTAAAAGAAAATGAAAATTTCCAGTATCTAAGCATATATGTTTGTCTATTAATTCTTCATCCCAACTAAATCATGATGTTTGTGGCTCGAAAAGAAACCTGCACAAGGTTTGTTCAGCGCAATCCTTGTACAGATTTAGAGGATTTTGGTATACAGCTAGCATCCTTAGATGACAGTCAACCCATTTTGGTAAAAAAATCATGCTAAGATGACAATCAGATGTATGAATTCAGCTTCTTTAAGAGTAAAAGAAAATGAAAATTTCCAGTATCTAAGCATATATGTTTGTCTATTAATTCTTCATCCCAACTAAATCATGATGTTTGTGGCTCCAATAGAAACCTGCAAAAAGTTTGTTCAGCCCAATCCTTGTACAGATTTGGAGGATTTTGGTATACAGCTAGCATCCTTAGATGACAGTCAACCCATTTTGGTAAAAAAATCATGCTAAGATGACAATTAGATGCATGAATTCAGCTTCTTTAACAGTAAAAGAAAATGAAAATTTCCAGTATCTAAGCATATATGTTGTTTATTAATTCTTCATCCCAACTAAATCATTGATGTTTGTGGCTCCAAAAGAAACCTGGACAAGGTTTGTTCAGCCCAATTCTTGTACAGATTTGGAGGATTTTGGTATATATACAACATCCTTAGTTGACAGTTAACCCATTTTGGTAAAAAAATCATGCTAAGATGACAATCAGATGCATGAATTCAGCTTCTTTAGCAGTAAAAGAAAATGAAAATTTCCAGTATCTAAGCATATATATTTGTCTATTAATTCTTCATCCCAACTAAATCATTGATGTTTGTGGCTCCAAAAGAAACCTGCACAAGGTTTGTTCAGCCCAATTCTTGTACAAATTTGGAGGATTTTGGTACTAACTTAAATGAAACTTATACTTTTATAATACTCGTGAATTAACTGTCAATTAAAATCACAAAATAAGTTCAAACAGGATTATTTCATCACTAGTCACTCCTCTGTAAATCATAGTATGCAACTTCAGTTACATAATCCATCTCATCATCACTTAAAACCATACGGCAAAGAACAATCTCATTTTCAAACCCAAGCAACAAGCATGAACATTACGTTAGAAACTGATACTCATTTAGACATCATGATATAATTGTATATATAGTTTAGATAAAAAATTTCCATCACTAGTCGCTCCTCAAAAAATCACAGTGTGCAACTTCAAAAGAGTTTTCTTGCTAGAGCAAAATCACATGCTAATCCCGGCTACTGAAACTAGAGAGTTGAAGTTGTGCAAGCTATTGACAACCAACCCACAAAGCATTAAAAGATCTCGACCATACTAAACCCTTAACCATCAATACAACTTCGGAACCCATCTCCAAACCCATCTCCTTATCCAAGTGAAAATAACATACTATAATTGATTCCAAAGTCATCTCCAAACTCATCTCCAACCTAGCTATCCCAATATCAATCCATTCCAAAGTCATCCTCACCTCCACATTTAAATCGTAACCAACTACAAAAATAAACCCCTCATATCAAAATCAAGGTCTCCAATTACTAAAATAAACCTCTCATATCAAAATCCAACAATCAGCAATTAACTACCCCACAATCATCATCAACTTTAGATACTTGATACAAACGACAATCCCTAATCCTACACAATTTCAACATCAACTGAAAACAGCAACAGCAATTAACCAAATACCTCAACTGAAAACCCTACACAATTTCAACATGAAAATTTCCATCACTAGTCGAAAACACTCTTCTAAAGTAGAGAGAGAGAGAGAGAGAGAGAGAGAGAGAGAGAGAGAGAGAGAGTACTTGCGATGAGGCCCCGACATCGTGCAAAAGGAAACCCAATGGCGACGGCAGAGACCCTAACCCCCAAATCGCCACCGCCGAACAATAAAATCGGAGGAGTAGAGAGAGAGAGAGAGAGTACTTGCGATGAGGCTCCGACGTCGCGCGAAAGGATACCCACTGGCAACGGCAAAAGGAGGCACGAAGAATTTAGGGTTTGGGAAAAAAAAATCAAACGAAATGAAAGGGTTTCGCGGAAGGAATAAGAATTTATCCCAGTAAATTCACCAGTGTTTTTATTAATAAACGCTGGTGAATGGGAGAGGAATTGCGAAGGCACATTATCGCTTTCTATTCACCAGCGTTTTTTTAAAAAAACGCCAGTGAATATTATAATTCACCGGCATTTTGTACAGACCGCCGGTGTATAACTATAGGATTTTGCAACCAAATCCTGGGCTTATCCTACCCTGGCGTGATTGGTAAAACGCCAGAAAATATATGCCGGTAAATCCATCAACTGTTGTAGTGTCTACAATGTCAACCCAACATTGCTACTCTACATTCTCAACTTCAAAAAAATTGCTACTCTACGTTGTCAACTTCAACATAATTGCTACTCTACATTGTCAACAATAACACAAATTCAACTAAGCACCTTCAAAATAACCCAAAATTAACACAAAATTTGTTTATCAAAAGCTTCATAAATATGTAACGCCCCGAATCCCAAATACAACTGAATTCGAGAGTTCTACAGGATCTTTCCACTTCATTTAGTACAATTTTACAAGGAAATTTGAACTTTTCACTTTACATCAGAATTACAAGTAAAACATTACAATTTACACTGCACAGCGAAAGTAAAAATTATAACATTTAAATAAATGTACAACAATATTGAATAATCTTTAAGCATCTGTTCCTCTTTAATCTTTATCATGTCACTTACCTGCATATAAGACTGTGGGTACGTCAGTTTATTCAACCGACGAACATTATACACGGTCATCCTCTCTATGCCGAAAATAGTATAACTCATTTTCCATATTTAGCAAACACAAACTTGTCACATATCAAACTAAAGGGACTACCCTATTGATGTCGTGTTGTGCTTGTGCACTTAGTCCTTAATGCAATTATTTATATTATATGATACTAATGCGCACTTGTTCGGATTCTATGCATCCCATACTACATAGGTCCGACGGCAAGCCCTTAATCGTTCTTCATCTTTGTAGGGTCCAATCCCTCGCCATGACTTAATCTACTACTGTAACTACGGTGAGTATCCTAGATGATCTATGAGTACAAGCACGTGTACAGAAAATCTAGAGGAGAATTTCACGCCATGTCTTGACTCATCAAGCATGCATTCTGTGGCAATTCAGCCTCCTTCATGGCACACGATCCTCTTGCAGTCACCAAACATCCCACAAGTATGGCTAAAGTCCGATCATTATTGAGTTGTGCCCACGCTATATCTTGACTCGTCAAGTATGCATTCTGTGGCTCACACACCCGTACCGTAAACTCTATCTCTCATACTTGTGTTTTCTCTCACTTTCATCACGTCTCCACTATGTACTAATCCTTAGTTTTTATTAGAATCATGAACAAAATCAAATATCTAGAGTTAGCCTCTCCACTAAACCGGACTTATTCATTCATTCAAACATGACCAACCTTGGTCTTTGTTTTCAAATTTCATTTCATTTCTTTCCAATTGCCGGGGGAGACTTAGCTACTCTTTTGTTTCAATTTCAATTCACAATTTTCAAAATTGAGTATTTCCAACTCATAAGTTCATTTTCATAATCATAATAGATTTTCTTTTTCAATAGCATGATCTCTAAATTTATTCATGAGTCCATAATCATACATGGAATTTTATACTTCGTCAAATATCAATTTCACATTGAAATTCATATCACTAAACGAATATTCACATTTCATATTTTCATACTATTCTCCAATGAGAGTAATTCACATCCATCACATAATATAATTTCTTTCTTTGCTATATTAATTTTCTAATTCTTCATTTCAAGTCCCTTTTTTTTTTGCAAGATATAATTTTCACAAAAGTATAGATGTAGAACTATAGTTCTATTTACACATTTATTCTCAAATCATATTTTATTTTATGTAAATAATTCCCAAATTATTTTTCATAAGTCCCACATATTTTTAGAAGAATAATCATATTTTTTCTATAATTTTTCGATCACCAAAATACTCAAAAAAATATGTTTTTCAAACTTGCCAAAGCCAAGATTCGAACCTAGAACCACAGGGAAACCAACCGAAGGCACAACCACTAGGCCGAACGCTACTTGCGTTAGAAGAAGGCGCTGAGAGCATTAAATGCTCTCTGCCGCTGTTCTTATATTTTTTTTTTAAAATGAAATAAAAGTATGGTAACCAGGGGATTCGAACCAGCAACCTCAGACCCGAAAACCCACTATAGCGATTAAAGCCATCCCGACCACTTGAGCTACGCGCTCAGGTTGTCCATGGTATAACTCTAAGTTGATTTAAAACAATTCTCTCTGTTTACTAAACATTTCGATGTTCAACAAGCTCTCATTTCATTTTGCTTTTATAAAATTTGCTGTGAAATTTCCAGATTGGCTATTCTCAGCGTAAATTATACTCCAGTATAATAAAAATATTTTTTTCAATAATTAAAACACCTTTTTCATACAATTAATACGAATTGTGAACTATCACTACCACATTTCGTCTTTTTCGACATTTCTTAACAATTAATAACACTAATCTCTTTATTAGCAATCTCCATATTAATTTCCTGTTTTTAATCATTTACCAAACATACAAATCCATATTTTAATCCATTCATTTCAATACAATGCAAAGATTCATTTAAACATATAAAGTAGCATTGTTAATCTACTAACTTTTGTGTCTATAATTCATGGTGTAAATAATAAAACTTTCTTCGACAATGCATGGCTATGATCAATTCACACAAAATTTAGACTTTTACTAATAAAACCACATACAATTGCACATCCCCATTCCAATCAATTTATAGATCATTTTTCCAATTAAATGTGTACTCTTATTAATCCTTTTCATGCATCATTTTTCTATTCAAATCTAGCATGCATTCCTATTTAGAAACATGGAAAATTTACCCACCTTATTGAAGAAAAGTACAATTAGCAACCTCCTAAACGAATGTCCTTGCACACGAACGATCCTCCTCCTAGAAGCGCACACTCGAGCCTCCAAGAACACCAAACCGAGCCTCCCTTTGATGATAGCTAGCCTCCCCTTCTTCTTGATGCAAGCACAATCTCCCACACAAGCTCAATCTTTTAACTCACTTGAATACTACTAAATAATGTATTTTAGACTATAGGTTTGGAAGAATTAATTTGCACAAGAATACTAGCCAAAAGAGGGGGGGGGGGGTATTTATACTAAAAAAAAGGAGAATGGATGGCTTAGATTTAAGGAGGAGTTACACTAACCACCCATGATCAAGTAACCACCCCCACCATGACTCCACTCAAAATTTGATTTCCCTCCAAAAGCACAACCGGCCATGCTAGTGATGCTTTGCACGTGTACGTGCAATGCACGTGCATGCAACTTGGTCTCCAAAAAAATTTGTACATTATATTTTATATAAAAATAAAATTTAAATTGTATTCTACATTACAAGTTGTATTTAAAAATAAATTAGCTCATGGGCTTTAGTTTTGGGCCAAAATAATAATTATAAAAAAAATAATAAATTAAATTAAATTTGGGCTTTAGGAAGAAAGGCTTTTTGTCTAATTGAAAGAAGGCTTTATAAAAATAATTAAAAGCACACATTTAAATATCTATACTCATCATGATGAAAATAATTACAAAAAATATTGCACGTGCACAATACGTGCAAAATAAAATAATTTTTCGTTAAATGAAAAATCGGGGCATTACAAAATATACGTTTCGAGTAGGAGATTTCAAAGCTTGATAGAGACAATGTACAGTACCTCTAGATCCTTCAACCAAGATCTTCCCCCATCCAAGACAAAATTAAACGAGATCTAAGATATTGGGATTTAGGTTTTTAGGGTTTAAAGACGAGTTCAAATTTGGGGAAAATCGAGTAACAATGAGAGAGACTAGGTTTGGGAGAGTGAATTGATCAATTAGAGAGAAAATCGACCAAGAAAATAACTACGGCGGCGGCGATGGATTTCGTGGAAGGAAATGTCGAAGAAAACGAAAGTAGAGAGAAATAATAAAGTGGAGAAGAAGAAGAAAGAAAAGATCTGAAATAATCCCCCGTCTAAGACTCGGTCTTTGAAAGATCGAGTCTAGTTATACTACGTGCGGTCTTTCAAAGACTGAGTCTTGCTCTTCGATTTTTCGAAGTGCAAGACTCGGTCTTTGAAAGACTGCGTGTATTATAACTACACTTGGTCTTTCAGAATCAAAGACCGAGTAGGATGGTTTCGGAATTAAAAAAAAGGAGGGCGGTTTGGGAAAAACTTTCAAAAAGTGGGACAGTTTGGGGAAAAATTCGTCCTGACCACACTGAGATAGACGAAAGCACTGGTAATTTTGGGGGTTTGAAACTTCATATTAAGCACTCAATAATTTCTTAACAGCCTAAGTCTGTGGCTGAGGCAATGTGTTCGGTGAGATTATAAGAGGAATCATACTAGGATAGTAGGCGAACAATGTATAAGAATGCACCTTATGAATCACATTGGTCACAACCTATTAGCTCTTTACCTCCTCTTTTGACAAGTCCCCCTATTCATGCACAAACTCCTGCTTCTGTCACCCCTCCTTCACCTGCACCAGGTATCCCATACGCAAAGTTTTGAGTCCTGAGAGGAAAGAGAAGGGATTATGCTTTAACTGTGATGATAAATTTACTCAAGGTCATGTCTGTAAGGGCAAAAAAATTTTTGTTACTCTTAGTTGATGAGAATGACAGTCATGGTAAGGAGGAGGAGGTAGTAGAGGATCAAGGAATCCATGCATCTCCTGATCCAAACATGACATTTGAGATATCTTATCAAGCATTATTAGGACAATTATCACCTAGGACACTGCGAATTTCAGGCATGGTTGGCCAAAGAGTGGTGCAAGTTTTATTCAATGGTGGTAGTACACAATTTTTTGCCAGAGAGGGTAACTAAGCATTTGCAATTACCTATACAAAAGACTTCAAATTTCACTGTGACTGTCGGAAATGAAGCAACCCTGCAGTGTCAAGGGGTGTGTTGGGAGGTGCATGTTCTGATACAAGGGCATACATTTCTCATAGACTTTTATGTCTTGCCTATACAGGGTGCTGAGGCTGTGCTAGGGGTTAAGTGGCTTCAATTATTGGGTCCAGTAACTTTTGATTATGCTAAAATGACTGTCTCTTTTGTGTTTGGGGATCATCAAATTTTGCTACAGGGTGGAGTAGTGTCAACTATAGCTCAAATGCAATTGCATCAGTTGAGAATAGAGATATCTACAACTTCTATATCTCTATTTTTCATTTGGAATTGTAGAAAGAGGGTGCTGAAAATTCAAATATACCTGAGGACTTAGCTAAAGTTCTAAGGGACTAAGAAAGAGGGTGCTGAAAATTCAAATATACCTGAGGACTTAGCTAAAGTTCTAAGGGACTATGACAATGTTTTGAAGGAACCTACTGGTTTACCTCCATCATGGCCTTATGATCATCAATTGCATTTGTTGCCATCAACAAGACCAACAATGTAAGACCCTATAAATACCAGCATTTTTAGAAATTAGTGATTGAGAAACAAGTGTTGCAAATGTTAAAGGAAGGCATTATTCAACACAGCCACAGTCCTTTCTCTTCTCCAGTATTGTTAGTGAAAAAGAAGGATGAAAGTTGGAGGTTTTGTGTCGATTATAGAGCTTTGAATGCAATAACTATAAAAGATAAGTTCCTGCTCCCTACTGCAGATGAACAATTTGATGAATATACTGCATGGTGCAATGTATTTTTGATGTTGGATTTAAGAGCGGGGTATCATCATGTATGGGTAGCAACTTAGGATGTGAACAAGACTGCTTTTAGAATGCATGGGGTCATTATGAGTTTCTTGTTATGCCCTTTGGTTTAACAAACACTCCTTTCACTTTCCAAATTGCCATGAATGATATATTCAAGCCATTCTTAAGACAATTTTTCTTGGGTTTTTTTTAAAAATGATATTTTGATATATAGCAAAGGCTGGGATTCTCATGTGCAGCATGTTTCTACAGTATTGAGGATTTTGGAGCAAAAAACATTTTTTTTGTCAAATTGTCGAAGTGTGCTACAATTGGTTATCTAGGACATTTCATTTCTTCTAGTGGAGTTAGTGTGGATCAAGACAAAGTTGAAGCTGTTTTGCAGTGGCCTTCAACAAAATCTATCAAACAGTTAGGAGTTTTTTTGGGCTTAACAGGGTACTATGGAAGGTTTGTGCAAGGTTATGCTTTTATAGCTAGCCCCCTTACTAATTTGCTTAAAAGAGATTCATTTAATTGGAATGAAGAAACTGAGCATGGTTTTCATATCTTAAAGAAAGCCATGTCAACCACACCCGTACTTGCATTACCTGATTTCAATCAAATTTTCACAATTGTGACATATGGTTCGAGAATAGGAGTTGGTGCTGTATAGTCTCAAAACAAGCATCTAGTAGCCTATTTCAGTAAAAACATGTCCCCTAGAATGCAAGCTGCATCAGCATATCTGCATTAGATGTTTGGTTTCACGAAATCAATAAAGAAATGGAGGGAGTATGTACTAGGTAGAGAGTTTGTGGTACAAACTGATCATAAAAGCATCCACCATATGATAAACCAGGTTGTGCTGACTTTTGAACCCAATTTATGAACCAAATTTGGACGGGATTGCCCAAATCCATGTCAGTGATAGGGTTCCAATCTTCCCTAGTAATTTTTGGACGGAATTGATTGCACAACTTGGGACTACATTGAGAATGTCTAGTGCTTACCATCCACAAACTGACAGGCAAACAGAGGTTTTGAACATGTGTTTGGAGCAGTATTTTTGATGTTTTTGTGAGTGAAGAGCCAAAACTCTGGTTCATGTATGTAGCTCTTGCTGAATATTGGTATAATACTGCTCATCAATCTGCGATTGGCATTACTCCATTTGAGGCAGTGTATGGTCACAAGACACCTACATTGTCTGCCTATATGGAAGGGGTCCCTGAAAATTTTGAAGTTAATGAAGCACTACAGTTACTTCATCAACTCAAGTTGAATTTGGAAAAAGCTCAAGCAAGAATGAAATTGGTTGTAGATAAGCATCATATTGATCAGGAATTTGATGAAGGATATTGGGTGTTCGTTAAGTTGCAGCCTTATCTTCAGATATTAGTAGCTCAAAGAAGTTCACACAAGCTTGCAAAAAGGGTTTATAAGCCATTTTAGATACTCAAAAGAATTGGTCTTGTAGCTTACAAACTAAGCCTACCCCCAGAGTCTAAAATTCACCCAGTCTTCCATGTGTCATTGTTGCGACGTTGTCGGGGTGCTCCAACAGATGTGACAAGCAGTCCATTGCCAGCTGATATATAATCACCTTTCCCTGCAATAGCATCTATAGCTGTACTGTAAGCCAGGAAGGAGAAGCGTGGGGGAATATTTGTGGATGAAGTGTTAGTGAATTGGGAGGGTCTACCTGAAGCTGCGGCGACGTGGGAGAGTGTTGTAGCCATGACCAAAGCTTACTCTTCTTTTGACCTTGAGGTCAAGGTCTGTTTCAAAGAGGGCGATAATAATGCAGGTTCGAATGAGAAAGGGTCGGGTCGATTAGAGAGGAAGTCGGATCAGGTGTGGTGGAGACCCAATTAGTAAAGAAATGGCCGGGCTTTACAAGTAAAAGAGAATCAGGGATATAATAGAATTCGGTAAGGCAGTTGGGAATGAAAATAGGTGGTGACTATGATTTGTGGGTTGAGTTAGGGTGTAAGAATTAGTAAAAATAAAGGAGGATTGTAAATGAAAAGGACAACTAATTGAGATTGTATCTTCTTCCTCCATCTTCATCTTCTTCTCTTGTTCTTGATCTTGATTCTTGTATCCTTCTTCTGTTGGAAATCGATTCCATCATATTGTACTCATCAAGACGTACAAAATGATGTACTCATATGTCCAAAACCGATTTCAAAAGAATGAAATATTCGCCTCCAAAGTTAGCTTGTTAAAATGAGAATTGAACTTTTGCTTGATATGTGACATTTACACTTAGTCCCATATCGGTAAGGAGCAAAAAGCAAATGAAGTTATAAGTTAAAAACTGAGCCAAAGGGTTGTGCCCTTAGGGGTACGAATATTTTCTCCGGAGGGAGAACACACCCAACTTGGGCGTCGGTATGGAACACACGCACGCCCGCCCAGCCGGGCCGGACCGGACCGGGGCCTGGGCTTGGGCTAAACTTATTTTTTTGCAAGAATTCAGCTCTGTTTTGATACGAGCTGGATACGGGCAGTTGCAATTGTCATGACAGTTTTTGTCTGAACAGTTGCAACAACTGCCGTCAGTTCTGATTTGATACAGGCAGTTGCAACTGTCATGACAGTTATGTCTAAACAGTTGCAACAACTGCCACGGGATTAAGGCTATAAATAGGCCAGGATTCTGATCAAATCCGGAGCCCATTCATATCTTTCCTATCATCCTGTATCAACATAGCAGTATCACAAAACGTTGTCTTCATATCCTTTCTCGACCGAGCCTCCATTATTCGAGTGTAAATTAATGGAGTTCTGACTGTTGTATCTTGGGAGACGACTGCCGTTAAAATTTGTGTACACCGCTGCAGTGGCAGAATTAAACGTCTTAAGGACATTGTTTCAACAAGCCTCAGTCTGTATTTTTCTTTCTTCACTATACTCAAGGTCGGAATTGAAGATAACATATCTTCTTTCTGTGCTTTGTGTAATCCTTTAATTCACGATTATCAAGGTTCGAATTAAAGATTCAGTATCTTCCTTTTGTTCTTTGTTGATAGTGAGTTATACTGTTTGCGTAACAGTATAAGTATTATTAAATCTGAGTAGGAATTTAATTCGTTATAATTAATTTTACATTAAAAAATTAATTTGTCTACATAAGTTATAACATCTTCTACTTCTGATATCTGTGGTTTTACTGTTCATTTATGGACTTCATGTAATTGCTGAGTTTGCTATTAGAATTACAAGGCATGGATGTCGTAGTTTATTGAGTTCTTGTGGATTCTTAACCAGTCTCTGGAGCGAGCTGTATTGGTGTGGCTATGGACAATTCATTTTATGGGTTTTCTCCCAAGCCATCAACCTCATTCCTTCATTTCTTCCCCAAAATACCAACTCAATCAATCTAACATTCCATTACCAATCAGAAAGTGAGCAATAATAAATTCATCAAACAAAGAGGTTGAAGACATATCATCGAAGTTGCTCGCTCCTCTCTTAATCAACATGAGAACTCAGCTTAAGCCTCTCAGAAATCCCGTTGCCATCTGCCCCCATTATTGATGGCATTCGGGACCGGCCCGGCCCCCCTCCAACCCGGGCTCAGCCCTGAACCGGCCCCCTCCCACCCGGTCAGGGCCGGTCCCCATTTTTCCAGCAAAAGCCCGGTTAGGCCCGGCCCGCTTGAGGCCCAGGATCGGTTGAACCGGCCCGCTCGGGCTTCGGCCGGGCAGGGCCGACCGTTGGCAGTTTTTTTTTTCCAGAAAATTTTTTAAAAAATTTTAAATTACAAAACTACCCTCCAACGGATTTATAACGGCTAGTTTTGGAGGGTACTTTAGGAAATCAAAAAAATAGCATTTTCTATAAATACCATACCATTTATTTCATTTCTCTTCACCAATTCACTCAAATATCTCATTCTCTCTACTATTTCTTCAATCAACAACAACAATTTGGTGATCAACACTCTCTTAAGTGATCAAGATCAAATTTTCTACATTTTGAAGGAAGGAAAATAAAAAACAATCAAGTGATCAACTCATCAACATTCAACAACAACAATCAATACTACTTCTACTCCTAGCTCTCAAGTCTCCACTTTCTTACGGTATTTTAGTATAATTTTAATTTGTAGAATTAACATAGTTTATTATTCATTATTCTCATATAATTTGTGTTTTTTTGATCTTTTTCCTCTCATTTTTTTAGATTTTATTTTTAACTTTGGTAAAGTGGTAAAAGAAACATACACTACTCACTCACTAGTTCTTGATATTGTTGTTAATTTTCAATTGAGATAGATTATTTTTTGTTTTTAATTATTAGTTGCCATACATTTAGTTGTTGTTTTCTATATAATTTTTACATACACTAGTTTTTCATAGTTAAATGGTCTCTAATCGATCACGCGGTGGTGGTAGACATAGTAGTCAAGGATCTACTAGTCATCACATTTCTTCTATTCCTAACCAATATATAGATAGTGAAGAAACATTTATTAATTATGATAGTTTTTCCGAATTGAATGAAACACACTCAAATCCTATAGAAATAGAAGATCATGTAGAACCACAACCATCGGAACAAGGTCCTTCTCTAAACTCAAGAAAAACAAGAGGGACTACTTCGGAAGTACACAATTTTTTCAATTTTGTCCCTTCGCAAAATGATAAGAGTGTAGGATTTAAAATATGTAAGAAGTATCAAACCCCATATAAGTTTAAAGTAGGATCGGGCACGGGTACACTTCAACGTCACTTAAACAAATGTCAACCACAATTTTCGAAAGATAATCTCACACAACAAAAAATGCATCCTAAAACCGGTCAAGTAGATAGTCATACATATGATCACGATCGATCACGTTCGTCGGGGAATGGCTAAATTAGTAATTAAGGGTGAATTGCCATATTCGTTTGGTGAACAAAAATATGTAGAGGATTTTGTACAAAACACCTTCAACTCCCATTATAAAAAAATTGCTAGGAATGTTGTTAAGAGTGATTGTAAATTAGTTTACAATGAGAGTAAGGATTTTTTGATAGCAACACTAAAATCACTAAAAACTAGAGTTTCATTGACATCGAATGGATTGGTAGGAGTAAACGGGGTTCCAATGATGTGTGTAACATGTCATTGGATAGATTCGGATTGATTACTTCAAAAGAGAATAATTTCTTTTGGATATGTTAGGTACCCACATAAGGGTAAAATTATAGCCATACACATTATGGAAGCATGTAATAATTTTTGTATTTATGATAAAGTGTTTGCTATTGGTTTTGATAATGCATCCAATAATACTAAGGCAATTGAGAGTTTGAAAATTACTTTAGATCCTGTAGAACTCGAAAATTTTCATGTTAGGTGTGCTTGTCACATTTTAAATCTTTGTGTGCAAGATGCACTAAAATATGGAAATGATAAACTAGAAGCAATGAGAGATTGTGTTCATTATATTACATTGAGTGGTCCAGTTTATCAAGCTTTTCATGATTGGTGTAAACTTAGGGGCATTGTATGTAGACGTTTTCCTAAAGATGTACGACATCAATGAAATTCTACCTTTGAATTGTTAGGTGTTGTTCTTCATTATCGTTTTAATCTTAGAAATTTTTGTGTCGCAATGGGTATGCAAAATTGTATGTTAGATGATGATTTTTGATTTTTTGCCGATAGTTTGTATAAATTTTTACAACCTTTTAATGATGCAACTTTACAATTTTCAAAAACATATACATCTACATCTAGTGGTATTTTGCTTGAAATTGTGACTATGATGACAACAATTAAAGATTTGCAAAATGACCCTTTTATTGGAGATATGGTTAATGCGGCATATGTTAAATTTTTGAAATATTTTCATCCAATTCCTATGTTATATTGTGTAGCTAGTGTAATGAATCCTATGATTAAATTAGATGGTACAAAAAATTTAATTGAAATTTTTTACACTTATGCCCCACACGATGCAATACTAGATTTTGATCATATTGCTTTTACTCGTAAATTTGAGAATATTTTGACTAAGTTATATGATTCTTATGATAGGATCTATTCAACTAACACTATTCAAACACAAACACAAACACAAAATGTTGAATCTTCTTCTTCTTCTTCCTCTATATTAGCAAAAGGAAAGAGTCAAGCTAGTATTGGTGTTTTAAAACTTATTAAATCAAAAAAGGTAAGAACCAATTCACCAAATGAGTTGAATTGGTATAATGCACAAAGTGCAGTTGAGGATGTAGAAGATGTGTTACAATTTTGGAAGAGTAATGAAGCAATTTTTAATATTCTTTCTCGTATGGCTAAAGATCTACTAATAGCACCAGTGTCAACTGTTGCATCGAAAAGTGCTTTTTCTCTTGGTGACAGGATAATGAGCCCGAGCAGGAACCGATTGACAGCCAAAAATTTGGAGATGCTAGTATGCGCCGAAGATTGGATGAAAGCGGAAGAGAGGACCCAAGACTTACTTGAAGCACAAGCTGGAGCTGGATTAACAAGTAGCAATGAATGAACGATTACATTTAGTTAATTTACATTAAAATATTGTTCAATAAATTGTAATTATTTGGAAAATTTAGGGTGATGAGATTCTATATTTAGGTTAAGTTGAAGTGCATGACAATAGTCCAATGCCTTCTCTTCAATCTAAGTAGAGGCCATCTCGATCTTTAAATTCAAGTAATTCTCTTGATTTGTAATTTGATCTTAATTGACAAATTTGTATAAATTTTATTCATGTACTTAATTTTATTCAAGAAGTTCAAATTTATTAAATCATGTATTTATTTATTCATGTACATCAATTATTTATGACATTTTATTCTTTGCAATTGTTATGAAATTACAAGTCCATATACTTGATCTTTAAAAATACTTTACAAAATAAAAAAATTTCCCTATACACGGGCCCGGCCCGGCCTGGCCCCCACACTAGGGGCAGGGGGCCAGGTCCGGGCCAAGGTTTCTTACCTTGAGCCCGGCCTGGCCCGGCCCGCGTTGTGGAGGAGCCCGGCTCGGGTTGGCCCGGCACGGTCAAAATCCGGCCTGGCCCGGCCCGAGTGGTCCGAATGCCATCCCTAATTATTCCCTCTCAAATTGGGAGGAATTTTTTCCCAAACTGCCCCACTTTTTGAAAGTTTTTTCGAAACTGCCCTATTTTTTTTTTAAATTCTCAAACCATCCAACTAACTCTGTTTTTCAAAAGACAGAGTGTTAGTCTTGGATTTTTCGAATTCTAACACTCGGTCTTTGAAAAACCGAGAAAAACCGAATTTGTTTGAACTAAACTCGGTCTTTCAAAGACCGAGTGGGTTATTTTGATAAATACTTTAGAAAGTAGGTCAGTCTGGTAAATACTTTCAAAAAGTTGGTCATTTTGGTAATAAGTTCGAAAAAAGAAGACAAAACCTTCATTTCACTAAGATTACACAATACAATTTTCTACCTCATTGCTGGCACCCAAGGAAAGAAGCATTGCTAATTTAAATTTTAAATAAAATTAAAAAAAAAAAGAGGAGGAATTGAAGTGCATGTGTTATTTATGGATGCCAAGAGTGTTCTTATGAAAAGGCCATAGATTGACCAAACGCTCTAGTACACTTTTGGAGAAAATGCCAGAAAATGCTTGAGGAGTCGTAGGTGGAAAATCCTTAGCAGGCATTGCAAATGAACGGATCATCTTCTCAATCTTATTGAACGTGAGATATGCATCCACTTCTTGAAGCCTCTCGGGCCCCATTATGGGAAGAGTATGCTCTTGGTGCAGCAACGCAATTTCTCCACTGCAACCCTGTAAACAAACATTTCGAAGAATATGAGAAATGTTGCTACTTTGCTGGTTATGTTTTCAAGTTATAGCCGAAGTGGTACATCTGATGTCTGTAATGAAAGATTTTTGTTACCTCTAAAGGGCTTAAATCTGCACCACGACTAAATGTCATCTCTACCTGAAAACTCTGTGGGTCTTCTAGGGGCACCTGCATTTTGTCTTCATTTTGTAATATACTGAACCAGAAAAACTATCAAAGGGAAAGACAGCCTCCACCAACCCCTACTTCCCTCCCAATAATCAATTTTTATAAATTTTTCAAAAGAATTCAATATGAAAAAGAAGACGAAACATCTCATTGATCACTCAATAGAAACATCCACACACATGAGACTAAGACTTCTAGCAATTTTTATTCTTGTGGACATGCCATGAGATCGGTTTAAACATGTTGACTTTTTCAACTGCATTGACGACTTCAGTGTATATCAGCTACGTATTTTCTATCTTATAGTTTTCTTAATACTAACTAGCAGATATTATGCTATGCTTATTTATAATGCTAAATATATACATAATCTCAATCTTATTATTATGATTGTAGATTTACTTATGAATTGCCAGAATTTTATGCTGACCTTTATACAGTTGGGTTATATTTCAATTAGTTGTATGAATAGATGATGATTATGACATGGGATGAATGACAGTATCATATTTATTCATATGTTGTCATTTAATGTGAAACTCGAACATTCATGAAAGGTCCCTCAATATCTGCCACCGGACGTGAAATTTTTCTGGTCGACACAACCACACCATACATGTATATAAGAATTTGAAACAGAATTTGCTCACCTATACATTTTCAAACATCCTCATAACTATGTAGCTCATGTAGTCCAGCTCGTTTGTTTCCAGTAATCTCCCCTTAGCACTATTACAAACAAGGCTTTCCTCTCCTTGCAATGCTTCATCCAGATCATAATATCATAGAACATTCATTAATGAGTGTACATGAAATTCCAGCATATATAGCAAATGATTTACACAATTTTACATATATTCTGAAGGAGAAAACAAAATTTTGAAGTTTAATAGAATTTGAAAATTGCAAGGAAGGATTATATTTGATGTAAGCATATAAGATAAACATAATAGTTCCAGGAGAAAAAAAAAAGGAACTTGTTACCAAAATGACCCACTTTTTGAAAGTATTTATCAAACTAATCCACTTTCGAAAGTATTTATCAAAATGACCCACTCGGTCTTTGAAAGACCGAGTTTAGTTAAAACTAACTCGGTTTTTCAAAGACCGAGTGTTAGAATTCGAAAAATCCAAGATTAACACTCGGTCTTTGAAAGATGGTTTGGGAATTAAAAAAAAGTAGGGCAGTTTGGGATAAACTTTCAAAAAGTGGCGCAGTTTGGGAAAAAATTCAATTGGGAGAAGATGAGATTTGTATCCATTTTGCAGTATGGTTTAGTTAGAGCATCTGTAGTCGTTGGGGAAAAAATATGCATATATGCATATATAGAAATAGCAAAAGAACTTTTGCTGCAGTCGTCTAAAAGCTATTTTTATGAATAAATCTAAGGGACGGCACATGAAGTGCCGTCCGAGGGATTAACGTCATTCAACCATACAAATTCGTCCTCGGAGTGCAAATAAAAAATTGCAAAAAAAATATAAAAATTTACAAAAACATTTTACAAATTACGAAAAAATTACAAAAAATAACAAAAACATTTCAGAAATTGCAAAAACAAATACAAAATTACAAAAACATTTCAAAAATTGCAAAAAAAAAAAAGAAAATTACAAAAAACTCCGGACGGCACATCATGTGCCGTCCGAGAATTTGGGAACGCGATTTGGGGTTTTTAATTGAAAAAAAATAAAAATCAAGGGACGGCACATGAAGTGGCGTCCGAGGGATTTGGGGGTTTTTTTAATTTAAAAAAAAAAATCAAGCGACGGCACTTCCAGTGCCGTCCGACGAAAAAAATATTAGTTTTTTTTGTGGGACGGCACTTAAAGTGCCGTCTCTCATATATGGATAAATCTCAAATCCATTCTCATTTATAGCAAACGAATGTAGCGAAATATGGATAATATGGATATTTGGCAAACAAGTGCAGCTCGTTTTTGAGCCAAATATGCATATTATCGATATTTAGCAAACTACTACAGATGCTCTTATGGATTACTTGAGGGAACAGAGTTAACCTATAAACCATTGTTGATACGATTTCCTATGAAGCAGTGGCTTTGACCACTGGATGGAGGAAAAAGATGCTTGGAGATATGCACCACCTAATGAAAAACAAAACGTATTTTATGGAGTATATAGGTGGGAATGGGGAAATTATTTCTATATACCGCATCTTGGTGTTTTTAGTGTCGGATGTGCTTTAATAAACACGCCCTTACAAGAGCTGCTTGATTCGATGTCCCGTACACACTACGCACTGTAGAGGGTACACTTTTTAAGCGCATTAGATGTAACACCCCGTATTAAGAGTATATATATGAAAAAAGCTTCATCGAAAACACAAATATTGTGAAAACTACCTAGACCGTTGTTGGAAGTTATAATGCATTATAACCTAAGCCGTTGTTTCCAACAACGGCCTAGGTGGTTTTCACGTTTTCATCGCTACAGTAACGTTTTCAATGGAGCTTTTCCATATATATATATATATATATATATATATATATATATATATATATAGGGAAAAAGGGGTAAGGGCAACTTGCTCATTTAGTAAATGAGCAATCGATGATGTGCCATGCATGTGATTGGAAAATCCTTAAAAGGATTAGTTGTCCAATGTATCACATTCATGCCACTTAATCAATTGCTCATTTACTAAATGAGCAAGTTGCTCATATCCCTTTTACCCATATATATATATATATATATATATATATATATATATATATATATATATATATATATATATATATATATATATATATAATTAATAAGAATACCTATAGAAGAGTTCTATAGGGGTTGTATGGAGTATTAAAGTGGTAGGGGGGCCACGGGAGGAAAGAGAGACATCAGCTTGAAAGCTGCTGCTGCTTGTCGCTGACGTCGGATGATGTGGTAACGGTGGGGCCACCCAGGTGAGAAGGAAGCAATGCTACTACTGTAGTGGCCGACGTGACAGTGGTGGGGACCACTGGCTTCGACTACTGTTCTCTCTTGAGAGAGAATGGAAATTATGTGGGAATTGTCCCATATCGGGAGTATACAAGATTAATTATATATATATATATATATATATATATATATATATATATATATATATATATAATAGCCTGGGATTAGAGGTCACCAATTAGTTGTAGTTACTTTTATGAGGCAAGCATGTGGTGGGCGTTGTTAGAAAAATCTCTGTTTCGGGACGGGGCATTACAAATGGTATCAGAGCCGACTTTTGAGATTGGGTGTGGGTACAGAATGGTAGGTATGCCTGAGAGGGAACAGGGTTGGGTCAGGTCGCCCGGCAAATCCACTGAGGTGGGCTAGGGAGCTGGACAACACGCAGAATCAGGGTACGCCATTCCAAATTGGCTATAAAGAAGATCCTGCGTTATGTTGCAAGTCCCGGCTTCCGCGAGGATGCTGAATTCTTAAAGAAGGAGTGTGTGTAACTGTAGCGCCCCGAATTTCTAATATAATATCTTAGAAAATACGTGGCACAATCCCAGCATCAACATCAATGTAATAGTACACATAGCCCAAAAACACAAATAATTTAATTCCAAACTTTTATTACATCAATCTTTACAACACAGCGGAAATACAAAACACCTTGAATTTCAACTTTCTTTTTACAACACTTCTTTTTACAAAGTTTTACACAAAAGCTCAATTATCTCAAAACTATCTCAAGCATCACAGCCTCCAAACTCTAAGCAACAACCTGTAACACCTGAGGCTAGAGATGATCCCTAACCCCAAAAACTAAAGGGGTCAGCCATAAATGGTGTGAGTGACATAAGACAACAAACAACATAAATAAATGATAAGCATGGATTCTTAAACAACATGTACTGAACGAGAGAAACATATACTAAACATGTATTGTGAAGTAAGAAATGACAGGAAAACATGAAAACATCAAGTGTAGCTTAACTAAGTGGTAGTAGCAGAAAACAGGAAAACACATGCATAAAACCAAGTCAAGAAAACACAATTTCTATATGCGGACTCTCTAATGCGTACTTGTCGGAGTCTATGCATCTCATTCTACATAAGTCCGGTGCAAGCCCTTAAAGTCTTCATGTAATAGGGTGCAATAGAAGAAAAAAGTACAAGTAGTTATAGATCAAACTATTCAATACCACAGATCGGATACTCAGTCATCAGTCACTCTCAACACCGCAGATCGGATACCCGGTTATCAATCACTCTCAGTGATTCTCAACACCGCAGAGTATACCTAACCCCGGAGATCAATGACTCTCAACACCGCAGAATATACCCGACAATCAATCACTCTTATTACCACAGATCGGATACCCGGTTATCAGTCACTTTCAATACCGCAGATCGGATACCCGGTTATCAATCACTCTCAGTGATTCTCAACACCGCAGAGTATACCCAACCCCGGAGATCAATGACTCTCAACACCGCAGAATATACCCGACCCCAAAGGTCAATAACTTGAAGGAAAATTCATAGATATAAGCATACATCAGTACCAGTCGACTAATACAGAAGTAAGTCGACTGTCCAGAAGGGAAGATTCCATGATTTTAAGAAAATAAACTAAGTGTTATAAGTTGACTTATAAAAGTCATAAGTCGACTTACGAGAGTATTTTAAGTTGACTTATAGAAGTCATAAGTCAACTTACCAGAGAATATAAGTTGACTTATAGAAGTCATAAGTCGACTTACCGGAGAATATAAGTCGACTTACCAGAGAGAAACTCCAGAAATCTTTAAGAAAATATTCTAAGTGTGCCAGTCGACTGAAAATGGTCTAAGTCGACTGTCCAGAACGGATTTTCAAGAAAACTAAAGATCATAGCAGCCGGGTCGTACTAGTCGACTGAAAGGTCATGCCAGTCGACTGTCGGCCTACAGACTGCATAGTTTTGGTTGTGCACAATCAACCGATACATAGATTTACTTTACAAAACGAAATCTCTAAAAAGTATATTTTTGATATGATCAAATACAACTTATAGGATATACAAAGATCCATATAAACCAATCAAAAACCACTTGAATTGATAAAAATAACTTTTTGATGAACTTCTTCAAAATAAAACATAAATTGTGCATATAATCAAAAATAAGATTTTCGTAAAATAATTTACTGATCGCTGAAATAGTTTGTATTCAGATCCAAACCATCTGATTATCAAAACTCAATAAAAATCCCAATTTGGGTGTATTTCCTCAATCTCAACTAAATTCTAAATTCTCCAATTTTCATGTCAAGATCTCTTGATTCATAACTCTTCCATTCAATTATCTCAAAAATCTGAATTTCTACCACAACTCATAACCAAAATCCGATTTGTAATCACCAGATCCAATTGTTCATCCATCCAATCCCTTATTTTCATAATCATACTCAAATCCTAAACATGCTTTCAAGCAATAAGAAATTTATCAACCAAGATCTACTAAACGTTCATAGATTTTACCTACATAATACAACAACAACCACTGCATCGTTCTCATACAAAATACACTAAATAAACAAACATGTCAAACAAACAACAAAACAATCGTTCACATAAATCAAACCACAAAACAAAGTTCATATCACTCACCTTAGGAATGAAAAGATCCAACAAAAAAGCCTCTCCTTTTTGCGAGATCAAAAATCCTCCTCTTGATCCTCCCAAAATCACAAAATATAATGTTGTGCAGCGAATGACGGCTGCACACCCACTTATATAGGCCGGAACTAAGGATTTAGGGTTTTAGAAATGCATTTGCAAAATAGTCATTCCAAAATATAACTTTACATATATAGTTCTATTATTGGAAATTCAATAAAAATCATTTAAATTAGGATTTAAAAGTAAAATATAATCCTTAATCTCAACCGGTACGGTTCAAAATGTCTAGAAAATACATTTTGCATTTTAACCCCTAAAAATGACAATTTTGCAAAAAGGTCCTTCTTTTCTCAAAATTTGCAAATAGATCCAATTAATTTCAGAAAAATCTGGAAAAATAATAAATAAATCCCAAATATTAAATAATAATTTTCATAAATAAAAATTGACTTTGAACTTCTCAAGAAAGTATTTGCACGTGTTTTGCACGTGTAAAGGATAAACTTTTAGAAAATATTTATTAAATCTCCTTCCAAAAATCATTTTAATTTATTTTCAAATATTTAAAATAATATTTGAAAATACGGGGTTCTACATCACTCCTTCCTTAGAAGAGTTCTGTCCTCAGAACTACTGCTAATGGGGTCCAAACAAACACACCAACAAGGAATGAAAACTCATGGATAGAAACATAATTTAAGAAAATACAATCACACCAAAGAATGCATTCCAACAAAAGAAATACATCATACAGAAGAAACACAATCATGCAAAGAATTCAGAAAATCGACCTTCCGCTGCGCAACTCTGATAACTTGCCATCGGAAGTCATGCTGCAACAACTACTAAACTCCTGCATCCAACTCTGACCTTCCACTTCTGCTTCATCCTTCCAAAAATCAGTGGCCACTCCCTCCTTAGAAAGGACATAACTAAGGATAGCCACCTCAAGACCTTGCCTGGAAACACCTTAAGCTCCACATCCAAGACTAGCAATAATTGGGCGACACAATTGTATGCAAGAAAACAGTTTCAAATAAAACTTTGTTTTTATTCCATTAATCCAAATAAATCTTGTTACATGAAGAAAAATACTCAATCTTCAATTATTCCCCAAATAAAAGTTTTACTTAATACAAAAGAATGAATTTCTAAATTCTTGCACACACGGATCACATTCCTGAGTTACCCGCATCCTCCTCAGTCAATGTGGACTCTCGCCCCTGCCTCAGATCCTTGCCTTTCCCTGCACCATCCGTCTTCAGCTGCGGACAGTTTGGTCGAATATGCCCTTCACGACCACAATGAAAACAAGTCTGCTTCGCCAACTTCGGACACGCTAACCTGTAATGACCTGCCTCCTTGTTGTAATAATAAGTCACTTCCTGAGTTGCAGGTGCCTTCTGCACTGGATCACTGAACTTGCCCTGCTTCACTGGGAATTCCTTCCCATTCTGATCATCTGCTGGCCTCTTTTTATTGTTCCCGGTCTCTTGCTTCTCCTGAAACTGGTCCATGTCTTCCTCGGTCATAGCTGCTCTCCTGACCAGCTTGTCGAACCTTCTGATGCCGAACGGGATCATTCTTGACCTCAAGTTTGGCCTCAAGCCCTGCTCAAACTTCTTGGCCTTCTTCGTCTCGTCAACGACCAACTCCGGCGCATACCTCGAAAGCTGAGCAAACTTGGTCTCATACTCCCGCACGGTCATGCCACCCTGCTGAAGGTTTAGGAACTCTGTCGCCTTCTTCTCCTGAACATCTAGGGGAAAGAAGCGATCCCTGAATTCCTCCAGAAAGGCTTCCCAAGTCATCGGCCGGTCTCCCAAAGTCCTCTTCAGCGACTCCCACCAGCCACCAGCGTCATTTTCCAGCTGCATCATAGCCAACTTCACCTTGCTGGCTGCCGGAGTCTCCGATACCTCGAAGATTGTCTCCATCCTTCTAATCCAATCGTCAGCTGCAGTTGGATCAGATTGCCCCTCGAAAACTGGCGGCCTCATCCTCTTAAAGGACTCAATCTGTTTGATAGGATCGACATTAACCAATTCCGGTCCAGCTCCATGATTTTGTTGCTGATTCTGATATTGATTCTGACTCTGCGCCAAATTAAATGCCATTAGCGCATTCAGAGTCTGATACACCTTGGCGAATTCAGCCTCAAGATCAATTCCAGTTCCTCGAGAACTTCTAGATCCATCCTCATTGTTACCACCATTCCTGGGCCTGGGTGCAACCATTCTGAATACTGCAAAACGAGGAAAAAGTTAGAGCATCACACACATTTCACATTCATAACCATACCCTATGGCAAAACCTCAACCATACCCCAAACCATAACATTATGCTCTAACTCTATGCGATACTCACACTCTGATGTCCACACCTAGGTACTCACACTCTAGTGTCCACACCTAGGTTGGTTTTCATACTATGTCTATTATTACTACAGAAGTATGTTCTGATACCAATCGGTACCGCCCCGAATTTCTAATATAATATCTTAGAAAAGACGTGGCACAATCCCAGCATCAACTTCAATGTAATAGTACACATAGCCCAAAAACACAAATAATTTAATTCCAAACTTTTATTACATCAATCTTTACAACACAGCGGAAATACAAAACACCTTGAATTTCAACTTTCTTTTTACAACACTTCTTTTTACAAAGTTTTACACAAATGCTCAATTATCTCAAAACTATCTCAAGCATTCCAGCCTCCAAACTCTAAGCAACAACCTGTAACACCTGAGGCTAGAGATGATTCTAACCCCCAAAACTAAAGGGGTCAGCCATAAATGGTGTGAGTGACATAAGACAACAAACAACATAAATAAATGATAAGCATGAATTCTTAAACAACATGTACTGAACGAGAGAAACATATACTAAACATGTATTATGAAGTAAGAAATGACAGGAAAACATGAAAACATCAAGTGTAGCTTAATTAAGTGGTAGTAGCAGAAAACAGGAAAACACATGCATAAAACCAAGTCAAGAAAACACAATTTCTATATGCAGACTCTCTAATGTGTACTTGTCGGAGTCTATGCATCTCATTCTACATAAGTCCGTTGCAAGCCCTTAACGTCTTCATGTAATAGGGTGCAATAGAAGAAAAAGGTACAAGTAGTTATAGATCAAACTATTCAACACCGCAGTTCGGATACCCGGCTATCAGTCACTCTCAATACCGCAGATTGGATACCCGGTTATCAATCACTCTCAGTGATTCTCAACACCGCAGAGTATACCCAACCCGAAGATCAATGACTCTCAACACCGCAGAATATACCCGACTATCAATCACTCTCAATACCACAGATCGGATACTCAGTCATCAGTCACTCTCAACACCGCAGATCGGATACCCGGTTATCAATCACTCTCAGTGATTCTCAACACCGCAAAGTATACCTAACCCCGGAGATCAATGACTCTCAACACCGCAGAATATACCCGACAATCAATCACTCTTATTACCACAGATCGGATACCCGGTTATCAGTCACTTTCAATACCGCAGATCGGATACCCGGTTATCAATCACTCTCAGTGATTCTCAACACCGCAGAGTATACCCAACCCCGGAGATCAATGACTCTCAACACCGCAGAATATACCCGACCCCAATGGTCAATAACTTGAAGGAACATTCATAGATATAAGCATACATCAGTACCAGTCGACTAATACGGAAGTAAGTCGACTGTCCAGAAGGGAAGATTCCATGATTTTAAGAAAATAAACTAAGTGTTATAAGTTGACTTATAAAAGTCATAAGTCGACTTACCAGAGTATTTTAAGTTGACTTATAGAAGTCATAAGTCAACTTACCAGAGAATATAAGTTGACTTATAGAAGTCATTAGTCGACTTACCAGAGAATATAAGTCGACTTACCAGAAAGAAACTCCAGAAATCTTTAAGAAAATATTCTAAGTGTGCCAGTCGACTGAAAATGGTCTAAGTCGACTGTCCAGAACGGATTTTCAAGAAAACTAAAGATCATAGCAACCGGGTCGTACTAGTCGACTGAAAGGTCATGCCAGTCGACTGTCGGCCTACAGACTGCATAGTTTTGGTTGTGCACAATCAACCGATACATAGATTTACTTTACAAAACGAAATCTCTAAAAAGTATATTTTTGATATGATCAAATACAACTTATAGGATATACAAAGATCCATATAAACCAATCAAAAACCACTTGAATTGATAAAAATAACTTTTTGATGAACTTCTTCAAAATAAAACATAAATTGTGCATATAATCAAAAATAAGGTTTTCGTAAAATAATTTACTGATCGCTGAAATAGTTCGTATTCAGATCCAAACCATCTGATTATCAAAACTCAATAAAAATCCCAATTTGGGTGTATTTCCTCAATCTCAACTAAATTCTAAATTCTCCAATTTTCATGTCAAGATCTCTTGATTCATAACTCTTCCATTCAATTATCTCAAAAATTTGAATTTCTACCACAACTCATAACCAAAATCCGATTTGTAATCACCAGATCCAATTGTTCATCCATCCAATCCCTTATTTTCATAATCATACTCAAATCCTAAACATGCTTTCAAGCAATAAGAAATTTATCAACCAAGATCTACTAAACGTTCATAGATTTTACCTACATAATACAACAACAACCACTGCATCGTTCTCATACAAAATACACTAAATAAACAAACATGTCAAACAAACAACAAAACAATCGTTCACATAAATCAAACCACAAAACAAAGTTCATATCACTCACCTTAGGAATGAAAAGATCCAACAAAAAAGCCTCTCCTTTTTGCGAGATCAAAAATCCTCCTCTTGATCCTCCCAAAATCACAAAATATAATGTTGTGCAGCGAATGACGACTGCACACCCACTTATATAGGCCGGAACTAAGGATTTAGGATTTTAGAAATGCATTTGCAAAATAGTCCTTCCAAAATATAACTTTACATATATAGTTCTATTCTTGGAAATTCAATAAAAATCATTTAAATTAGGATTTAAAAGTAAAATATAATCCTTAATCTCAACTGGTACTATTCAAAATGTCCAGAAAATACATTTTGTATTTTAACCCCTAAAAATGACAATTTTGCAAAAAGGTCCTTCTTTTCTCAAAATTTGCAAATAGATCCAATTAATTTCAGAAAAATCTGGAAAAATAATAAATAAATCCCAAATATTAAATAGTGATTTTTCATAAAGAAAATTTGACTTTGAACTTCTCAAGAATGTATTTGCACATGTTTTGCACGTGTAAAGGATAAACTTTTAGAAAATATTTATTAAATCTCCCAAAAAAATTATTTTAATTCAGTTTCAAATATTTAAAATAATATTTGAAAATACGGGGTTCTACAGTAACACCCCATGTTAAGAATATATATATATATCATTCTTAACACGGGGTGTTACATTAGATAGTAAAAATCACTGGTTTACATGAATTATGTGAACCATGGGTCGGATATGGTTATTAGAGAGTGAACCAGTGTGTTTTCTCGTGAAAGAGGTTATTTGGTAGGGCATGATGCTTGGGGTTATGCTAGAATTTGTCTATAACTATTTCTTTTGTTTTGAAAGAGGTTGATAGACATGAATTTGATATGCTAGCTATTATAATTATTATTACTAGTAATTTACACGTGTGATGCATGTCTTTATAAGTATACTCCATATTCTTTTAAAATAAAACTGACTTTGTATGACATCGACCCCAAAACCTTATTTATATTAGTTACACATATGCATTGCACGTGTTTGTTTGATTACAAATGAAGTTTATTTGGTGACAAATTCTTGTATTAAAATAGTAGAGATTATTATTATTATTATTATCTCTAATATTAAAATGGGAGAAGGCCTTAGTGTCATTTGTCAATCTACCAACACGTGCATCGCACGTGCACAACTAATATGAAAGAGGTCTCAGGTTCGAGTCCTCACTATGTCAGATTTTTACTTTAATTTTTTTTTATATTAAATATGCATCACATGTGTAAATTAATATCCATCTATCTATCTATAATATAATATATTTACTTACTATTTAATGGAAGAGTTTGTCACAAATAAACAATTTTTAATATATTTTTGTCACAAAAGAAACACAACTTTTGTTACCAAACAAACATGTGCATCGCAAGTGCAACTCCAATTCTATTTTTCAACACGTGTATCGTACGTACACATCAAAATTTTTCCATCTTAATTTTAAAAAAATACGTGTATCGCTCGTTCTGGTCCATTTTTTAAAAATTAAGATATTCATCGCACGTACTCATTACTGTTGACTTACGTATATCGCACGTTTAATTCCAACTCTTGATGAAAACATGCATCGCATGTGAAAAATACTAGTTTTGATAATTTGAAAAGTGAAACAAGAAGTGAAAGGAAGAAGCTTACAAATCATGCGCCCTGGCAACCCTAAGGGCATCGTCTTCTAACAAACTCAAAAGAACCACAGTACATAAAAAATAGTTATAACCAAAAAAACACTATATGACAAACTTCCCATTCTTTGCCACGTGATTCACACAAGAATGACCTAGGTAGGGTGGCTGTTCTCCACATTTTTCTTGTAAAAAAAGACGAAGAAAAAAAAATAAGAAAAAAAAAGAAAAGAATGACCTAGGTATGCTGCGCACAAGCCCCGTGTAACACCGTTGTGTATGATTAGTTGTTTTGAAAACAGTTTTCAGAGAAGAGTTTTCTGAAAATGAGAGTGTAAAAACTGTTTACTAAGTAAATATTTTTAAAACAGTTTTTTGAAAATGAAAGTATTATGTATGTACAATTTTGGTTGTATGTATATACTGTATATAGTATATATACTCTGATACATACATGTTGTATACATATACATACATACAGATATATAATAATATAAAATATTTTATTATAATAAACATATTTAACAATACACATATATATAATAATATATAATAATTATAATAATATATATGTAAAAATAATATATTCAAATTATATATTAAACAATTTATTATAATAATAATAAATTATATAATAATATATATAATAATATATAATAGTAATATATAATAATAATAATATATATTATAATAATATTAGATTATTATAATAGTATATATAAAATAGTATATATGAAATAATAGTATATATAAAATAGTATATATAAAATAATAATATAATATAATATATATATATAATAATATAATATAATAATAGTGTATATACTTATAATATAATATAATAATAGTATATATAATAATAGTATATATAAAATAGTATTGATATGGCTAAAAATGGGGTTAAATCGGGACCGTCCAGATCGAGCACGAATCTTGGAGCACGGGGGTAAAAAGGTAATTTCACATACAGATGGATCCAAAACGGGTATTGGGCCTCCTTCTCACAGAACCAACCACTCGCGAATAGATCCACTTCAACTGGGCACGGGTCCCGACCCGATACAAGCCCGGTTCACCATGAGGAGAATCAAGGCCACTGATTTGACTGAATCAAATCAATAAGCCTGATTGGCTCTCACCAGGGAATCAGGGCCTAATTTCCCAAAACAGAATAGGAGGATTTTCCTCCTGGCTGTTAGGCAGGAAATCAGGATCCTAACCATTCCAAAGGCGACTATAAATACAACCCCTCTACCACCAAGACCAGGTTAATCACTTCTTCACCACTTAAGCTCTTTCTTAATCTTTTCTGATTACTGACAAGAGCGTCGGAGGGTGCGTCGCCGGAATCAACCCTGGTGTCTCGCACTTTCTTGCAGGTTGCGGCAGGAGCAAGAAGGCTGAGTCAACTGTTCAGGTTTTTCTCGGACTTACAAATTCTATCTGTTTACCCCCACACCGAAATCAGCGGTAACAGATTGGCGCCGTCTGTGGAAAAAAGCCACACGAACAGCCTCAGCCCGTTCTCCGTCGTCCTCTGCAGTCATGCCGCCGAAGAAGGTCAGATCCAGAGGGTCGAACCGTGTGGGCAACCTCGCCGACCCGGCGAATGAAGCCCCAGTCAATCCCATTCCTCAGTCCGACCTCCCTCCGCCGACCCAGCAGGTCCCACCTCCTCAACCCAAGCAGCAGCCCGACAATGGTCCGTCCGGTCATAACGGTCGGAAGGAGAAGCAGCCCCTCAATCCGGGCCATGTCTCGGTTCATAATGGGTCCTCGGACTCGATGGCTTCTCATCATCCTGACCTTCGCATCACACTTCTGAACCGCCAGAAGGACGACGACCTCCGAACCCATCTCGACGAGAGGCGGGCCCGAGAGGGAGCCTCCCGCCAGCGTCAAGGTGAGCGGTCCCCACGTCGCCGGGACGGCAGAAGGTCTCCGGACCGTAGAGGCCGAGCGGCGTCCCCCGAGCGCCGAAGGAGGAGGTCCCGTTCCCCCGCGGATCGGCGTCACCCGAGGGACCGAGATGTACCTATCAGTCGAGCCGAATTCCTCCAGTTTCAGGAGACCGTTCTGCAGGCTCTCAATCTTCGGCAGAACGTTCAGATTGCTCAGAGGGCTCCGATGCCCCCCAGGGATCCCAGTCCTCGGCGCCGAACCCGGAGCCCTTCCCCGGCTCCCAGCCGCCAGCAGCGGGAACAAAGCCCTCGCCGGTCCCAGGACTACCGGCGCCGCAGTCCACGCTCCCCTTCCTATGAAGAGGAGTCCGGGGGGTCATACGACCACCAGCGGAGGGACGACGCCCTCATCCGCCGCCTCCATGAGGTGGAAAGGCGTATCGGCCGCATGGACAGGGAGGAAGAGTCCCGAGCAGGAACCTTCCGTCCTAGTCGACCCCCCTTCTCACGGTCGATCATGGAGGCCCACATACCGAGGAGTTTCAAACCGCCACAGTTTGAAATATACTCAGGGGAATCCGACCCGGTCGATCACGTCGAAAGCTTCAAGACCCTGATGCTGATCCACCAAGCTTCCGACGCGGTGCTCTGCAGGACCTTCCCTGCCACACTCAGGGGGTCGGCTCGGGAATGGTATTCTAGGCTCGCCCCCTCATCCATCTTCTCATTCGAGCAGTTCGAGACGCTGTTCATAACTCACTTTGTGAGTAGCCGGCGAGCCGAGAAGACAAGTCTCTCCCTACTAAACCTGCGGTAGGAAAGGGAAGAGAAGCTGCAGGATTATGTGAAGAGATTCACCGCAGAGGTCAGGTCTCTTGCCTCTTTAGACCAGTCCGTGGCCACCGTGGCGTTCCAGTCGAACGTCCTTAACGCCAACCTCCGATCATCCCTGGCCAAGAAGCCCCCGCATGATTTCGCCGACCTCCTCCTGAGGTGCGAGAAGTACATCCGAGCAGAGGAGGCCGAAGCCCTTCCAAGCTTTGGGGGGCCCTCCGCAGGGTCGAAGAGGAAGGCGATGGGGGAAGAAGGGTCCAAGAAAGCTCAAAAGGACATTGGCGGCCAGCGCCGCCCTCCCCCCAGGTTCGAAAAGTTCACTCCCCTCACCACTAATGTCTCTTCTATCCTAATGGAAGTGGAGAAGGAGGGAGTCATACCTCCAGCTCCGAGGATGCACACCCCGGCGAAGAGGAGGAACAAAGATAAGTGGTGTCGTTACCACGGAGACCACGGGCACGACACGAATGACTGCCGGGCTTTGAGAGATGAGATTGAAGCCCTCATTCGGAGGGGGCAGTTGGCCAAGTTCGTGAAGGCTAACGATCGGACAGATCGCAACTCTCCTCCGCCTCGGGGGGCTAACAAGCGCTCCGAGCGGCGCGAAGAGACACCCGAGTTCGAGGAGGAACAGGTTCTGCACTTGATCCACGGAGGCCCCATGGGGGGCTCCTCTAATTCCTCCCGGAAGGCCTTCGTCCGAGAGGTCAACTCGGTCCATAGTGCCCCTCCCCCGAAAGGTCTCGGCGTCCCTGTGTCTTTCTCCGATGCCGACCTCGAAGGGGTCCGAACCCCCCACTGCGATGCCCTCGTCATCGACCTCCGCATGGCCAACTTCAAGGTACAGAGGATTTTGGTGGACAACGGGAGTTCGGTCAATATCCTTTTCCTCTCGGCCTTCCGAGGCCTGCAGCTGTCCCGAGACCGTCTCAAGCCGGCCGGTTACACTCTCCACGGGTTCACGGGGGTCCCGGTAACCGTCGAGGGGGTGATAACCCTAGACGTTACTGCGGGAAGCACCCCCACTACCCGGACCGAGCCGATGGACTTCATGGTCGTCGACGTCCCAGCAGCCTATAATGTCATCCTAGGCCGCCCCGGCCTAGCCGCCCTGGAGGCTGTCCCCTCGGCATACCATTTGAAAATGAAGTTCCCCACTCGGTCGGGAGTGGGGGAAGTCAGGGGAAGCCAGGAAACAGCCCGGAAGTGCTACATGACTTCCACCGGGGGACCAGTGCTCTCGCTCGAGACACTGGAGATCCCCGAGCCGAAGGCCCGCCAGACGTCCGAACCGGCAGACGAATTGGAAGAAGTGCTCTTCTCGGACGAGGATCCGAGCCGGAAATTTCTCATCAGCAAATCCTTGCCGACCGCACTGTGTTCGGACCTGATTAAATGCATCCGGGACAACCGTGACCTGTTTGCATGGTCAGCCGCGGACATGCCCGGCATTTCCGAGGAGCTCCTCGTCCATCGCTTAAGCATCGAACCGGGGTGCAAACCGGTCCAGCAGAAGAGGCGAAGGTTCGCTCCCGAGCGACAGCAGGCCATCAAGGAGGAGGTTGATAAACTTCTAAAGGCCAAGTTCATACAGGAGGTAAATTATCCCGAGTGGCTGTCGAACGTTGTAATGGTCAAGAAGTCCAATGGCTTGTGGAGGATATGCATTGACTTCACCGACCTGAACAAGGCGTGTCCGAAGGATCCCTTCCCGATCCCGAACATCGAAACCCTTATCGATGCCACCTCGGGCCATGAGCTCCTCAGCTTCATGGATGCCTTCTCGGGGTACAATCAAATTCGAATGTTCCCTCCGAACATTCCGAAGACTTCCTTCGTCACCGACCAAGGCCTCTACTGCTACCGGGTAATGTCGTTCGGCCTGAAGAACGCGGGCGCCACCTACCAGCGCCTTGTCAACAAGGTCTTCCAGAACCAGATCGGCCGAAACATGGAGGTATACGTTGATGACATGCTCGTCAAGAGCATCCGCGGCACCGATCATGTAGCCGACCTCCAGGAGGCCTTCGGCGTGTTGAGGAAGCACTGCATGCGGCTGAACCCGAACAAATGTGCGTTTGGGGTCTCCTCGGGAAAATTCCTCGGCTTCATGGTAAGCCAGCAAGGAATCGAAGCTAATCCCGAAAAGATTAAGGCCATATTAGACATGGCTCCGCCTCGGAACATCAAGGAGGTGCAAAAGCTCACCGGCCGGCTCGCTGCTATCGGCCGGTTCCTTTCGAAGTCGGGGGAAAAGTGCCTTCCCTTCTTCAAAGCCCTCAGGGGGGCCAAAGGTTTTGAATGGGGCCAACCGCAACAGTAATCATTCGACCAGCTGAAGGCCTATTTGGTGAACCCCCCCTGCTCAGCAAACCGGTCCCGGGCGAGACTCTCTTCGTCTACTTGGCAGCCTCCGAGCAGACCCTAAGTGCTGTCTTAGTGAGAGAGGAGGACCGGGCCCAGAGGCCTATCTACTACGTGAGCAAGGTACTCCGGGACGCCGAGCTCCGCTATCCGTGGATAGAGAAGATAGCCTACGCTCTGGTCATGGCAGCGAGAAAGCTTCGGCCATATTTTCAGTCCCACTCAGTCGTGGTCCTCACCGACCAACCCCTCAAGCAGATCCTCCACAAGCCTGAGACCTCGGGCCGGCTGATGAAGTGGTCCATTGAGCTAAGTCAGCACGACATCTCTTATCAGCCTCGGACGGCGATTAAGGCACAGGCTCTCGCCGACTTCATCGTAGAGTCCACTATCCCCGAGGTCGGTCACATCCCGAATGGGCCCCCCATTTGGACAGTTTTCGTGGATGGATCCTCTTGTAATGAAGGAAGCGGCGCTGGAATCATACTGAACGGCCCTGACAACTTCGTCCTCCAGTACGCCATCCGCATGAACTTCAGAGCCTCGAACAACGAGGTGGAGTACGAAGCCCTCATCGCCGGGCTCGGGCTCGCCCGAAGTGCCGGAGCCCAACACCTTCGGATTCACAGTGACTCCCAACTAGTCGTGAACCAGGTCTCGGGCGAATATGAGGCCCGAGACGAGCGAATGGCGAAGTACCTCGCCAAGGTCCGGGACCTCCTGGGTCGGTTCGAAGAGGCCTCCATCGAACGAGTCCCTCGGGAAGAAAACTCACAGGCTGATGCCCTCTCCAAATTGGCTTCGTCCTCACTTCAAGGTCTCGAACAGACAGTGCTGATCGGAGTCCTCTCTAAGCCGAGCATCGAAGATGAGTCGCCCGTCTCGGCGGAGTCGTTGCCAGTCATGCTACAAGACGATTGGATGAAGCCATTGATAGAATTCTTAAGGGATGGAGTTCTGCCTTCGGATCCCAAAGAGGCTCGCCGAGTCAGGACCCGGGCCGAGCGGTTTGTCCTAATCGAGGATATCCTGTACAAACGCTCTTTCTCTCAGATAGACGGCTGACCGTACTTAAGGTGCCTCTCTCCGGATCAAGCCGAATATGCCCTGTGAGAGCTCCACGAAGGCATCGGAGGGGCGCACTCAGGATTTAGGTCCTTGGCCCGAAAAGCTTTGAATTATGGGTATTTCTGGCCGACCCTCCTTCAAGACGCCGAACGACACGTTCGGCAATGCGGTTCCTGTCAGAGACACTCTAACATCCGATGCCTCCCTCAGGCCAACCTCGCCTCCCTATCAAGTCCCATCCCCTTCGCGATGTGGGGCATGGACTTACTAGGGCCTTTCCCTCCAGCTCCGGGTCAGCTCAGGTTCTTGGTCGTAGCCATCGACTACTTCTCGAAGTGGGTCGAGGCCGAGCCCCTCGCCACTATAACCGAGAACAAAGTGGTACAGTTCTTCTGGAAGAGCATCATATGCAGGTTCGGAGTCCCCCGAGTCCTCATAACGGACAACGGGACTCAGTTCACAGGCGCAGCATTCCGAGCTCTATGCGACGACCTGGCCATTCAGCAGTGCTTCTCGTCTGTCTCCCATCCTCAGTCGAACGGACAGGCAGAAAATGCCAACCGGCAGATCCTCGCAGGTATCAAGAAAAGGCTCGACAAAAGTTCCAAGGGCTTATGGGTCGACCAACTCCCCAACGTCCTATGGAACTACTGCACGAGCAAACGGACCCCCACAGGCGAGTCCCCCTTCAACCTCACCTATGGGTCCGAGGCCGTGATACCTCTTGAGGTCGGAATACCATCCCCTCGGCTCACAGTCTTTGACGAAGCACAGAATGCCAGAGACCTCAGAGCAGAATTGGACTTGATAGACGAGCTGAGGGAAAGGGCATCGATTCGGCAGCAGATTTATCGAAGAAGAGTTGAATTGGCGTACAACAGGAAGGTCCGGCCCACCGACCTTAAACAAGGAGATTTGGTCCTGAGAAAGCTAGCCATATCCCTCCCCAATCAGAAGAACAAGCTAGCCCCGAACTGGGAAGGGCCGTACAGGATTACGAAAGTTGTTCGGCCAGGAACATATCGCCTCGAAGACCTAGAGGGCAGAGAGCTTCCGAGGACCTGGAATGCCGACCACCTCCTAAAATACCAAGAGAGCGCTCCGGCGCCACTCTAAGTAACAAGGAGTATCGAGCCACTCCAGTCCTCTGACTTGTAACCCATTTTTTCATAAATTGTACTATGTAAAACGGTTCGCCGTCAAATATCAATAAAGAAAGCTCTATTATGTTCGTGAATTCGTATGTTTCTCTCCCCTCTCGTCACCTACTTTAAATTATGAACCGATGGTTCGGAGTCCAACACTCGGCTCGACTTTACCTCCTCGGCTCGTCTCCGGACGAACCAGGGGTAGATCACCGTTCGGAATTGCTCCCACAACCGTTGAACTACACCGATGGTTCGGAGTCCAACACTCGGCTCGACTTTACCTTCTCGGCTCGTCTCTAGACGAACCAGGGATAGATCGCCGTTCGGAATTGCTCCCACAACCGTTGAACTACACCGATGGTTCGGAGTCCAACACTCGGCTCGACTTTACCTCCTCGGCTCGTCTCCGGACGAACCAGGGGTAGATCGCCATTCGGAATTGCTCCCACAACCGTTGAACTACACCGATGGTTCGGAGTCCAACACTCGGCTCGACTTTACCTCCTCGGCTCGTCTCCGGACGAACCAGGGGTAGATCGCCGTTCGGAATTGCTCCCACAACCGTTGAACTACACCGATGGTTCGGAGTCCAACACTCGGCTCGACTTTACCTCCTCGGCTTGTCTCCGGACGAACCAGGGGTAGATCGCCGTTCAAAATTGCTCCCACAACCGTTGAACTATACCAAAGGTCCGGAACACATAATCCGAACTCTCCTAACTATTAGCCGAAGCCCGAAGACTCACACCTTCGGTCGGCTACCGAGCAAGTGCCTTCCCGAGCTTGTAAACGGGAAAACACACTTTCCCCTCAACTTTCGTGCATGATCTCGATCAGACGGCTCAGATTTTGCCACCTGCGCTAAACGACAAGATAACGTTTTCTTGGGGACTGAGCCGCCTCGAGATTCGCGCCTACGTTCGACGGCTCAGATCTCGCCACCTGCTCTAAACGACAAAATAGCACTTTCTTGGGCGCAGAGCCGCCTAGGAATTCATACCGTACCGTGTCAGAGCTGCTAAACGACGAAATACCGTACTTATGGGGACCCGTTCGGCTAAACGAACACGCTCGGTTCAAAGATCTCGGCACGACTGACACAGTTATAAGCAAAGACAAATGTGCAAAGCAATGAAAGGGAATTTTATTAATGGTCGGTGCATAATACAAAACATTCCATTACAAAGTGTTGGCAAACAAAACACACAACGCCCGACCCACTACACTTGTCCCTCATATAGAAACATCCTCACTAGACTGTTCGTCCTCCTCGGCTGGCAGCTCCTCTGCGCCCCCCCGGAGCTTCGCCATCACAGCCTGCAAGTGCCGAATCTCCGAGAGCAAGTCATCCCGCTCGGCAATAATCTTCGACTGGTTGTGCCGAATGCATTTGACCCGAAGAGCGTTGCTGAATGCGGTTTGCGAGTCTTCATCCCCTCCTGCGGGGCTCAGCTCGATGATCCTATTCTCCAAGCGTTGGATCTCGGCTTCCCGGAGGTCGAGGACGGACGAAAGGTGGGCCCGCTCACTCTCGGCCCGGCGTAACTTCAGATCGGTACTCCTAGGGCTCAGAACCACCGTCCCAGAAGTGGCCTCGGATTCGGAGTCATCATTCGAACGTTCGGAGTCCGAGCCATGGATCGTCACCACGAGCTGAAAGGAAGGGAAAACGAATAACACAATTTCAATGCACTGCCGATGTCTAACACTTAAAATTTTCCAAAAAGATTCGCATTCAGACATAATAATGTTACAGATAGCCAACCCATAATTAGGTTTTTACAACAACCCACAAAAATGGAAAACGACATGATCAGGGCCTCTTCGGAAGGGGAATGCTTCGGTTTAGGGAAACGCGAGGACGACGAGGCCTGCCCTCCGAGCTCGACCCTAAACCAACGAAGCGCGATCCCCCTTCACTGCTAGTCCTAACAGCAATGCCGACCGAGGCACCGCTCGACGAGACAGCCGCGCTACTCTGAGCATCGGCCGGACTCCGCCTGGTCATAGGCGATCGCGTCGCAAGTTCGTAAAACGTAATCCCCCTCTCGCTCTCCTCGCGAGTGCACGATGTGCTGCGGACATTAGCTCTCTCCGGCACGGGCTTGAGCGACGCGATCTCCTCCTCCAGTTCGATAATTCTATCCCTCAAGATGTCGTCCTTCGCCAATTTCTTCGGTCGAGGGGCCCTCAACGAGTCCGAGGCATTGGCGCTATCAGTCGCGAGCCGTCGGTAATGGGTGACCTCAATCCCCCTATCTATTGTGATCCTTCTGAGCCTGTCGATCTCGGCCGATAGCCTCTTGCGCTCGGTTGACGCTTTCTCCAGTTCGGAAGTCAGCTTCTCTCCCTCCGCCGAACGTTCTTTCTCCGCTAACTCCAAGTATTGGACCTCAGCCAAGAGATCGTCGTTCTTCTGCTCGGCGGCAGCGAGCTCTCTACGGAGACTCTCGACTTCGCCTTCGGGACAAGGAGCCGGGGGGCGCTTCCGTAGTTGCCACAACTCGCGACAATACCTCCGCAGAGCTGCCTTCGTCTCCTCCAGCCTGCCGAGCAGGAGAAATCGATTATACCGGCTCTGAAAGAGCTCGTCCTTCGTTTTTGTCAGCTCCTCCCGAAGGTATACAACCTCCGTGATCGGACCGAATCTCACCTGAAAAGCAGAGATAAATTCGAGGCCCAACACTTGGAGAAATTTACGCCAAATCAAACACTAAGTCCGAGACTCAACACTTGGACAAATTTTGGCCAAACAAAACATTTTTTCATTCAAGATTCAAAGAGAAAGTTCTACAACAGCGGTGGCCAGTCCGCAGTTAGGCTTACAAAAAAAAGACAAAAAAGAAAAAAAGACAACTGAGTCAGGGGTCGACCTTTTTGTCGTTCGGGTTCGTCGACCCCTCGGCCTTGTCCTCGCCATTGCCCCCGCCTCTGCCTTCGCTCCTGCTCTCCTCCTCGGAGTCGTCCTCCTCTTCCTCCTCGGCCTCGGCCTTCCATGGGTCCTCGACGGGTTCCGTCACCCCCTCGGGGACACCCTCCTCCCCTTCCACGAGGTCGTAAAAGTTGTAGGAGGACGTGTCGAAGCCCGGGTTCTTGGCGACCACATGTTGCAGGGCTCGGCCGTAGGCATCCACCATGTTCTGGAGCATGTGCAGTGCGGCCTCCTCCTGCATGGCCTTCTTCACCCTCTTCACCTTCCTGAGGTGTTTGGCCTTGATCTTCTCGGCCCTCTTCCGAGCATCCTCCGCTTCCGACCGAGCCTTGGCCAGCTCCTCCTTCAACTCGGCTGCCTCCTTCACCGACGCCTCCAGCTTGGCCGTCGTATCCTTCAGCCCAGCCACCTCCTTCTCCGAGGCCTCAAGCTTGGCCGCCGTGTCCTTTGACAGCTGAATGACGTCGGCCAGCTGCTTCTCCAACCCTCCTACTTCGGCAGCCCTCTTCGTCGAGAGAAGCAGCTTGTCATCAAGCTGCTTCGTGACCTTGACGCGCTCCGCCCTCTCCCGCTCCTTCTCCTGCTCCTTGTTCGCCAACTCCTTGACCAGGAAATTGAAGTGGCAGAGGGTCTGAAAGAGAACAACACGTTAAAATCCGAATCCAAGAACTTGGAGAAATTCTAAGGAAGAAATTTGGACGAAGGAGAGCTCGGCCTACTTACCGACATGGTATTCCGGGCGATCTGCATCACGGCGTCCCCTGCCATCCCGGCCTTCAGGGTCGCTCGATCCTTCGGAGTCGGCAGGTGCCTCACCGCCTCCATGCAGATGTTCCCGTCGCCCAAAAAGCCATCGACGTTCATCACCTGCCAGTCGGGGACGAAGATCTGCTTATGACGCTCGGTCAAGATCTTCTCCGCATTGGCGGTAAGGGGCGGAACTGGGAGGAACAGCGCATCCTTCACCCCGAACACGCTGCTCGACGAACCGGGAGCACCCGCCTCCGGGGTCGGTGCAGGTGCATCCGAGGCGAGGGGATCGGAGACCACGACCCCCCCTGCTCGGGGACCGCAACCTTCGTCGGAGAGACAAGGACCTCGATCTCCCCCTCCTTAAGGACCGCGACCTTCGGTTGGTCGGCAGCCTTCACAACGAGGGCTTCTTCGAAGCTCGGCTGTCCTGAGGCGCTGCCGACGGCCTCTTCTTCTTCTCCTGCTCTGCCCTGCCCTTCGCCACCAGAGCCTTGTAATCAAGCTTCATCGTCTCTACAAAAGCCGAATGAAAAAACTTAGAAAAATTTTCATGAACTTTAAACAACGAGTACAAATACCAGAAGCATACGAGGGTCGATCGGACTGAGACCCCCACGGAACAGATGCTCCTCCGTGATATCTTTCCAGCTTAGCGTTGGCAGGGCGAGGAGCTTCTTCTGGACCTCCTTGTCCTCATCACTCAGCGGCACCTCTCTCTTGGTCCGCTTGGGCAGACCTTCCTTCGCCCAAACCGTCGGTATCACCCATGGCATCAGAGCTCGGACGAGGAAGTACTTCTCCTTCCAATGTTTGATCGAGTCCGGGTTCTCGATCAACTTAACTCCCGTCCGAGGAGAAAGGAAAAACCTCTGCTCGTCCCGCCTCGGCTGGCATGGTCGGAAGAGACTCCGGAAGAGGAACATAGTCGGCTTGGCGCCGACCTCTTGGCATCGAAGGACGAATGCCACGACGTGCCTCCATGTGTTCGGCATCAGTTGGGCGGGACTCAAACCGTACCAGACCAAAACTTCAACCACGAACGGGTGGAGGGGAAAGCGGAGTCCGGCAATGAGGGAGTCGGCCGGAAAGACACATACGTCCGACGAGGACTTTGTGTTGGCTCGGAATCCCGACCCAGGAAGGAGCAGTACATACTCAAGCGGGATTCGGAAACCCTCTCGGATCAGACGAAGATCGGTCTCGGTAAGAGTCGAGATCCTATGGTCAACCTCGGACAGCTCCCTAGGCTCGTTCTCCTCCACCAGCTTAGCCGTACCTTGAGTGACTCTCTCCAAGGTATCCTCGGCGTAATCCCGGACGCCTCCCACGCTCGACACGGCAATGGGCTGCCGACCAAATGCCCCCGCTCTCTTCGGTGTTTCCACTATCGTGATCACGGTTTTACCCTTTCGGGACTCCGCCACGACTTCCTCGGGCAGTTCAGCCACTTCACCCTCTTTATCCGGACGAACGACGTCTCGCTCGCTCGGCTCCACTACTCCCTTCCCTTTATCCCCTCGGCCAACGGCTTGCTCCGAGGCAGGGGTCTCAGCCGAAATCTTAACCATTTTTCCTAAAAGAGAAGGGAAAGAGACTGACCTTGAAGTGACAAGTGCGGTCGGAAAGCTCGCCAGAAACTAGGAACGCTACCGCGACAGCTAGCAACGCCACCAGAGAGCTAAAAACTTCGAAGCAAAGTGAAAACTGAAGAGAGAGAGTAAAAGTGAAAAGTGAGACTTGGTCTAAGGGGGGTGAAGATTTATAGTAAACGGGGAAAAATCACTTTCCCCTCAACTTTCGCGCCTGATCTCGATCAGACGGCCCAGATCTCGCCGAGAGCACTAAACGACAAGATAGTGTTTTCTTGGGAGCTGCGCCCGTCTCGAGATGCGCACCATCATCCAACGGCTCAGGGTGCGCCACGTCGCTCGGACGATTGAACCCTCGGACGCCCCACCTATGTCTAAAGGAACCAGGAAAAATTTTGATTCAAAGTTTTAAGGCACCGCCCTCGGCGAGCACCCCCCGGGTCCCGTGCCTCAGTCGGTATCCCGTCGACCCACGGGCCCCGGTCAAAAACAGATTGGCACTCCCCCCATCTCTAACTCCTCCGGGCTGACATCCATCAGAAGCCATCAGCCCGGAAGGAAGACAAGATGGGAGGGGGCCCATCAGCACTCAGAGGTCAGGAGAAGCGCACCATTCCGAGCTAGTTGGTAGCAACTGGAAGGCTCGGCTCATCAGAGGACTCTGACAACAACGCCTTCACAGTTGCTAACAACGGGCTCGGACGGTCCGGAAGCCCGAGCCACGACTCATGGTGGAGAAGCGCACCATTCCGAGCTAGTTGGTTGCAACTGGAAGGCTCGGCTTGTCAGAGGACTCTGGCAACAGCGCCTTCACAGTTGCAACAAACGGACTCGGATGGTCCGGAAATCGGCATCGGACATGGATCATCACCTCTTCCACCAAGATCTCCGCCTACCTAGACACCCACTTCGGAGCGACCAAAGAAAGCAGAAGATCTTGGTGGAAGAATGACCACCCGTCCTTCCGAAGTGACCCACACCCCGGGTCCGGACTATGGTCGTCGCCACTACTGCCTTATCCCCTCCCGCTCCTGACATCCCCTTCGGAGCAGTGAGGAACGGGAGAAGAATAAGACAACAGGGTGACCACCCATCCTTCTGAAGTAACTCATCCCTCGGGTCCGGACTATGGTCGTCGCCACTACTGCCTCGTTCCCCCCCCGCTCCTGACATCCACTTTGGGGCCGTCAGGAACAGAGGGAAAACCAGGCAGAAGAGCAACCACCCCCCCCGGACCTCAAAGGAGAAGCTACCCAGGGCAGATACCTCCGAGGTGTGAAACTCTATGCTGATGGTGATTGAAATGACAAAGGGAGGGGGGTACTTATAGCCTGCTTCCAAGAACCAGCCATTATGACCCTCGGAAGTTGAAACGCCGCGCATTAATTAAGGGAGTTATCCTTAATGACATTGGGAAGGCGGAACGCCGCGCAAGTCCCGAAGCACCATTAATACCATTGGGAACAGAGCCATCTCAGATTGCCAAAAACCACAGGTCCTCGGTCGGCCGCCGAGCAAGTGCCTTCCCGAGCGTGTAAACGGGGAAAACTCACTTTCCCCTCAAATTTCGCGCCTGATCTCGATCGGACGGCCCAGATCTCGCCGAGAGCACTAAACGACAAGATAATGTTTTCTTGGGAGCTGCGCCCGTCTCGAGATGCGCGCCTATATCCAACAGCTCAGATAGCGCCACGTCGCTCGGACGACCGAAAACACGCTCCCTCGGTCGGCTTCCGAGCAAGTGCCTTCCCGAGCTGGTAAATGGAGAAAAAAGACACCGAGCTACTTAAACTGTTGGATCTCTCAGAAATTCGCAATCCCAATGATGAACGGCCCAGATTGCGCCACGTGCGCTAAAAGACAAGATAGCATTTTCTTGGGAACCGCACCCGTCTCGAGATGCGCACCAGCATCCGACAGCTCAGATAGCGCCACGTCGCTCGGCCTGCCGAACCCCCTAGCTCCGGTCGGCAGCCGAGCAAGCGCCTTTCCGAGCTCGTAAACGGAGAAAAACTCTGCCGAGCGGTAACAGCCATCAGATCTTTCCGAAATTCGCGCTCGTCCACGATCAACGGCTCAGATCGAGCCACGTCATCAATCAGTATTTAAATCGTTTTTTATTTATTTAAATCGTTTTATTTATTTCGAAATTGCGAAAAAATTGCTAAAAATTCGGGAAAATTAACTAAAAATTCTGGAAAATAATTGGAAATTTGGGGGGACATTTTTGAACCCCTAAACGAACAATTATTACCCGGAATGTGCCGTTAAAGGCCCCCGAACGATTATTGAACACGTCGCAAAATTAAATAAATAGTCCGAAAAAATAGATAAAAACCCTTAAATACCCGATGTGACCAGAGAACAGCCAGCGGCGTCAAAAGTTACCTCACTACCCCCTTTTCTAGATTCAAAATCCCACATCTGGACTCCGATACAACTCCACCAGCCACTAAAACAGCTAGACTACTCCTCAAAGTCTGACTACACTCAGTCTTTAGGAGTGGGGGACTCGTGATATGGCTAAAAATGGGGTTAAATCGGGACCGTCCAGATCGAGCACGAATCTTAGAGCACGGGGGTAAAAAAGGTAATTTCACATACGGATGGATCCAAAACGGGTATTGGGCCTCCTTCTCACAGAACCAACCACCCGCGAATAGATCCACTTCAACTGGGCACGGGTCCCAATCCGATACAAGCCCGGTTCACCATGAGGAGAATCAAGGCCACTGATTTGACTGAATCAAATCAATAAGCCTGATTAGCTCTCACCAGGGAATCAGGGCCTAATTTTCCAAAACAGAATAGGAGGATTTTCCTCCTGGCTGTTAGGCAGGAAATCAGGATCCTAACCATTCCAAAGGCGACTATAAATACAACCCCTCTACCACCAAGACCAGGTTAATCACTTCTTCACCACTTAAGCTCTTTCTTAATCTTTTCTGATTACTGACAAGAGCGTCGGAGGGTGCATCGCCGGAATCAACCCCGGTGTCTCGCACTTTCTTGCAGGTTGCGGCAGGAGCAAGAAGGCTGAGTCAACTGTTCAGGTTTTTCAAGGACTTACAAATTCTATCTGTTTACCCCCACACCGAAATCAGCGGTAACAAGTATATATATAAAATAATAATATATTATAATAATTGAATATTATATAATAATATGAAATAATTTATTATAATAAACATATTTAGTTATATACATATATATAATAACATAATAATTATAATAAAATATATGTAATAATAATCTATTATAATTATATATTAAACAATTTATTACAATAGCAATAAATTATATAATAATATATATAATAATATATAATAGTAATATATAATAATAATAATATATATTATAATAATAATAGAATATTATAATAATATATATAAAATAGTATATATGAAATAGTAATATATATTATAATAATAGTATATATATATATTAAAAAATAAAAATAATGTAATAATAATAATATAATCTCTAATATTATAATGGGAGAAGGCCTTAGTGTCATTTGTAAATGTTTTGTAATTCTACCAACCCATGCAACGCACGTGCATAATTATTATAAAGGAGGTCCTAGGTTCAAATTAAAATTACGTCTAAATTTTTATTTTAAAAAAATTATATTTATTAAAACGTGCATCGCACGTGTAAACTACAAGTATATATAATAACAATAACAACAACAACAACAACAACAACAACAACAACAACAACAACAACAACAACAATAATAATAATATGTGTAACAAAAACATCTATATAATAAAACACAAAGAAAGCAATCAAGTGGTTCTCCTTCAATCCCCCAAAAATCAAAGGCCCAGATCTAACCTCACAAAACATATATCAAAGGCCCAGATCTAACCTCACAAAACATATTCCCTCCCCCCCCCCCCAAAGTTTCCCTCCAAAACTCAAATTCAAATCCCCCACCCAAAACAACTCCTATATTTATTTAATTATTTTTTTTCTCTCTTTCTCTCCATCCCTCTTCTATCCAAAAAATTAAGAAAATAATTTTTTGACAAATTTTTAAAAAATAAAAAAAATAAAAATAAAAAAAAATGAAAAAATTAAAAACTAAAATAGTTCAAAAAAAAATTATATAATATATTTTTTGCTGGACTCCAAAAGTTTCTCATATAATATGTTTGCTACTTCAATTAATTTACTCGACTTGCAAAACTATTTTATATAATCAAATAAAGTGCACCGTTCCGAAGACGTGCTATAGGCACGTGTCAACGGGCAAACCTAGTATAATAAAAATATATATAATAATAATATAATATTAAATAGTACATATAAAATAATAAAAAGATAATATAATATTAGTATATATAAAAAAGTATAAATAAAATAATAATATTTATATTATTAATATAATAATAATATAATAATATAATAATAATAATAATAGTATATATAAAATAATAATATATTATAACAATTGTATATTATATAATAATATAAAATAAATTATTACAATAAACATATTTAAAAATACACATACATATAATAATATATAATAATTATAATAATATATATGTAATAATAATATATTCAAATTATGTATTAAACAATTTATTATAATAATAATAAATTATATAATAATACATATATAATAATATATAATCGTAATATATAATAATAATAATATATATTATAATAATAGTAGATTATTATAATAGTATATATAAAATAGTATATATGAAAAAATAGTATATATAAAATAATAAAATATAAAATAACAATATAATATAATAATAGTATATATAAAATAGTATAATAATAATAATAATAATAATAATATATAAGCAACAATAATATATTATAAATATATATATAAAAATATATTATAATAATAGTATATTATATAATAATATATATAATAATAAATAACAGTAATATATTATATGTTAATATATATAATAATATGTAATAGTAATATATAATAATAATAATATATACAATAATAATATATATAATAATAATATAATATAATAATAGTATATATAAAATAGTATAAATAAAATAATAATATATATAATAATAATATAATAATAATGATAATATATATAAAATACTATATATAAAATTATAATATATTATAATAATTGTATATTATATAATAATATGAAATAAATTATTATAATAAACATATTTAATTATATACATATATATAATAAGATATAATAATTATAATAATATATATGTAATAATAATATAATATAATAATGTATTAAATAATTTACTATAATAATAATAAATTATATAATAAATTATATAATAATATATAATAGTAATATATAATAATAATATATATTATAATAATAACATAATATTATAATAGTATATATAAAACAATATATATAAAATAATAATATATATTATAATAATAGTATATATATTATAATAAAAGTATATCAAAAAAGAGAGAGGAAGGGTTAAGAAATGACTCATTTGGATTTTTCTAAAAAGAGAAGCAAAAAATCGCTTCGAAAAGAGGGTAATCAAACGCTTTTTTGATTTTAGAAAACGAAAAAAGGGTTCAAAACAACTATCCAAACATACCCTAATTGACTAAATATCTTAGAAAGAAAGAAAAAAAAAACCAAACAAAAAAAAAACCCAAAAAAAAATACTAATTGACTTCGTAGCTAACAACTGAGTTGAAGCCTTGATGGCACAATTCATTTTCTTTATAAGAGCTTTTATTTTTTTTCATTTTTTTTTAAGACAAGGTGAAATTTAGCCACAACATTTCATTAATAAAGCGTTAATAAAATATACTAAGAGTACTGAGCTCAATTACAAAAACTATAGAACAAAAATGAAACATAAAACCTCCAAAAACATAGGAGGGTGAGACAAATACAAATACAACAAAGACTATACATAGAAGATCATCAAAACGAGAACGACATGATACAAGAGGTTCCTCAAACAACACCCTGGAGGCTGGACAACCAACCCGTGACACGTTGTATTAGTCCAAAGTCAGACTGATCACCACCTCCTCATCATCGTACTCCTCCACCTCAAAAGCTCCGGCGCTTCTTCCGCTAGGACCTATCGACGCCGTTGTAGCCCAAAAGAAAAATAAGATATATGATATGAGTTAGATTATCAGAAATACTATTACAGGTTTCACGAAAGTAAAAGTTATTTATGTTAAAGCATAAAATCCATGTCGTTGCGGTGATAGCAATATACCACGCTTCACTCATCTCATATCTCTCGCTAGCGAATATGGGTCATATCCATAGGTCTTCATGGACCTGTGGATACCAAGAAGAGACGTGGGCATTCAGGGCTTCGCAAAGGACAACTTTACTTCTGGGACAATCCAGGAAAAGATGAGATTTACTTCTGGGACAACTTTACTTCTAGGACGTGGGCTTCGAGTGTGTATTGCAGAAGTCACAGTTAGCCGCGATGTGCAACTATTTTTTGACCAGGTTCTCTCTTGTCAGAATCATATTGATGATCTTTTATTCAAAGAATTGTTAAGTCCAATAACTATTGTTTGAATAAGGCCCATGAATAAGCCCAACAGTGGTCCATTATCTTATTAGTATTTCTAATACCAAATTCTTGCACTATCCCCTGTAATTTTCCTTTTATTCTCTAAATTATGTTGTGGTTGTCAGACTCGCTTATATAATCACCTCAAGATATTTGATATAATCAACTCAAGATATTTGGCACTAACCTCAAGGTAACTAATCCTTCCACATATAGAATATTTTCTAAACATCAATACATTTCATCTCCCAAACTGAGTTACCCGTTCTCTTCTACCAAACCCTAGTGGTGTTTGCTATGGCTACGAACAAGGAAACCACCACAGTGACTGAAACCTCTGAAAATTTGGTATTAGAGCCTAACAAAGACAGATGACGACGGCCAATGATAATGGTAACAATTACAGCAAATTAGAGTCGTACGATTTCAGCATAGATCCTAAAGTTTTTAGAGACAGAATAACAGTAACGGGTATTTTTAAAAGGTTCGGGCCTTCTTCAGGCGCATTAACAAAATATAGGTGGCTTTTAAGACCATTAAAAGCGTCTGGGCCCACCAAGAGAGACACCCACCCCATAAGTGTTGTAAGTCAAATCGCTTGTCCCCATCAAAAGAGTAACCTATTCTATCTCTTAAGGGAAAGAATCAACAAGAGATAACACATTTATATCAATTCCCTAACTGTTTCTCATGCCTATAAATACCCTCCCATCTTTCTCAGCCAGAAGGTAATCAAAAATTTATCTCTCAATCTATCTTTCTATCTCTAGTTCTGACTTAAGCGTCAGAGGGTTTATCGCCGAGGCTACCCCCGATGTTACAAGCTTTTTACAAGTCCATCGGCCGCATCAGAAACCGTCGGATTCAGATCAAGGTGCTCTTTCAACGATTCAGATCCATTCTCAGGAGTTCTAACCACTTTTTATGGTGACAATCAAATGTTAGATCTTTATTAGTTTCCTTCAAAATAAAAACTCACTATCTTTTCTCTCCCACACCAAAATAAGCAGATACATATTGACATCGTCTATGGGTTACTACACAGATATACGTCCCAGATCATACTTGCTATGAGAAACTCCGAGTCTTCATGTCATGCCGCCGAAGTTAAGATGGAGAGCAGCGACCTCAATTCGCCAAGACAACCCTCCTCGTCAAGAAGCTCCACCTGTGGAGGACCATATTCATTTTCATCAACCAGATCAGCCCCAACAGCCTACTCAAACTCCTCTTAATGAAGATGCACCGGAGGGCTCCCGACAAAGCCGTCATGAACCGTGCCATGAACAACACCCTCCATAAAACCATGCCCCACTCCATTTTTCCGCATGTTACTCAACGCCCTCACGGGCTCCCCAGGGATCAAGAAATCTCTGTCAAGTCATGAACAATCGACAACATGGGTCCAATCTACTGATTCGTTTGAATGAGAGGTGTGCCCGGGGTAAGGCCTCCCGTTCGGAACATGAGGAGAACCGGAGAAGAAACTCCTTGCATAAATCGAGATGCTCCTCCTCTCATAGGGGGCACAGTGAAGAAAGAAGCTCGACCAACAAAAATCGAAAGCTTCCAGGAGCAACAAAGAGAAAGAGGTCCCTATCACTAAGGCCGAACTTGAAAACTTCAAGCATGACATCCTCCAAGCCATTCGATGTACTCTTGATCAAGGTCGACACTCGTGGAACCACCACTCTTCTCCATCAAAAGAAGAATCTGGCGACTCAACTAGGTCCAAGGGAAGGGGCGACCAAGTCCTTCTCCGCATCCGAGAAGTGGAGGACCGCTTGAAGCAGATAAAACATGAGGGAAACCGTTCCAACATGGCTTATTGTTCTCTCGCTTCCAGTTACTGAAACATCATCTTCATAGCCTATTTTGGACCATATTATTGGCTCTGCATCTACCCTTCATGTGACATCCACCAAACTGACACCTATGACTCCCTCCACTAGTAAGCCATCTGATCTTGATCTTCCCATTACCATACGCTAACGGAACCACTCCACTGCACATCCTTAATATTGTCGTCTTTCATAGACTCACTTATCCTCTACCCATTCTACCTTTATCTCTATTGCTGCTTATTTTGGTGTGGGAGTAAATAGATAGTGAGTTAATATTTGATGGAAACTACTAAAAATCTGACCTTTGTTCTTTGTCGTGAAATACAGTTAGAGCTCCTGAGATTGAATTTTGATCGTTGATTGAATACCGTGATCTGGATCCGATAGTTGCTGACACAACCGATGGACCTGCAAAAAGCCTGAAACACCGGGGGTGGCCCCGACGACAGACCCTCCGACGCTCAATTCAGAACCAGAGAGAGAAAGAGAGTTTGAGATAGAAATTGTTCATTACCTTTTGACCGAAGAGGAGGGAGGAAGAGAGTTTGATATGAATCCATACAGGAGATTGATATGAATCCATTAGATCGACTATGAATTCCTTATCTCTTATTCGAATATGCTCCTCAAGAGATAAACTCTTTTGTTTGGGGATAAAAGATTTGACTCACAACCTTCATGAGTTGGGTCTCTCTTAGAGGATCTAATCTATCACTTTTTATTGGCTTGAATACGGCCCATGTCTTGTAAAGGGGCCTGGAGAAGGCCCGGACCTGTTAAAGAGGCATGTTATAACTAATTTGCCTATAGAAGCTTTGAGACTTGTGTTGGAATCGTACAACCTTGATTTGCAATTTTTACCATTATCATAAGCCCCCCACTTCCGAAAAACAATTTTCTTGGCTCTCGGAGAGTAGTTCCCCTTACTTTTGGATTCTGGAATACTTATCTTAGTTTTCAGGATGCTTTGAGATACCTGGAACTGATCAGAGGCTTCTGAATGTGGTGAATATTTTCCTTATTTTCCTATTTTTTTTGAATTTTTCTTGATTTTAAAATATTTTTCCCAATTTTAAAATCACTTTTTCAAAATTTATAATTAATAAACCCAATTTTAAATTATTTATCAAAAATTTTAATCAATTTTCTGAATTTAAATAATCAATTTTGGATTTTTAATTTATTTTTCAAATTTTAACTAAATTTTGGGACTTTTGTTGAATTATGTACCTCGACACAAAATTTACTGCGATCTGAACTGTTGATCACATCTAGGCTTGAGAGCTAATGAATTTGAGAGGCCGCGATGAAGAGTTGGTGATGTGGCGCTATTAAGAGCATTGATCAAGCGCTTGTTTGCATGATGAAGAGATCGTTTAGTTGAGATGAAGCCTCTGTGATGAGATGCAACATGGAATGATTAGGACCGCTTATCGGAGCTTGGCTTGCCCGCTGAATGGTTTGGTCGGTGGAGATGGAGCTACGATGAGTTGGAGCGATCACAGGCATGGATCACGCGCTTACTGTGCATTTTGGGGGATCAAGTGGCGAGTTTTAAGCAGAGCGCTGAGGAAGAAGAAGGGCGATGCGGATTAACCTCACGCATCCATCACCCTCACGCAATGAGTGACTGCCTAGCTCGGCCGATGATTTCGTCGAGCTACGGCCATTTTTCTTGGGTTTTGGGGCTTTGTCGAGCTATAAGCTTTGCCGAACTGCCCCTTCGCCAACCTATGAGCCATGAACTCTGGCTGAGCTATAGAGCTTTTTCGCCGAGCTATGGTGTTTGAAGCGTCGCCAAGCTTTGGCATTATGAACGTCGCCGTTCTATGGGGGTTTGAGTTTCGCCGCGCTATAGAGCTTTGAGCTCAGGCGAGCTATGAGCTATAGGTTCATCATCAAGCTATTTTTCGCTGAGCTAACTCCTCGCCGACCTATCTTCCTCTACCGACCTATGAACCTCGCCGAGATATGGCGTTTGGAGTGTCACTGAGCTATTGCATTATGAACGTCGCCGTGCTATAGGGGTTTGAGTTTTGTCGAGCTATGGAGCATTGAACTTAGGTGAGCTATTGGCTATGGGTTCATGGTTGAGCTATTGGCTCTGGGTTCGTGGTCGAGCTATTCTTGCTGAGCTAACTCCTCGCCGGCTTCTCTGCCTCCACCGACCTATGAACCTCGCTGAGCTATGGCCTTTGGGGCATCGCTAAGCAATGGTGTTATGAACATCGCCATGCTGTGGGGTTCGAGTTTCGCCGAGCCTGGGAGCTTTAAGCTTAGAGGAGCTGTGAGCTATGGGTTCGTCGTCGAGGCTATTCTTCGTCGAGCTTACTCCTCACCGACCTATCTTCCTCTACTGACCTATGAACCTCGCTGAGTTTGTTGAGCTATGAAGTTCGCCACTAAGATATGAGCTTCGCCCCCTCACCGAGCTCGCTGAGCTACAATGTTTGCTGCTGAGCTATGGTCTCGCCGAGCTATGGCACTCCTTGGTCAAGCTATGATGCTCTTCGTACCGTCGTCGAGCTATAGAGAGATTTGAGTCGTCAAGTTATGATCGTTGCTGGCCTTGGTCGAGGCATTTAGCGGGCTTGGCGACGAAGCGGAGGAACATGTGGTGTGGAGATCAATTGTAGAACAGAGTATAAAGCTCTTGTTGATATTACTTGTGAGCTTTATGGGTAAGAAGACTTCAAGGTGAATTAGGAGTAGTTCAATCATAGTTAATGAGGTTGTATTATGATAATTAGGCTGCACTCTATATTATATGAATTCCTGTCTTTCATGAACGAACATATTGAGGTTGCTTGTCATTGTGTGCAACAAGATTGTTGAGACTGAAGAGGAGCCTAGGCAGATTAAGACACGTCATGTGCACCCCAGTCATCAATTAGCCGACATTCTTACAAAGCCATTGATAGGTGCTGGAATTCAAATCATTTATGACAAATTGGTCATGTATGACATTTATGCTCCAACTTGAGGAGGACTATTAGAATAGTTGAGTATTGGTTTGACCACATACGAGTAAACCATGTGCTTGTAATAGAGATATATATGGAGTCAAGTGAATTGAGGAAGTGAAGTGAAAGAATAATATAATCCTTTCCCTTTACATATCTGATTGCATGTTAGCTCATAAACTTTCGCAGCAAAACAGTGGAGGAGAAAAGGTCGATAAACTTTTTAGGATCAATTGCATATACTCCCTCCGTCCAAAATAATTGTTCACTTTTTTCTTTTTGGATGTCCCAAATTAACTGTCCAGTTTCTAATTTTAAAGCATTTTTTACTTCATTATGTATATCGTTATTAAAGTTTTGCACTATTAATTTACATAATAAAGAACTATTTATAGGAAATACCATTAATTCATGAATGGCTGCATGTAGAGATAGTGAGAGAGCACGAGTACGTATTTAACAAAGAGAGAGAAAGGCGGAGGAAAAATTACTAAATTTACTACACTTCTTAATCTTTGTGAAAATAGCCAAGTGAACAATTATTTTGGGATATAGGGAATAACATATATTAGCCAATGACAAAGCTAGGGTTTACATATAAGATGGACAATTTATTTTATTTTATTTATTTTAAGAGCATTTTTTATGGGAATAGCACTAAGGTTTCTCATTGAAAGAGAAATTGAAAAGGAAAGGGAAGGAAGGGGAGAGAGAGAGAGAGAGAGAGAGAGAGAGAGAAAGAGAGAGAGAGAGAAACTTTCCCACCATTGTGTTTCACCATCGTGTTCCATTTTGCTAAATCATTGAAAGAGACGACGAGGACGACGAGACAACAAGGTGTTAGGGAGTTTGAATGCCATATAATTCCGTCTAGTAGAGAAGTTCATTGCTTTGGTGAAGAATCATTGGAGGGAGGAGGCAGACGTAGAGGCAGAAAAGTGCAGCGAAGGAGAAAGAGATGTGTGTAATTATGTGTAACACCCCGCAAAATTGAGTTGTGACAATTTTGCTCACGGGTATTACGCACGTATATTTTGTACTGTTACGAGTAATATCCATAACGTATTTTAATATTAATGTTCTACGTATTTCAGAATTTTAATTATTTATATATTTTTCATCTTCTCAAAACTCATTTTATCATATTTTGAGCCAACTCAAACATTTATTTTAATCTTTGTGTTTTTACACACATTGCACGTGCTTTCAATATCCGTGTCGATTACGTATGTTTTACCGTTACACGAAATATCCGTAACTTTATCAAAATACATATTTTTCGTATGCTATATTTCGATTAGTTATAAACATTTTCCCATTAATCAAATCTATTTCGTATTTGAATATTTGTTTTTATGTGCATCGCACGTAAAATTTTATGATTTTAGTCCCCAAAATTTTCTAGAGTTATACACATTTTTTTGTCATTTTATTTTTCACATTTGTGTTATTTATTTAGATTAAACCCATTAGGCCTAAATCTATTTTTAGCCTACTAAAAATTAATTACAAAATAGAGGTCTGTAAATAATTCTACATTTAAATACACACTTTTAACTCTAGCGCACTTGTCATGTAACATACAACTACATTTAAATAAATAACATTTAATAAAATAGAATGAGAAGTGTGTGCACATAGGGTGCACGTGCATGTGTGTGCACTAGGGTGATTGGCCAGCCACACATAGAGAATAGGGAGAGTGGGGAGAGTGTTGTGGGTGATTGGGGTAGTTATTTGAGTAGTGGGAGTCATCTCAACCACATAATACTTCTATAAATACCCCTCGCCTTAAAACATGAATACACACAAAAAGATCAAAACAAATTAAAATTATAGAGATAAGGAAGGAGGCTTTTGGTTTTCTTCGTTGCTAAGGAGGAGAGGGCTTGTTGTGTTGGAACTTGGAGCATTATTTTCTATGAGTGGTTGGCAGTTGGCTAGTTGCTGAAAATTTGTACACATTTTGGATTTTGATCATTTCGGCATCTTAGATGCAATATTTTGAGAAATGTCAAAATTAAGACGTTGAAGTAGACTCGCTAACATTTCTTTAGAGTCTAAGAAATCAATTTTCCATGAAGAAATGAATTAAATATGTATTTTACATGTTTGAACACTGGCAATACTTTAACATTTCGACCCTACTGTAGATTTGGAAAATTTTAGGGTCATAGACACAATTTTTTGAGGAAAGTTATTACTACAAAGTTATAGTATAATTGTATACCTTTAATTGGATCTAAAGAACTCAAAGTTTCATGAAGTATAGAATTTTCTATGATTTTTACAAGTAGCATGAGCTGCAGTTTTCGGATTGTGAATCTACTGTTTTGCAAATGAATTTAGACGAAGTAATTGATGATGAATATAGATGATCTTGACTTCAAAGTTGTAGTAGACTCATTCATGATTCCTATAAAACTAATAAATCTATTTTTGGTGTAGCACTGGAATTTATATGATTTTTTAACACTATTAAGGTTGATGTCTTTTATCAAGTTGTTCTAAAACTTTTACAACGTATAAAATTGGATTTAAAATTGGAATGTTAGTAAGATGTATCTTAAGAGAAATTAAGAGGTAATTAAAGGATGAAGTTGGAATGTTAAACATGTGATGTTTATAAGGGTTTTAACTCATCTAGTGTTATTGAATGTTGCTATAAGAAGTTGGTTACTTCATAATTGATAAGTAAGAGAATGGATATAAGAAGTTGAAACAGGATTAATGAATGAAATTTTTATAAGAGGTTAGATGTAACCTATGTGATCTCTCTTTGAGATGGTTGTTGGAATTTAGAGGTTGAGCGAGACCCGTAGAGATCAGAAAGTTTTGATTTGAGAAGTAGCCAGTGCGGGCTAACATTTTCTCGTGTGTTGATTTAAGTTTGGTGGGGTAAGTTAGCTCTAGGTTGTGATGATTATACTTAAACCTAAGGACAAGAACTCGGGGAAGATGTGATGAAACTTGGGCAAACGTAAGTGGGGGGCTTCTATATAGTCTGACGGTGGATTCCTGGACTATAGACCCAATCAGACGGTGGATTGCCAGACTGTGGTTGCTTGCGGGGTGTGACGAGCCTCAATTAAATCTGCGACTACGATTGATTTGACAGTGGATTTCAAGATCATGAATAGTCGGGAGGATAGGAGGCAGATCACCAATATATATGTATATACCGAGGCTAGAGCAGCACTTGCGAATTGTTCCCACGAGGAGGATTCTATAAATTCTGACGGTGGATTTCAGGACTGGAATTCGTACTTGTGAAATGTCTAAACCTTAATTTTGTTACCGTAGTAGAATTTTCATTACGAGGGATTGAACCCTATATTATGGAGTACGTAAGGGCTTGCCCTCGGACCTATGTAGTATGAGATGCATAGAATCCGAACAAGTATGCATTAGTGTCATCGTAGTGTAATGTCTGCATTAGCCATTAAGTCATACCTTACACTGACATGTTTAGGCATAGTCACTTTTCACACTTTGTTGTGCATTCAAGTTTGTGTTTGCTAAAGTTGAAGAGTCGCTGTATTATAGCATTGCGTCAGTGGTACGCAACTGACGTGCCCACAGTTTTTCAGTTGCAGGATTGGACTAGCCATGGACTTGAAGTCACTATGATGAGTTATTACAAGATTAAAGAATTTTCATTATTATAGATTGTATTGTATTCATTTAATTCCGCTGTAAAGAACATTGTTGTAAATGAAAAAGTTTTAAATTCCTTGTAAATTTGTACGAATTTGAAATAAAAGATCCTATATTTGCGACGAATTACCTATGTTTGGAATTCGGGACATTACAAAGTGGTGTCAGAGCTTGGTTAGAAAAGAAGGCAATGTCGGAAGCATGATCAGGGATTCTCACAGTGTGATTGAAGGCGATGCATTGGATCTTACACTGACATGCCCAGGTCGGCTAGCCACCGATGCAGTTGTAATAGTCGAGAGGCAGTTGGCATAAAACAAGCTCTGAGGTTACTTTTTTGGCCATTACCATCCTAGGTGGCAGGAGGCAGTCTACACTGTTTGGTATCAGAGCCAACTTCAATAAGTAGTACAAAATTATATGGACGACATATTAGGGTAGACATTAGAAGTGTGAGTGTCAGTTTGGAGTCATGAATGATGAAGTTATTGAACTTGCATTCATGATACTCTCCTCGTATACATTGATGTGATATTTTATGCGAGCATGTTTTCCCTTGGTATCAGAGTAGCGCAGAGGAATCGTGGTGGGTTTGAACCTTCATTCATGATACCTTATACATAGACTAACTTTTAACCTTAATTTTTTTTTCGTAGATTTTCCTTGTAGTGCTTTTTCATCTTTGACTTTTAATATATATTTCCCAAAGAATTATTTTCTTATACTATTTCATTTTGATATTTGTTATTTATCTATGACCGTTAGTTTTAATCTTTTAAGTTTGACTTACTCGTTTTCTTTCTTGATGTTTTATCCTCCTCACTTTTATGTACTTTTACGTTGCTTATTTATTTTTACTATTACTTTTACGTAATCTATTAAGTTTTGAATTACTACTTATTAAATTATTTTTAAGAATATCATTTTCCTTGGTTATTATTTCTATTTGACTTATGAAATTTGAATTTTGTATGTTTACATTCACTTTACAAATACTTTGATTTCATGATACTATATTTTTCCATTATCTTATATTGTCTATACTTTTAACTAAATTTCATGCTTGTATATTTTTCAAATTTTTATCCAATAGTATTCTCTTAAATTGCTAATTCAATTTTTATATATAGTACTAGTTCAGCTTGCGATTTTAATCATTCTACCGCATATTACTTTGATAAATTTTGGATTACTAAGCCTATTAATAATCTATTGACTATGTTTCTGTAACGCCCCGCACTCAACTCGTACACACACAATTAACTAAATTCTAGCCATGCCCACCACAAGTTGCCTGAAAAGGGTGTCCGGACGATTGGTAACCTTTCTCATTGGCTTTCCTAACATATTCTCTATTTTTCTCTTATTTACCATCGATATGGGATATTAAATCCCCATGGTCAACTCACGGTCAACCAAGACCAAACGAGCACACTTCACTCCTTCATTTCTTTCATTCATTTTTCATTTTAATTTCCTATGCCCCATAGGAAATCTTCTAGGCCTATCACTTCATCAAATCCCATAGGATCATCTATAGTCCCCACTTTAACTCATCTCATTTCCTTCTCCACTTTCCTCCACGTCACTACCTAACTCATCGCACCTCCTTTTTCTTTTTCTTTCTTCTTATTATTATATACTATACTATATACTAGTATATATACTCTCTAGAAATACGGGGTGTTACAGTTTCTCTTTTTCTTTCCAATTGCTTTGTTTTCCAAACTCTTTCACAATTAACGACTCAATCTATATTTTCCTTTTATCTAATACTTTACCTAATAATATTTTGTATGAAAATTTCTTTCAATCTATACTATCTTTGATTGTAACATCGCAGAAAAATAAAATAAATTTTTATATTTTTGCACGTGCATTGCACGTTAAATTTTATATAATTTAGTCCCTAAAATTTTCCAAAGTGATGTACATTTTTATTCTCATTTTATTTGTCACAATTATATATATTTTTAAAACCCATAGGCTCAAAGTCTCTTTTAAAGCCCACTAGAAAATTAATTAAAAGAGCCATGATTTTATTCTACATTTTAAATGTACACTTTAAATCCTACACACTTGTCATGTAACAAAAACCTACAAATAGATTAATAAAAAATAATTAAAAGAATGAGAATTGTGTGCACGTTGGGTGCACGGGCACGTGTGTGCACCCAAGAGACTTGGCCGGTCTTATTAAGAAAGGAGAGTTGAAGGAGAAGTGGATTGTGAAGTGGTTGTGTGAGTGGGTAATTATGTGGGTAGTGGGAGTTTTTTCATTCACCCAATAACCCTATAAATACCCTACACCCTAAACTATTCACCACACATAAAATTAATCAAATACCAAAAAGACTAGGCCGTGCATTTCGGTGGCTCACTGTTGGATTTCGGTGGGGTGATTGGCTTGGCTTTTGTGGAATTTTTGGAGTTCTCTTTTGAAGGGGCTTGCTACTAGGAAATTCTTCTAATAGGTAGGTGTCCTCTCTTGCTTTCTAATTGTATATAAAATGCATGCTTAAGGAATTCATGTTAGTGTTGTAGATATAATATGAGTTACTTAACTTCTATTACCTTTGTGTGATGCATATTGTGTTAACGCACATCTAGAAATTTAGTATAGTTGATAAAGGTGGGAAAATGCATGTTAATGAAAACTTACAAGGTGTAGTTGAACTACAATTTATATTAAAATATCTTATATGATTGTCATGCAAATTGTAGTATAATATGATTGGATTTTGTAGATAAATTGTATGTGTGTTTAAATGGTGCTTTAAATTGGAGTAGATTATAAATTTTTGGAGAGAATTTCCCCATGATTTCAAATAATTTTAAAAATAAAAATATGTACGTGCTAGTAGAGTAGTGTGGTGATTTATGAAGGCATATTGTGTATGAAAGTTCTCAAAATTGCTATATGCATTTTATTGTGTATAGTACTCTTTTATAAATAAAATCACTATGAAATTGTTGCTAGAATTTTAGAGATGTATTATATGAACAAATAAATATGATACAAATGATAGAAATCAATTCGAATGAAGAAGTTAAAATATAGGGATAAACCGACAAATAGAAAGAATTTAACCCCTATATGATCAGGAATGGAGCTTGGCTCTTGTGGCTAGCGTGCTGCGCGTTGCGCTGCCACGCGGCGCTTGTGGATCTCGGTGGTCACGAGTTCGAGCCAGGGTGTGGCTCTGTCTTTTTATATATTTTTTTAAATAAAAAACAAAAGAGAAGTTCAGGCATTTAAACATTTGAAGGAACTTTATACATGATGTGTGATTTAGCTCACTGGTTTGGCATTGGTTTGGGTGCAGTTTGGCTCTGGTTCGAGCCTGGGGGGGGGGGAGGGTTCAGTTTTAGTTTTTAATCTATTTTTTGGTGTTTTCGAGCTTTTGAGAATGGGGGAACTTCATGAAAAATTTATATATATTATTAGAGCAATTTGAGAGTTATTTTTTCATTATTCTACTGATATTTTGAGAAACTGAAGGGCATGTTTTATACATCTGTTGAGTTGGAGTTCAAATTTAAAATAAAGAAGATCTATATGGTTAAAGGTATTAAAAGTTGTTTTTAAACAAAATTAAATTAAAGTTTGAATTGGAAATAAAGAAATTCTAGTGTTGTTCTTTAAAGAAGTTGGGTTTTTAAAATAGTGATCTAATTAAAGTAACAAGTTTTGATTGAAGTATAGATAAACATGAAAATGTTATAAAGGTTTGAAAGTGATTGGTTTGGTTGGTTAACTAAAAATTTGTTCATAAGAAATTCGATGTGAACAATTGTTACTGAATGACTTATGAAGTTGAATACTTCGTGATCTAAAGTTGATAAAGAGAAATGATGGTTAATGATAAAAAGGTTTATGTAGAAGTTTTTATAACCTATTAGATCTCCAGAGTGAGATGGTGGTTGGAATCTAGATGCTAGGCAAGACCCTTAGTACCATCATTTCTGAATAATGAAAATTTAAGAACTAACCAGTGAGGGTTAAAGTATCTCTTGAGAAGTAGTCAGTTTGGGCTAACTTTCTCTCGTGTTGAGTTAAGTCTGGCAGGGTAAGCTAGATCTAGGTTGTGATAATTTTTAATTAAAATTTAAGGACAAGCACTAAGGGGAGATGTGATGATGTTTGGGCAAACATGAGTATGAGGGCCTTGATAGCGTGATGGGAGGTTATCTTCAAAATTATCGGGGTTGCGGCTCACGGTGGAAGATATTCCTTCAGAATTACCGGGATCGAGGTGATGCTTATGGAGTATTTAAGTGATGAGGTACCGATGACGGCACGATATGGGTTTCGTCTTAGGAATTATTGGGGTGTGAGGCGTGATGGCCGAAAATCACTCACGGTGGGAGGACGACTCTAAAGAATTAGTGAGGTCATAGCTCGCGGTGTGGGTATTTGCCTCTAGAATTATTGGAGTTACGACCTGCAGTTGGAGAGCGATACTCAAGAATTATCGTGGTGGTACTAGATACTTCTGGATATCTAAACCTTACATTAGTCACTGTAGTAGTAATTCATGGCAAGGGATTTAACCCTATAATGTGGAGTACGTAGGTGCTTTCCCTCGGACCTATGTAGAATGGGATGCATAGAATCCGAACAAGTATGCATTAGTGTTATCGTAGTATAACATCTGTATTAGGCATTAAGTCATATCATACACTGACATGTTTAGGATAATCACTCTTTTACACTTATTGTGCATTCTAGTTTGTGGTTGCTAAAGTAAGAGAATCGTTGTTTTATAGCATTGTGTCTGTTGTTTGCAACTGACGTGCCTACAGTTTTCCAGTGTAGGACTTGGATTAGTAAAAAGGCATAAAGATGAATTGATGCTAAAGATTATTTTCATTATTTAAGCTGTTGATGATGTATTCATTTGATTTCCGCTGTGTATTCTATAACAAAAATGTGTATAATGAAAAATTTTAATTTCCTTGTAATATTGTACGAAGTTGAAGTAAAAGATTCTGTTGTGCTACGAATTACATATAAATGGAATTCGAGGTGTTACAAAGTGGTATAAGAGCCGACTTCAATAAGTAGTACAAAATTACCAGGACGATACATTATGGTGGACATTAGAAGTGTGAGTTCAGTTTATAGAGATTTAAGTGTAAGTTAAACTATATTTGTGTTGCTCTATACGCTGATGTCTTCTCCTTCCTTTCCCTATAAGATGGCTGATAACCATGATCAAGTGGATGAAGTAGAATGGTTCTTTGAAGAAGACCCCGAAGAAGAAGAAGAAGAATATCCCGAAGAAGAGGAAGACCCAGAAGAAGAAGGAGAACTGCTCGAATCTTGGGAGATCACTCCACCTCTACCTGATTTCTCAGATGAATCCTCAGATGAAGAACCAGTTCGCCACAAGAATGACCACCTTATCGCTTCTCTACAGAGGCAATTGTCATCGATAAGTGGAGAGTAATAAATCTCTTGGAAGCTCATCATGCAGAGGATAAGCAGAACATTGTAACTCTGAGTCACTGAGTGTGGGAGCTAGAGAAGATTCGACACATTATTGCTCAGCATTTCACCTATCTAGAAAACAGAACTCGTTGGGGAAAATAAGAATGCCGTCAAATATTTGAGGAAATGAAGAAGGAAATAGAGGAACTATGGAGAGAGCTCAGAGAAGACAAGAGGAACCATAGGAAATTTCAAGTGTTTTATGTAGTGTATATATAGACAAGTTTTTATTTCTGAATGTATAAAGTTTAAATATTGGAAATAAATGAATTATGTTGGAAGGAAGCCTATTTTGTTGCTATTTGTGGTGATTAATGAAGTTTTATGACCCAGAAATGTCCGAACGAAAAACTCGAGACGGTGAAGGATCCAGCGGTGAAGGCAACAGGCATGATCTCCGAAGACATAATTGGCCCTGGGTGTAATAAACTCTGAATACCTTTGCCGCAAGTGTGAACCGAAACACTAGGATGGTGTCAGCAGTACAAGTCCTAGAGGCAATCAAATTGGTGGAATCATTCAAGCGGATGAAGCCACCCGTGTTCGAGGGCAAGGTAGAACCAGATGCAGCAGATTATTGGATCAGGCAAATAGAAATAGTGTACGAGGTCCTGGAGACTGCAGAGGTTAGTAAGGTGAAGTTGGCCACTATTCAGCTATAGAAGGATGTCGGAGTCTGGTGGCAATCCTTGAAGAGAACCTTGGGGAATGAACCGATCACTTGGGAGGAATTTTTGGAGGAGTTTTGCAGCGACTATTTTCCGATGGATATACAGGAGAAAAAGGATATGGAGTTTCTGAGCCTGCAACAGGGGAGCTTGTCAGTTCAAGAGTATGAGCCAAAATTCACTTAGCTCCCGAGGTATGCGCCAGAGTTGGTAATTGATGAAGCCAAAAAGGCGTGGAAGTTCAAGCAGGGATTGAGGCCAAGTTTGAGGTCTCGGATGATACCCCTCGGTTTTAGGATGTTCGATAAGTTGGTCAGAAGCGCTACAGCCACGAAATCCGACATGGAGCAGTATCAGTTGGCTCAGACCAAGAACAACAATTGGAGTGCTGGCAAGAGGCCCGCATCATCAAGCAACTTCACGGGGCAACCCCCAGTGCAGAGGTTCCGACCAACTGGGGCTAATGCCATTTCTGTGATGGGTAGGCCAAGCAACGGGGGTACAAGGGCACCAGGAGTGACTTGTTACAATTGTGGGGAAGATAGCCATTTCAAGACCGATTGCACGAAGCCTCAGAACCCCATAACATGCTTCAGTAGTGGGAAGGAAGGCCATACCAAGTCCTATTGCCCACAACTCCAGCAAGAAGGGCAGAGGCAGAAGCAAGCTAAGCAGGGGAAGAAGCCATACCAGCAGGGGAGAGTGTTCGTGTAATGCTCCATAATTTTTAATACAATATTTTGAATTAATAAATAGTTTTTAAATCAATTTATTTAATTGTTTTGAATTTTCGTAAAATTGACATTTTCACACTTGCAAAGCACGTGAAAATATTTTCAAAGTATGAATTTAGAATTATGAGTTGATGAACCACTTCTATTATTTGTTATTGGGTATATTTGAATTTTTGGTATTTTTTGAATAAAGAAAACTACTTTTGTAAATTTTTGAAAAAATGGGTTTTTTTTGTAAAAAGTCGTTTAGGGGTGAAAACTGAACTTAAAAATTATTTGGCATCATTTAGGGCCATCTATTCAGTAGAAAGCTATACGGAATTAGATTATTTCCATATTTGATTGATTTTTATTGATTTAATTGAATAAATATATAATTACGCAATTTTGAGATTGTTGGGGACTTTATTGAAAATATTCTTCCTGGAGAATAAAATTCAGATATATTCATTTGGAAAATCTAATCTTTATTGGAAAATAATAATTCTAATTTTTCTAAATTTTTATGAAGAATTTATGGCTTCTTTGAAAATATTACAAAGAAAATGACTTTTGTGCAAAATTGCCACTTGGAGTAAAATATCTCAGATTTCAAAATTTTGGGCTGCATATATTGGTCGGCCAGATTTGGGATGTGAAGGGATTTGATTTTAATTTATTTTAAATTAATTTGATTAACTAATAATTGGAAGGGATCCATATATGTAAATAAATAATCTTCTTGGGGGGTAATTTTGTAAACTTTGTGAAACCCTAAAAGGCCAATCCCTGCCTATATTAGGGGCAGCAGCCGCCCATCTCTATGTGCACTCAAAACCTATTTTCTCATTAGTTTCTTGGAGTTTAAAGCTTGGATCTTGGACTTTTGCAAGGAGAAGACTTTTCTTTATTACTATTATTGTTCTTTAAGGTTGATATTCTTTGAGGTGAGTGATACTTCTCGTCTCTTGATGTGTTTTACTTATATTATCATGATGAATGACCTTCTAGATGTTTACATGAAGTAAAGATGCAATTTTTATGAGAGACATGTTTTATTAATTTTGAATGTTAAATATTGATGATAGATGAAAAATCTAACTTGAGATCGATGGATTTAATTGTAGTTGATAAAGATATGTAGAGATAATTTGAACTTGTTATATGCTCTTAAATTCATGCTTGATTGATTATAAAGATGAGATCTTTCCATGTTATTCATGTTCTTATTCATCAAAAAATTGAAACCAAACATTAGGATTTGAATATTTGTTGTATGGATCAAAAGTAATTTATTTTGAAGTGGCTTATGCATAAAAGATTAATATTTTTGCTTAAAGAAATAAATCTAACGAGAATTTACATGATTATAGATGTTAGATCAAGGTGTAAGATTCAAAAAACATATTTTGGATGATTAAAAGTTGAGAATTTTTTCATTGTTCTAATATTAAAGTAAAGTGATATGATTCTATGCATTTGTTGTGTATATAAAAGTATTTTTAGGTAAGAAATATACATAAAAGTGTTAGGAATTATGAGGATCTTGTTGAGTCTTTGACACAATCAACACAAACCATCAAGCAAAACTAGATCGCACCAATTACACAAAGCACACAAGAATTGTCCCGGTTGGGGCTTTCGCCTTAATCCGGAGGGAGGAAGAACCGAGATATTATTTCAACTAGAGAAGATAAAAGAATATTACAATTCTCACCAATACCCTCTCTCAAGCCTAATTGGAACTTATTGCTGCTTACAATGGAGAAACTCTCTCACCCTCTTAGATGAAGTACTCTTTCTTCCATTCGGCACTCAATAGAATCATATGTATCTGTGAGCCATCACAATTGTATATATAGATCTAGAGACAAATCCTAAGTTGATATCTTGTTACAATAGCCATTGGATAGTACATAAGAGATAACCCTACGATAGGAGGCACACGATCTAACTTGAAGAGTAAGTTGGGCTTCTCACGAATCTACCAGATTCAAGCCCGAAACCCATCAGCGCCTCAAACGGTCAACCACACCAACAAGACGGTCGACTATCCTCTTCTCTAAAAGACTTCATACAGGGGTCAGTCGATCGCACAAGAGTTGCGGTCGACCGCAACTCCCACTGTTGCTGCCAAATGTTTCTTCTCGCCTCCACTCCGTGTCCAATTATCTTTACCCCTCCATCGTCTTAACGTCTTCTTATTCAACATCGTATGCAAGACATAAACCTAACAATCTCCACCTTGGATTGCATGCGCATGAATCCATACCTGTGTGATTTAAAACACTTCCAGACATTTCTTCTCCGCTTTGTAAACAACATGTTTCTATGGCTTCTCCTGCTAGTTGAACAAACCTCCATCTGTTTTTCTCCAGCTGTATGCCCCCCTCAAGGGAACACCCCTATAAATGTAATCATGGAGGTGCCACCCTCCACACAAACTCCACCTACATTAAGGCTCTCTCCACCTTCCAACGGTATTCGAACGTTGCAGTCTCGATTTGGTAATTCTAGTGACGGCTTACTAGATGATACTTTAGGAACAATGGGCTTCCATACACCCGACCGAGTTATCCTGCTCCCACAAAGCTGGTAGAGGTTGTGCTGACCCTGCTCAATCCCCCTCTTATCCTTCATTACCATACGACGACTCTCCTAAATTGTCAAAACTCCACTTCGAGCTGTGTACCTGTAGCCACGAACATCAAGGGTACCCAAGGATATCAGATTCTGTTGTATCGAAGGAATATGCATGACCTCTTCTAGCGTGAACCCTTTACCATCTGACATCTCCAATTCAACTGTTCTCTTACCCACTACTTCACAAATCTCACCACTCCCCGTTCTCACACTATGACCTGTTGATGACTTCTAAGTAGAAAACATCTCCCTCTCGGAGCAAATATGAGAAGAACTTCTCGAATCAAGATACCAACTTGAATCCACATCTGAAGAACTTGAAACAAGACGATAATAATCGTCATTATTACCTGACTCAGTTGCGCTGATTATATGGGCTTGTTCCCCTTCTTTAGTAGCACCCTTCTGACTCAACCACTTGCGACAGTATCTCTTGTAATGCCCAACTCCTCTACAGTAATGGAAACGAATCTTACCCTTGTGTGTCGCATCCCTTCCAATTGAAGTATCACCATCCACCGTAAAAAACCCTAAAGAAATAGACCCTCCTTTATGAGTCTCCTTTCTTAGTTCATCTTCCTTTAGACCCTTAATCACCCCGGCTACAGTAAGTGTCTTCTTAGCTGATTTCCCATATTGCATGATAGTTATCAAGTGATCATAAGAAGTTGGCAGTGAATAAATCAAGTTGAAAGCTTTATCCTCGTCACTAAGATCATCAGCGTTAATCGCCTTCAATTCAGATATTACCTTATTGAACTCGACAATATGATCTTGAAGATGGGTACCTTCCTTCATTGAGAACCTAAACAGCTTCCACTTCCAATACATCCGATCTTGTAACGATGACCCCGAGTAGTCAGATTTGAGTCTTGCCCATATACTCGCTGCACTAGTCTCCTCAAGAATATGACACTTGACTGCGTCCGCCAATTGCAATCGGATTAAACTCAAGGCCTTCAAACAAATCTCATCCTACTTCTCCTGCTTCATGTCGGTTGGATTCTTCTCTTCTAGGGAAAGGTGTATGTCTTTCTGAACCAAAACATCATACATGTCCACCATCCATAGATTGAAGTTGATCTTACTGTCAAACCGCTTGATCTTCGTCCTTTGATCTGCCATCTCAAAGGAACTCGAACAAACCCACGAACCTGATTGCTCTGATACCATTTGTTAGGAATTATGAGGATCTTGTTAAGTCTTTGACACAATCAACACAAACTACCAAGCAAAACTAGATCGCACCAATCACACAAAGCACACAAGAATTGTCCTGGTTGGGCTTCGCCTTAATCCGGGGGAGGAAAAACCAAGATATTATTTCAACTAGAGAAGATACAAGAATATTACAATTCTCACCACGACCCTCTCTCAAGCCTAATTTGAACTTGATGCTGATTACAATGGAGAAACTCTCTCACCCTCTCAGATGAAGTACTCTCTTCTTCTATTCAGCACTCAATAGAGTCATATAGATCTATGAGCCGTTACAATTGTATATATAGATCTAGAGACAAACCCTAAGTTGATATCTTGTTACAATAGCCATTGAATAGTACATAAGAGATAACTCTACGATAGGAGCCATACGATCTAACTTGAAGAGCAAGTTGGGTTTCTGATGAATCTACCAGACTCAAGTTTGAAACCCTTCAGCGCCGCGAACGGTCGACTGTCCCCCGCTCGGAAAGACTTCATACAGGGGTCGATCGACCACACATGATTTGTGGTTGACTACAACTCCCACTGTTGCTACCGACCATTTCTTCTCACCTCCACTTCGTCTCCAATCATCTTTACCCATCCATCATCTTATCGTCTTCTTATCCAACATCGTATGCAAGACATAAACCCAACAAAAAGAAATAATAAAAACTAAATCCTTGGGTTAGGGTTCGGTGCCGGGACTGAACAGTAATCGATGGTTACTATTCTGACCTAGTAGGGTTGAACAGTAACCCCAGGTTATTGTTCACCCAAGTCGCTGACCCCTTTGGCTTCCGGCTGATTGTTTCGGGTTAGATTTTTAGGGTGTTCACGAGTTGTTTGGTGAGTGTGGCTTGTATGCTAGGTTAGGGGGACTCTAGTATACATATGTAAGCATCTATATAAGGGTTTCAACAAATATATATGAATAGTTTGATCTAGTTTGGATGAGATTTTAAAGACATTGTATGGTCTGGACTGCTATCTGTTTCAGTTTGGAACGAGATTTCGACTTAGTTTCTGATGATATTAACTAAAACTTATTAAATAGAAATTGTAGCTCATTGTGTCTAGTTTCCAGAACATCTGACGTATCCTCAATCTAACTCCTAGATTGTAAAATATGCAATTTCTACCACTGTACTATCGCAGTTCCAGATTTTTAAAATAACGGTTAGTTTTAGGAATTTATGGAATATCAACTCTTAAACTAATTTATTTGAGTCCATATTTTTATGGTGAATTCCTCGTTATGTGCTGAATTTAAATTGATTTTTCCAGAATTTAATATCGACTATAGAATGTACTGTTTTGAGGAACGAAATCATGGAACTTTCAGATTTTTGAATGAGAGAAAGTTTTCAGAATTTATTAAATATAAACCCTTTAAACTAATTTATTTGAGCCCAGATTTTTATGGTGGATTCCTTGTTATGTGCTGGATTTAAGTGAATTTTTCCAGAATTTAATATTGAATTTAGAGTGCACTGTTTTGAGTAACAAGATTATATAATTTTCAGAGTTTGTAAAAAATTATATTTCATAGATGAAATGTGCTTCCATACATATAAACGAGTTCTCATGGAATTGCTGGGTGATTAAAAGGAATGTGATTAATGAAGAGTAGTTTGTATAATTAAACCAAGTCAAGTTTTGATTGGGGTTATGATGTGGATCCTCGAAAGATTGTTGATGATATTTGGAGTTATAAGACTCTAGAGACTGAGTGGGACCCTAGCATGCCGGCAAATGAGGTTTTGTGGAATTTTGGCCAGTGAGGCTTTTGTTGATGATTTTGTAAAAGATAAGTCTGGTAAGGTACACCAACTCTAGGAAAATCGTGACTTAACTAATAATAATAAACCTAAGCACAAGCACTAGTTGGAGTTGTGATGAAATGAGAGCAAACGTGAGTATGAGGGTCTCAGCTTGGTCTACGGTGTGAGATAGTCTCCAGAATTATCGAGGTGTGAGTGAAATAGTCTCCGGAATTACCTGCGGTGAGGGACTGATTTCTAGAATTATCGGGATCGAGGCGATGCACACGGGATATCTATGTGTGGTGAGGCATCATTGCTTGCGGTGTGGGGTATTCTCAAAAATTCGCAGGTGTGAGTGAAATAGTCTCCGGAATTATCAGTGGATAGAGATATTATCGAGGCATGGGCTAGGTATTCACAGAATGTCTAAATTTCATAGTAGTCACCGTAGTATTGGATCCTGTTGGCAAGGAAAATAACACTGGGGGGGGGGGGGGGGTGGGTGGGTGAATAATGTTGTTTAAAAATTAATTAAAAACTTGAACTTTGGTATTGTTAAGTCGACAGAAAAAGATATACAATCGACTGTTGCGTCAGATAAGAAGAGTATTTTACTGAAAAGTTACAAGTCTGTTCAGTCGACTTATAGCGGAAAACCAGTCAACTTTCCAGACGTGTTTTTGAAATAAAACTCAGAGAAATTGAAATTGCAAGTTGAGAGAATACAACCACAGAGAGTCAATCACAGTCAAACACAATGATGTATCCTGGTTCAGTCCTCCCGACCTACATCTAGTCCCCAAGCAACCCACTTGAGATTTTCCACTATTCTTGAAGAAGTACAAGAATACTCTACAACCTTTGACAATAACAATGTCAAATCTGTAGACCTCTCTAATTACTAGAGAGCAAACCCACTCTACACCTTCGAGTGAAAACCAATTCTAAAACCAAGAGTCCTACTCTCCAACCGAGAGGACCACTCTCACAACCCGAGAGTGAAAACAACAACAAAAATATTGAGTTTACAACAACCTATAGCCTTGTATGTGATAGTGCTTTGTATAGTGGCTATTAGGTCAACTTCTGAATTCAGTCTAAAACGAAATCAATGCTATATTAGACTGAAATTCAGAGAACCAAGTCTTAGAAAGTTTGTAAGCTTTTGAAACACCTGTTCTTCTTGAAAACAAAAAGAACTTGAATGATTAAAGAATACTTGGAGTTGAGTGTTACCTTTTTCAAATGAGTTCGATGCTCTTTTTATAGAGTTAGAAACGTTTGGATGTTGAGAGATAGAATCTCAACTGCCATACAACGGCAGTGAAAAAGATTTGAAATTGAAAAACGAGTTTTAAATTCAGAAAATTGTCGAAACGGCTTGAACAATCGACTGGGTTGCCATAATGAGTCGATTGGCCAGAGCTTTATGAGTTCAGGCAGTTTCGTACTATGACAGTCGACTAGTTTGAAGAAGTGGTCGACTGGTACTCATACAGCTGAACTTATTCAAGCTTGTTTTGATATTTTGATTTTGTAAAACACTCAGATTATTTAAAGTATGTGTGAGTGTATGTGTGACAAGGCGATTACAAGTTTCTAAGACCCAAAACAATTAAAATTACAATATTACAAGATACTTTGTTTAAACATTTGAAGTACTTTGAATCTTGTCTTGAACTTGAGTCTTTGTCTTGAGCTTGAGCGTTTGTCTAGATGTCTTGAAGCTTGATCAATTACTCTTGAAAGCTTCATCAGATTTTGATTCCTTTGTGTATTTCACCAAGGTATTGACTTTGATACACTCTGCAAGATATATGTGGTAGAATAACTTTGTATTGTATTGTAGTCATCAAAACCAAGAATCAACATTCTCCCCCCTTTTGATGATGACAACACAATAACTTATAATAATAACAATATACATAGCAAGATGTCACACATAATTTACAGAAATACAAATGTGAAATAAGCTCTCCCCTAAATAATGTACAATATGCACACAATTGTGAACTCACAAAACCATATAAATTAGAAAACCATATAAACCAAAACCATATTTTTCTCCCCCTTTGTCATCAACAAAAACATAAGGAGGAAAGAGAAAAAGCAAAATCAACATTGCAGAACTACAACACAATGACATATAAGAAATCAAGTTCATTGTGGCTGATTACAAATAGAAAATAACAAACGTAAAACATAGTTGAAAATAAAAATTACATCAAGTTTATTCGTCTTCTTCATCATCATCACCTTGTGAGGCAGGAGGAGGTTGGGGAAATTGTTAAGTGAACAGGTGAGTAAGGTTAGCAAGGCTAGACTCGAGATTATCTTGTCTAGTTAGGATAAGATCGTTTCGATCCATGAGATAATTAGCCGAAGTATAAAGACTCTCGGGATCAGCAAAGACAGCTCTAGAATGAGAAGAACTAGATGCAAAAGACCAAGGACCAGAAGTGGCTAAAGGAATAGGAGGTACATTCCTTTGAGGAGACCGAATAGGAGAGTTAAGAATCTTCATACGAGATAAACTCGCACGATCAAAAGACTCATAGTAAGTAACAATACTCGACTCAGAATCAAGATCAACTTCATAAAAAGTGAAAATATGAGTAAGAAGTGCACCAAAATGAAGGAAAGAGGTGTGAGCCTTATGAATACGATTGAAAATGACTTGACTCCAATTGATTTGGATGTTGCCGAAAATGACATATACTGCTTGTTGTAATTCAAACGAGAATTGGTCGTAGCTACCCGTTTTAGGGATAATGTTATACAACAATATGCGGGCAACAAGCTTTGCTAGAGGAGTAATCGTTTTGTTGGTCTTTGGAGGATCTCGATTAGGCAAAAAGATTTTTGAAAAAATAGATTGATCATCCATTTCAATTTTTCCCAAATATAACCCTTCATAAGGGATACCCAAAATAATTCCCAATTTTTCTGGGGTTAACCTCATTCGAATATTTTTTACCGTAGTAGTAAAAAATATTTCGTTACCATCCTAGGAGGTGGAAACCTTCATATTTGTATAAAACAAATAGATAAGTTGTGGATAGTAATAGAGTTGATTTACAAGGGAAAGTAAAGCAATTAACCCACATTGTTCAAACAATGGGGCGATGGGGAACCTATCTAAATCAGGAAAATTCACAAATCTACCCAGAAATATTGCAATTTGACAGATGAGAAAAAATTTCTAAACAAGATTGGGATTCATTAAGTATTAAAGGTATTTCTGAGAAGATTGACCTTCTTCTACATTAGAACCTCTAGCTCTCTTAGGTTTAGGCATATTTGAAAGTCTAGGAAACTTTTGAAAAGAAAGAGAGATCAAAAGATGGTTACCCACAACTAGAGAGAGGAGCACAAGGACACAAGAGACATGAAATGAACTCAACGCCAGAAGCAACAAACGCCGAAATCTTCAAGAGCCTCAAGATCAGCAACGAAGTGGTCTTCAAAGCAGCCGACTTGAAATTTTAGGAAAAAGTAAAAGTGACAGGGGATTGAGAAGATTAGGGTTTTTACTTGAGGGGTGCGGCTGAGATTAAAAGTAGGTTTGAATGAAGGGTCTGAAAAGAGGGTGAAAGAAAGAGAGAGAGATGCCTCAGCTAAGTGACGATTCGGAATCAGAAAAACCAAACTAATGTCGCGACAGTCGACTGGTTTTGATATCAGTCGACTTAGTCGAAACAAAATTTAAACCAAACGAAACATCAAGTAAAACTTCTGTCCAGAACACAAAATTTAGCCAAAATATGAACAACGAAAATACTTTATAAGTCGACTGAAAAATACGTTTAAGTCGACCTAAACAAAATAAATTTTCAAGAAATGTCATGAAAATAGCAAATTCCTTGTTCTCTTCTAAAGCTGATAAAAGTGTCTTCCTTAAGTGGTTTGGTAAATATATCTACTACTTGTTTATCAGTAGAAATAAATTCCAAAGTTATATCTCCCTTTAAAACATGATCACGTAAAAAAATGATATCGAATATGAATATGTTTTGTACGTGAGTGTTGAACCAGATTTTTAGATAGATTAATAGCACTGGTGATATAGCAGGTTTTGAAAATGATATACCATAATCTAATAAAGTTTGTTTCATCCACAAAATTTTGGCAGAAGCCAAACTTGCAGTAATATATTCTACTTTTGTAGTAGATAGGGATACCGAATTTTGCTTTCTACTGCACCAAGATACTAGTGAATGTCCCAAAAAGTGACAAGTTCCACTAGTACTTTTACGATCAGTTTTAATACCAGCAAAATCAGCGTCAATATACGACAAAAGTTGAAAATCATCGGTGCATGGATAAAACAAACCATATTCAGACGTGCATTTAATGTATCTTAAAATACGTTTCACAGATTTTAAGTGAGATTCTTTGGGATTCAACTGATATCTAGCACACAAATATACACTAAACATAATATCTGGTTTACTAGAAGTTATATATAAGAGTGAACCAATCATACTTCGATAGAGTTTTTGATCGACACTCTTACCTAAATCATCTTTGTCAAGTGTAGTAGTAGTAGCCATAGGTGTGATTTTACTACTAGTGCTATCCATGCCAAACCGTTTGAGTAATTCCTTAGCATATTTTTCTTAATTAATAAATATGTCATTTTGTGACTGCTTTATTTGTAGTCCAAGAAAATAATTGAGTTCACCCATGTGACTCATCTCAAACATTTTTTATGGTATTAGCAAACTCTGGACACAAATTACTATTAGTAGATCCAAAAATTATGTCATCTACATATATTTGTATGATTAGAATATCTATCTCTATTTTCCTAATAAACAAGGTAGTATTTACTTTACCTATCTTAAAATCAGTTTCTAAGAGAAAATTTTTTAACTGGTCATACCTAGCATGAGGTGCTTGTTTAAGACCATATAAAGCCTTTTTCAATTTAAAAATATGCTTTGGGAATTGTTCATGTTGGAAACCGGTTGGTTGTTTAACATAAACAACTTCCTTAATAAATCCATTTAAGAAAGCACTTTTAAAATCCATTTGGAAAGTATAAAATTCATAAAACACGCAAAAGATAATAAGATCCTAGTTGATTCTAGTCTAGCAACAGGAGCATATGTTTCATCAAAATCGATTCCTTCTTCTTGATTATATTCTTGAGCAACTAATCTAGCATTGTTCCTAATGAATTGTCCTGATTCATCTAACTTTTCTTAAATATCCATTTGATACCAATTATAGTATGATCAGGAGGTCGTGGAACTAGATCCCACACATCATTTCTTATAAATTGGTTAAGTTCATCTTGCATGGCATTCATCCAAAATTCATTCTCACAAGCTTCTTGTATATTCTTCAGTTCAAAATCCGACAAGAAAGCCGTATAAGAAATCATGTTAACATGAGATCTTGTTTGAATACCACGTGAAATGTCACCAATTAGTAAGTCATGAGGATGATCTCTAACTTCAAAAAATGCTTTTGGTAAAGTTTGAGTCATCATAACATGATCAGTCGACTTAACAAGTCCATCAGCCGACTATTTCACATCAGTCGACTTGAGATCCTTATCAGTCGACTTGTCTAGGGTAGTTTACTCTAGTGATTTAATAATATTATTTAAAGGTGATGATTCAATTTCATCATCTTTAATAACAGTAGATGAAGGCAAGGATTCATCAAATGAAACATGCATAGATTTTTCAATAGTCAAAGTTGACTTATTGAAAACTCTATATGCCTTACTCCTATTTGAGTATCCAATAAAGATACCCTCATTAGATCTAGCATCAAATTTATCTAAATTATCTTTAGTGTTTAATATGAAACACTTACATCCAAATACTTTAAAATAAGATACTTTAGGAATTCTTTCATAGAGTAATTCAGAAGAAGTTTTCTTAAGCCTAGGCCTAATCAATATTCTATTTAAAATATAACATACTGTAGAAACAGCTTTAGCCCAGAAGTACTTAGGCAAATTGCTTTCAACAAGCATAGTACGTGCACACTCTTGCAATGTCCTATTCTTTCTTTTGACCACTCCATTTTGTGGTGAAGTTCTTGAAATGCAAATGAATGTGTTATACCATTCTTGTTGCAATATTCTGAAAACGTTTAATTCTTAAATTCTCCACCATGATCACTTCTAATAGTGACTATGGTTAGAGATTTTTGATTTTGAATTCGTTTGCAGAAATTTTCAAATTTTTCAAAAGCATCATATTTATGTTTTAAAAAGAAAACCTATGTAAATCTTGAAAAATTATCTACTAAAATAAATGCATATCTACTTTTATTTAAAGACGCGACTCTAGTAGGACCAAATAAATCCATATGGATTAATTCGAGAGGCCTACTAGTAGAAATCATTTCTTTTGTTTTAAAAGTAGATTTGACTTGTTTTCCTAGTTGACATGCATCACATAACTTATCTTTCTTAAAAGATAGTCTTGGCAGTCCTTTAACTAGGTTGTATTTAGACAGTTTAGCAAGATTTTTTATATTTACATGGCAAAATCTCTTATGCCAAAGCCAAGAATCATTGTTAGAAGCTACTAAGCAAAAATTATTAGAAAATTCATTTGTTTTAAGCATAACTCATAAATGTTGTTTTTCCTAAAACCTTGGAAAATAACATTTTGCATAGATGAATCGTATATTGAACATGCATCTTTTTCAAAAATAATTTTATATCCCTTATCACAAAGTTGGCTAATACTTAACAGATTATGCTTTAATCCACTAACTAGAAATACTTCTTCTACAGTAGGGTTAGTGTTCTTACTGACCATGCCTATTCCAATAACCTTCGATTTGTTGTTGTCACTGAATGTGACTATTCCTCCATCTATCTCTTGTATGGAAGAAAGAAGGTTAGCATAACCAGTCATATGCTTAGAGCATCCGTTGTCAAGTATCCAACGTTCTCTTTTAGGTACATATAAAATAATCATTGTTAATATGGTACCCTTTTCATTGGGTCCGAAAGGGATTGGTTTTTGGGAAACCAAACCCAAAGTGAGTTTGATTTACCACCAAAAGTAGGAATATAATTTACAGAATTGTATACATTAAGAACATAAGAATTTATATAAATAATTCTATCGCTTAGACTCAGGTTGACTGGAACCCAAATGTTTTTAGTTTGCCCAGTCGACTGTTATGAGAAGTCAGTCGACTGGAAGGTGAAATAGGTCGACTAATCTGAGATTTTTGTCTCTTTGAATAAGACTCCAAACCTCTAGATAGACGACTGACATTAGGGTTCAGTCGACTGGTCTAAACTACAAAATTACTATTTTCATGAAAAACAATAGTTTTTGGTTTCTTAAAAAACACATATAATTTGTTCTTCACACTGGAAATAGAATCAGTCTTATCACTACTAATATTCTTAAAAGAATGATATATTTCAAGAGTCTTTTGAAAACCAAGTCCAAATCTTTTATTAGATTGAACTTGATTTTTGGAGAACTTCATTTAAATTCTCCTTTCCTTTGTTAAATTTAGATACATTCTTGGATATCTCTTCAAAATTTTTCTTAAGAGATACAAGATCTATATCCAAATTTGAAAGTCGAGAATTTAAAGATTTGATTTTAACATTTAAGTCAAGATTTTCTTGAGAAAGTGTTTGATTGAGTTTCTCTAAATTTTTACCTCTAATTTTCTCCTTCTTAAGTTCTTGAAAAACACCATTGAAAACATCTAATAAGTCATTTGAATCAAAGTTTTCACTTACATCGTTTTGTGTAGCCATGAAACATACGTTCGCTACTTCGTTTGACTCCTCATTCTCTTCTTCCGATGAAGAGTCGCTATCATCCCAAATTGCTTAATATACCTTCTTGTTCTTCATATACTTGTTCTTTGTGTACTTGTCCTTCTTGAAGTTGGGAGCCTTCCCTTTTGATTTCGCATTTTCTAATGGGCAATCCTTCTTCAAATGACCTGTCTTGTTATACTTGAAACACGTGGGAAGTTTATTAGTATCTTTAAACTTGGAATTAAATTTACCTTTTCGTAAAAATTTCTTGAACTTTATAGTAAACATGGCTATTTCTTCTTCATCTTCTTCTTCATTTTTGGAATCCGACATGGCCTTGAAAGCGAGTGCCTTCTTCTTTGCTTGTTAAGGTTCTAGATCCTTCTTGCGTTCTTCAAGTTATACTTCCTATGCCATAAGATTTTCCACAAGGTTCTCAAGAGAGAGTTGTATTAAATCGTTGGCTACTTCTATGGCGGTGGTCTTCTTCTCCCATTCGGGGGTTAGGGCACAAAGAACTTTCCTCACCATTTCCTCTTGCGAGTACGTCTTTCCAAGGGCCACAAGAGAGTTTGTAATATCCATTAATCGTGTTATCATGTCCGACACATTCTCGTTTTCCTTCATGCGGAATATCTCGAACCTGTGAACAAGAATAGATATCTTAGATTCTTTAACCTGATTAGTACTTTCACGAGTTACCTCGAATGTGTGCCAAATTTGATGAGCTGTTATTGCATTTGACACACAATTGAACTCCTCTTTAGTAAGTGCACCGAATAAAGCATTCATCGCTTTTGCATTGTTCATTGTGTTGCTCTTTATGTCATCGTTCCATTGTGCATAGGGAATTGTAGGAGCGGTGAATTCTGTCTCAGTCATGTTCCAAATCTCATAGTTGATGAACTAAAGGTAGATCTTTATTCTACACATCCAATAGTTATAGTTTGTTCCATCGAATAGGAGTGGCCTTTGTGTGGATTGGCCTTCATGGTATTGGCTTGCGTTTGAAGTAGATGACATTGCACTCAACCAGGCTTTGATACCAAGTGTTGGATCATGTAGGCAAGGCAAATAACACTAGAGGGGGGTGAATAGTGTTGTTTAAAAATTAATTAAAAACTTGAACTTTTCGTACTGTTAAGTCGACCGAAAAAGATATACAGTCGACTGTTGCGTCAAATAAGAAGAGTATTTTACTAAAGAGTTACAAGTCTGGTCAGTCGACTTATAGCAGAAAATCAGTCGACCTACCAGAAAAGTTCTTGAAATAAAACTCAGAGAAATTGAAATTACAAGTTGAGAGAATACAACCACAGAGAGTCAATCACAGTCAAACACAACGATGTACCCTGCTTCAGTCCTTCTGACCTACATCTAGTCCCCAAGCAACCCACTTGAGATTTTTTACTATTTTTGAAGAAGTACAAGAATACTCTACGACCTTTGACAATAACACTGTCAAATCCGTAGACCTCTCTCACCACCAGAGAGAGCAAACCCACTCTACACCCTAGAGTGAAAACCGACTCTAAAACCAAGGGTCCTACTCTCCAACCGAGAGGACCACTCTCACAACCCGGGAGTGAAAACAACAACAAAAATGTTGAGTTTACAACAATCTATAGCCTTGTATGTGATAGTGCTTTGTATAGTGGCTATTAGGTTAACTTCTAAATTCAGTCTAAAACGAAATCAATATTATATTAGACTGAAATTCAGAGAACCAAGTCTTAGAAAGTTTGTATACTTTTGAAACACTTGTTCTTTTTGAAAACAAAAAACTTGAACGCTTAAAGAATGCTTGGAGTTGAGTGTTACCTTTTTCAAATAAGTCCTATACACTTTTTATAGAGTTAGAAACGTTTGGACGTTGAGAGATAGAATCCCAACTGCCATACAACAGCAGTGAAAAAGATTTGAAATTTAAAAATAAGTTTTAAATTCAGAAAATTGTCGAAACGGCTTGAACAGTCGACTGGCCAGAGCTTGTATGAGTTCAAGCAGTTTCGTACTATGACAGTCAACTGGTTCCAAGAAGTGGTCGACTGGTATTCATACAGCTGAACTTATTCAAGCTTGTTTTGACATTTTAATTTTGTAAAACACTCAGATTATTTAAAGTATGTGTGAGTGTATGTGTGTGATAAGGCTATTACAAGTTTCTAAGACTCAAAATAATTAAAATTACAATATTACACGACACTTTGTTTAAACATTTGAAGCACTTGAATCTTGTCTTGAACTTGAGTCTTTATCTTGAGTTTGAGCCTTTGTCTAGATGTCTTGAAGCTTGATCAATTACTCATGACAGCTTCATCAGATTGTGTTGCCTTTGTGTATTTCACCAAGGTATTGACTTTGATACACTCTGCAAGATATATGTGTTAGAACAACTTTGTATTGTGTTGTAGTCATCAAAACCAAGAATCAACACGTAGTAGGATTAGTTGCATAACGAGGGATTAAACCTTACATAGTGGAGAACAATAAGGGCTTTCACCGGACCTATGTAGAATGGGATGCATAGAATCCAACAAGTATGCATTAGTAATTATTATGTGAATTTGTGTTTTTCTTGACTTGTATCATGCATACTTGTTTTATGTTTTCTTACACTTGACACTTAGCCTAGTTTTACTTGATGATTTATGTTTCATTTATTCTTATTTCATGTTCCATCGGTTATTACTATGTTAATATGTTTCACTTGTTGATTTATGATTTTATTCTTTATGTTTCAATTTAAGTTTGAGTTTCCTTTGAATATCACTCACACCGTTATGCCTGACCCATGTAGTTTTGGGGGTTAGAGTTATCTCTAGCCTCATGTTTTACAGATCGGTACTATTAGCATGGAGTTTGGAGTATGTGGTAGATTAGTAAATATTTACGCATATCCTGTAAAAGGAATGATATTAAAGTGAAAATTGTAATGTAAAGTGTTTAAAATTCCGCTGTGCTTTGTAAAAGAGTTGATCTAATAAAAAGTTTTATTTTTCTCCTGTATTTGGTTGCTTTGTTTATGATTACAATTGAAGTTGAATCTGGAATTTGTGCCACGTATTTCTAATTTTATTTATTAAAAATTCGGGGCGCTACAGAGTTGGTATCAGAGCTTGGTTAGACAAGAAGGCAATGTCGGAAGCATGATCAGGGGTTCTCACATTGTGATTGATGGCGAAGCATTGGCTCTTACCTTGACATGCCTGGGTCGGCTAGCCACCGATACGGTTGCAACAGTCGAGAGGCTGTTGGCATAAAACAAGCTATAAGGGTACCCTTTTTGGCCATTACCGTCCTGAGTGGCAGGTGGCAATCTACAGAGTTGGCATCAGAACAAACTTCAATTAGTAATACTGAACATGGTATAGAAAAACAAAATTAGGGAGGACATTAGAAGTGTGAGTACCTAGGGTGGATATTAGAAGTGTGAGTACCTATGTGGACATTAGATATGTGAGTTTGTTGTTTTAATCATGAATGCTTGTAGTGAAAATTTGAATTATTTGTATGTTTAGATTCGACTGAATTTTTTTTTGTCGTAAGTGGGTTGATTGTTTTCGCATAAATAGAAGATGAATGATTTATTTTCTCTTGCTGTTATAATTACCTTTTAACTAATTTTATTATTATTGACGTTAAATTGGGATAATTTTATTAGCTATTGACTTATCTATTTTAGTTGTTTAATTTTAAAGTTTGTTTTACTATTTCTAGTCTATTTGTTCTATAAGTTTTGTATTTTATGGAAATAAGTTTTGTTATTGAAGTTTGGAATGTGGCGAATATTGTTTTTTCTTTTTCTATTGGTGTTTGTAGTTTATAGTTTTGAATGACGTACTGTTTGATTTTCGTTTGTCACTTTTGAGTGACGTGTACTACAATAATTGCATTATAATTAACAATTTTTACTTAAATTTTGTTTTTCTTTCGATTATTGCTTTAAATATATTATGTTTTTATACTTCGACTACATTTTCCCTTCTCTTATATATTTTATATTTTTATTTCTTTCTTAAAATTCCGTCCTTCATATTTTTATGTGCTTTATGGTTCCTCATTTATTTTGCTATTACTGTTATGCATTATATTAGTTTCAATTCTACTTATTGAATTATTAATTTCTTTTATTATTATTCCTATTATATTTTAATTCACATTCATTTATATATACTTTGATTTTTCGATGCTATATTTTCCATTATTTTGTAATGTCTTATTTTTCGGTGTATTTAAACTTGATTGTAATACTTTTACTCATATAGATATGATATACCTCTGCAGATTGAAATTTTTATTTTATTATTAATTCTGTTTTTACACCCTATATTCAACACCTTTATTATTACTTATTGTTTACTACCTTTGTTATATTAACTTTCACCGTTTATAGCTACTTATTATATTACCTTATTTTAAATTGTTATACTCTTACTTCAATAATATACTGTAGTCGCTTGTTACTTTAATAATATGATTTTTTCTCTCTTTGTTATTTTCTTACTACATACACTTTCTACTGTTTACTGTATATTTTATGACATATGATTATTTATGCTACATAGTTATCTTTCATTCGCAATTACATTTAAGCTTATGCATGTATTTCATTCTGTCTTTCTCCTTACTTTTATAAATCATTTTTCACTACTACTAATTTCTACTATTTAGGTTTGATATTTATAATCTGTACATCTATTTTAATATTTCATCGTGTGATTTTCTACTCCATTTCCTACCTTTGCTTCTATTTTTATATCATGAATTCCAAAACATAACATCACACTTATATTAAACATCCAATATCCCAGTATATATGGAAGATTACATCATTCCATTCATCGTTTTGTTGCAACCGGATGTCAAGAAGGAAAATATGCAACTAGACATCAATAGGAGGCAAACTTGCAACTGGATGTCGGGAGGCAAAAACTGCAACCGGATGTCCGGACGGCAACCTGCAGCCTGATGTCATGGAGGCAATCTGCAACTTAATGTCAAGGAGGCAATTCTACATCTAGACATCAATGAGGCGAACCCAAAACAAAGAAATTTCCACTCTAATAACCCCACTTTTTAGTTTCATATATATATATATCACTTATCACTATCATATTCTTTTGTACTGTTCATACCATTTAATAGGATTACTTAGCCTATGCTACTTCAACTTTGTTATTCATAATACAGTTACACTTATATATACATCTAATTACCTTATTATTTATACTTGTTTTCATATCTGTCTTATATGCGTTATTTTATTTTCACCCTATATTATTAAAGCTTACTATTAATTAATTTTCGATATCTTAGGATTATCATTTTGTATATGTATATATATATATATATATATATATATATATGTATACTTTATCTTTACATATGTTAGTATTTTTGCACTTTCATACCATTTTATTTTCCGGGCCTATCTTATATTTGTTTGCTACTTATATAATATGATTTTTATTATTCATAGTTATTAATTATTTTCATTTTTATATAATTAATATTATATATTATTCCAATATTATGTTATTATTTCATTTACTATTATTATACTTGTTTCACTACTACAACTACCTAAAATTTTTATATTACAGCATTGTTGGTATTTCAACGTGTCTTTGATTGACTATCTTCCGAGGCCTATATATATATATATATATATATATATATATATTATCTTTAAGTTTGCATTAGTTGTGTTACTTTAATTATTTTTTACTTTTGCCATTATTCATGTTCTTAACTTTTTCTTTTTACTTCTTAATTTGTATGGTTGGCCTTATTATCTCTTGTTATAATGATCTTTTACGATGTTATTTGATCAGTGATCAATTTTTTTTTTTGTTGATTTGTTCATGTATCTATTTTGCATTTCATGGTTTTATACAAATGTTTTAACGACCTTTGGAGGACTTAATATATTTCTTTTATTGACTAAACTTATAGCTATTTGTTACTTTAGACAGTTTTCTTCTACTCGTATTCATGTCGAAGTTTCATATTACGTACGTTTTTCTATTTTCATTAATTCTTAAATTCATTGTGCCTTGTGTTTATAGTGTATTCAAGTTTTAAGGAAGCTTTTGATTCCTTGTGTGCTTTAAAGTATTATTGACTAAATTATCTTAGTTATGATAATATGTTATGGAAATTTGTATGCATTAATTTATTATCTAGTTGCTTTCGACAAGTTATTGCATAGTTTAAATTTTTTTTAGGGCAAAAAACAAAGTACCCACCTAACGTTTGGGCTTAATACAATATGCCCATATAACGTTTGAAAAAGTACATTTAACCCATTCCACCGTTAACTTAACCCCATCCGTTAAGTTAGAATTATTGAATTACCTTTTTACCCTTATCATTTCATAATCAAATCTCTTCTTCTTTTCCTCTTTCTTCATTCTTTTTCTTTTTCCTCTTTCTTCATTCTTTTTTAGATTATGCAATTCATTTTAGACTGCAAACAAAGTAAACATTATTATTCGATTGAAAGTAATTAAGATCATATATTATTCAAGAGAATAAAGAAAACTTCTACAGTCTTTCAAATTTCACCAGGTCTCCAATTATTTAGTGTCAAATACTTTCCGGGCATTGCTAAATAATCGGACAGAGGATAAGTGACTCCCAAACCAATGTTCTGTTAAAGTTCTTAAGTAGAGAACTACGTTAGTTCATCGCAACTCAGCAAAAGTAACATGGTTTGAGAAGGAACAGAAAATCTGATACCACCTAAAGTACGAAATAGGAGGAAATTTAACTTTCTAACTAACAGAAGATTAACACTATCAACTGAAGGACTGCACAGATAAAGGAAAATGAAAAAAAAAAAAAACTTCATACATTAACATGTATGTACCTTTGCAGTCAAGTCCTTTAGGGCTAGGACTAGCATGTCAAACACTTGATCTCTACACCAAATATTACGAACCAATATTCTGGAACCAGTCACTGGAGTAAAAGGTACACAAGACTGTAACTTTGGGTAGTACCGAGCACCATATCTGTAGTAAGCATCAGCCCACGAGTGGTCAAATACATACTCTCCGTTTGAGTGGCTGAAAAGATTAAAAAATTATAGCATCACAGCTACTGATCATCCAGGAACCAACACCTATGGTATTTAATGATATCAAGTAGCATTAAAAACCTTTTAAGATAATGTAGAATAACACCTATGGTATTTTTATATTCATCTTGGGCTACAACATGTTGAGGCAACCATCCTGTTTCCTGAAAATATTTTGAACTTCAGATGAGTTTTTAACAAACCATATCCTTAGACTGAAGTATATATGATATACTAGATAGAATAGTCGTTGTCCATAAACCTAAATGATATGTGACTAAAGGGGGCAAATGATATTTTACATTTTAATGCCTTTACATGAATAATGTTATGTTTCCATGGAGGGTCAACCCATTTTGTTGGAGTTAGAAATTGTTAGATGTCAGAACAGCTCTTCTCATATTCCACTTTTGATCAAGAGAAATCTTTGAGGGCAAAAAACAAAGTACCCCCTAACGTTTGGAGTGGTGAAATTTGAAAGACTGTAGAAGTTTTCTTTATTCTCCTGAATAATATATGATCTTAATTACTTTCAATCGAATAATAATGTTTACTTTGTTTTCAGTTGTTTGCATAATCTGAAATGAATTGCATAATCTGAAAAAGAATGAAGAAAGAGGAAAAAGAAGAAGAGATTTGATTATGAAAGGGTAAGGGTAAAAAGGTAATTCAATAATTCTAACTTAACGGATGGGGTTAAGTTAACGGTGGAATGGGTTAAATGTACTTTTTCAAACGTTATATGGGCATATTGTATTAAGCCCAAACGTTAGGGGGGTACTTTGTTTTTTGCCCTTTTTTTTATATACAAATTTATATATCTTCTTGGGATTAGTATTATTCTATATGGATTTTTGCTTATACTTGTTGCTCTATCAGTTTTCATATTTACGTTACTGTTCTTATTGTGCGTTATTTTCTTCAATTAGCAATCCAATGTAATTAGAAAATAAAGATAGAATGAATTTTCTGAAACCGTTGTGTAAGTTTTGTATTTTTTTTCCTCTTACTAAGGATAGTTCTGAGGAGAGTACTACTCTAAGGGGAGAGTGATGTAACGCCCCGTAATTTGTAATACAATATTTTGAATTAATATATAATTTTTAAGTCAATTTATCTAATTATTTAGAATTTTTGTAAAATTGACATTTTCACAAGTGTAAAGCATGTGCAAATATTTTTGAAGTATGAATTTAGAATTATGAGTTGATGAACAACTTCTAATATTTGTTATTGGGTATATTTGAATTTTTGGGATTTTTATTAATAAAGAAAACTACTTTTGTAAATTTTTGAAAGAAAGGCGTTTTTTTTTTGTTTTGTTGTAAAAAGTCGTTTAGGGGTGAAAACTGAACATAAAAATTGTTTGGCTGCACTTAGGGTCGGCTATTCAATAGAAGGCTCTAAGGAGTTAGATTATTTCCATATCTGATTGACTTTTATTGATTTAATTAAATAAATATACAATTACACAATTTTGAGATTGTTGGGGACTTGATTGAAAATATTCTTTCTGGAGAATAAAAGTCAGAAAAATTCATTTGGAAAATCTAATCTTTATTAGTAAATAATAATTCTAATTTTTCTGGATTAACGAATACTTTATGGCTTGTTTGCAAATATTACAAAGAAAATGACTTTTGTGCACAAATTGCCACTTGGAGTAAAATATCTCAGATTTCGAAATTCTGGGCTGCATATGTTGGTTAGCCAGATTTGGGATGTTAAGGAATTTAATTTTAATTTATTTTAAATTAATTTGATTAAGTAATAATTGGAAGGGATCCATATATGTAAATAAATAATCTTCTTGGGGGGTAATTTTGTAAACTCTAGAAGGCTAATCACGGCCTATATTAGGGGCAGCAGCCACCCATCTCTATGTGCACTCAAAACATATTATCTCATTATTTTCTTGGAGTTTAAAGACTTTTCTTGGATCTTGGACTTGCAAGTAAAAGACTTTTCTTTATTACTACTATTGTTCTTTAAGTTGACCTTCTTTGAGGTGAGTGATACTTCTCATCTTTTGATGTGTTTTACTTATATTATCATGATGAATGAACTTCTAGATGTTTACATGCACTAAAGATGCAATTTTTATGAGAGATGATCAAGTTTTATTAATTTTGAATGTTAAATATTGATGATGAATAAAAAATCTAACTTTAGAAGTGTTGGATTCCTTGTTAGGTGCTGGATTTAAGTGAATTTTCCCAGAATTTAATATTGACTTTACAGTGCACTGTTTTGAGTAAGATTTTATAATTTTCAGAGTTTGTAGAAATCTATATTTCATAGATGAAATGTGCTTCTCATGGAATTGTTGGTTGATTAAATGGAATGTGATTAATTAAGAGTAGTTTGTATAATTAAACCAAGTCGAGTTTTGATTGGGGTTATGATATGGAACTTCGAAAGATTGTTGATGATATTTTGAGGTTTTGTGGAATTTTGGCCAGTGGTGCTTTTGTTGTTGATTAAAAGATAAGTCCGGTAGGGTACACCAACTCTAGGGGAAATTGTGACTTAACTAATAATAATAAACCTAAGAATAAGCACTAGTTGGAGTTGTGATGAAATGAGAGCAAACGTGAGTATGAGGGCCTCATGTTGATCTACGGTGTGAGATAGCCCCCAGAATTATCGATGTGTGAGTGAAATAGTCTTTGGAATTACCGGCAGGTGTGGACTGATCTCCGGAATTATTGGGATTAAGGCGACGTTAACGGGACGTCTGTGTGTGGTGTGGCACCGTTGCTTGGGTGTGGGGTATTCTCAAAAATTCTCAAGTATGAGTAAAATAGTCTTCGGAATTATCTGTGGATTAAGATTGACCTCCGGAATTATCGGAGCATAGGCTAGGTAAGCGTAGAATGTCTAAATCTCGTCGTAGTCACCGTGGTAGGATTAGTTGCATAACGAGGGATTAAACCCTACAAAGTATAGAAGGATAAGGTCTTGTACCAGACATATGTAGAATGGGATGCATAGAATCCGACAAGTATGCATTAGTAATCATCATGTGCATTTGTGTTTTTCTTGACTTGTATTATGCATGCTTGTTTTCTGTTTTCTTATACTTGACACTTAGCCTAGTTTCACTTGATAATTTATGTTTCATTTATTGTTATTTCATGTTCCATCTATTAATATGTTTCACTTGTTGACTTATGATTTTATTCTTTATGTTTCCATTTAAGTTTGTATTTCCTTTGAATATCACTCGCACTGTTATGGCTGACCCTTGTAGTTTTGGGGGTTAGGGTTATCTCTAGCCTCATGTTTTACAGGTAGGTACCATTAGCATGGAGTTGGAAGCATGTGGTAGATTAGTAAATGTTTATGCATATCCTGTAAAATGATTGATTGTAAGAGAAAATTGTAATGTAAAGTGTTTAAAATTCCGCTGTGCTTTGTAAAAGAGTTGATGTAATAAAAATTTTTTATTTTTCCTTTATTTGGTTTCTATGTTTGTGATTACAATTGAAGTTGATTCTGGAATTTATGCCACGTATTTCTAATTTTATTTATTGGAAATTCAGGGGCGCTACAATTCGCTCTGACTGAAGTTGATGTTGATGATGCTGACAATGTCATTACCGGTATGGGAGCAATTGAATTGAGTTTTCTACTGTTATTTCCAGTTTGTATTAGAAGAGTGTTATGTACTGAGAGTATTCATTATGTAAGAGGAGAACATCTAATTAATGGAATAAAGAGAACTATTTTGTTTGATACTGGATAGTCTCACACTTTTGTGTCACCTACTTTTGCAAAATAATTAGGAGTTGAGTCAAAGATTTTTCCAGGCAAGGTTATAGCAGTGGCTAAACCATCTGGAGAAACATTGTCTACCAATCGGTACTATGCTAGGTGCGACCTCGAGATCGGAGGAAGAGTCTTTAGGATCGATCTCATCGAGTTGGCAGTCTTAGGAGTTGATGTGATCATTGACATAGACTGTATGTCGATCTACAGTGCCAGTATCGAGTGTAAGAGCAAGGAGGTTATGGTGAAGGCACCGGGAGGACCAGCAGTTACATTTCAAGGGAAGAGGAAGTGTAAGCAGTTGATGGTAGCTATAACTAAGAAGAGAATTCCTGAGGAAGTTAAGCAGATTCCCGTAGTTAAGAAATTTCCAAAAGTGTTGTTGTAAGATCTTCCCGGGCTACCACCTCATCCGGATGTAGAGTTCAGCATTACCCTTCTGCTAAGGAGTGCACCGATTTCCAAGTCATCGTAGAGAATGGAACCGGTGGAACAGGATGACGTTAAGAAGCAAATAGAAGAATTGTTGGGCAAGGGTTTTATCAGACCGAATGCGTCACCTTGGGGAGCGCCAGGTGTTTATTAACAACATTTTAGTCTACTCCATGTCAGAGGAAGAGCATGCTGGGCATTTGGCAGAGGTCTTGAAGAAGTTGCAGGAACAGAAGCTGTATGCAAAATTATACAAGTGTGACTTCTGGAAGTCCGAAGTCATGTTCCTGGGTCATATCCTTTCTAAGGAGGGAGTGGCCACTGATCCGCAAAACATAGAGGCAGTGAATGATTGGCCAGGACCAACTTCAGTGAAAGAGGTCAGACTCTTCTTGGGTTTAACTAGGTACTACAGGAGGTTTATTCAGGGCTATGCTCAGATAGCCGTGCCACTCACCGGACTTACAAGGAAGAATGTGAGTTTTAAGTGGACGGAGTAGTGCGAAGCAAGTTTTCAAGAACTGAAGGAGAAGTTGACGACCGCTCCGATACTGGCTTTGCCGAGAGTAGGGATTAATTATGATGTATACAGTGATGCATCACACCGAGGATTGGGCTGTGTTTTGATGCAAGAGGGTAAGGTAATAGCTTATGAGTCTAGGCAAATTGAGACCTCAAGAGAAAAATTACCCAACCCATGATCTGGAGTTGGCAGTAATTATTTTTGCTTTGAAACAATGGAGGCACTATGTGTATGGACAAAAGGTCAATATGTACACTGATCACAAGAGACTGAAGTATATCTACCAGCAAAGGGATCTAAATTTGAGGTAGAGACGGTGGTTGGAAGTGCTAGAAGACAACCGTCCTGAAATAAAGTATCATCCTGGCAAAGCAAATGTGGTGGCAAATGCGCTCAGTCGGAAGAGCAGCTTATCCTGTTTGATCACGACTCAGGGGGAACTAGCAGAGGAGCACGACCTGGAATTGAAGTAATGTTATAATGGCTGGAAGCGTCTTTAGCACAGTTGAGACTTCAGCCTACACTGAGAGAGAGGATAATCGACAGTCAGAAGTCTAATCCGAGATCCAGAAGATGAAAGAAAAGGTCAGCGCAGGCAAATTGGCAGAATTCCAAGTGAAGGATGAGGTGCTGTGGTTTGGAGAGAGATTATGTGTACCTGATCAAAAAGAATTGAGGGAAACCATTTTACAAGAAGCACACACCACTCTTTTATTAGTGCATCCAGAGAGTACCAAGGTGTATAAGGATATCAAGCAATATTTCTGGTGGTTAGGAATGAAGCAGGATGTAGCAGTTTGTTGCGAGGTGTGCAACTTGTCAGTATATCAAGACAGAAAATCAGAAGCCCAGCGGATTGTTGCAACCGTTACCCATTCCAGAGTGGAAATAATATAACATTAGCATGGACTTCATTACAGGATTACTTAGAAGTCCCAAGGGGAATGAGGCGATTTGGGTGAGTGAATCGATTCACCAAATCTGCTCATTTTTTGGCAATGAAGATTACTTGGTCTGTGGAGAAGCTAGCAGATCGTGTGATTTCATGGAGATTGTATGTCAGGAAGATCGTGTGATTTCATGGAGTTCCTGTATCAATTGTGTTAGATCGGGATCCGCAATTCACATCGCACTTTTGGAGGAGTCTTCAGGCAGCCTTGGGGACCAAGACTGACTTCAGTACTGCCTTTCATCCTCAAACCGATGGGCGGACTGAGAGGGTCAATCGGGTGTTGGAAGATATGTGGAGGTGTAATGTATTGGACTTCGGAGACAGCTGGCAAAGGCACTTAGCTCTGGTGGAATTTGCCTACAACAGCTTTCAGACTAGCATCGGTATGGAACCATATGAAGCTTTGTATGGGAGGAATTGTAGAACACCGGTGTGCTGGTATGAAGTGGGAGAAAGGCAAATGTATGAGCTGGAAATAGTGTAACAGACTTCAGAAAGAGTCGGGTTGACGCACAGAGCAGACAGAAGAGTCATGCTTACAACTGAAGAAGAGATCTGGAGTTCGAAGAAGGTGACAATGTCTTCCTGAAAGTATCTCCAACCAAGGGTGTGATTTGGTTTGGGAGAGGAGGAAAGTTAGCCCCGAGATACACAGGACCCTACAAGATATTGAAGAGGATTGGGAAGACGGCTTTTCGGTTGGAATTGCTGGAAGAGCTAGCCTAAGTACACGATATCTTTCACGTGTTTATGCTACCAGGTTACATTCCTGATCCGAGTCATCACTTGCTAGAAGTGCCAGAGGGACTGCAGTTAGATCTGAGCTACAAGGAGCGCCCAGTAGAGATTGTGGATCATCGGGAAAAAGTTTTTAGAAACAAAACTATACCTATGGTCAAGGTTGTGTGGAGGAATTAACTGGTTGAGGAAGCCACCTGGGAAACTGATGAGAGGATGTTGAGAGATCATCCCGAGCTTTTTAACTAAAACTTGTAAACTTTCTTTTCCTTTTATTTTCTCACTCTTTAAGCGTTCTGAGGACGTAACTATTCTAAGGAGGGAGTGATGTAACATCCCAGAAAAATAAAATAAATTTTTATATTTTTGAACGTGCATTGCACGTAAAATTTTATGTATTTTAGTCCCTAAATTTTTCAAAGTGATGTACATTTTTATTCTCATTTTATTTGTCACAGTTGTATTTTTTTACTTTTTTTAAACCCATAGGCCTAAAGTCTATTTTAAAGCCCACTAGAAAATTAATTAAAAAGTGAAGTTCATGATTTTATTCTACATTTTAAATGTACACTTTAAATTTTACACACTTGTCATGTAACAAACACATACAAATAGATTAATAAAAAAAAATAAAAGAATGAGAATTGTGTGCACATTGGGTGTACGTGCACGTGTGTGCACCTAAGAGACTTGGCCAGCCTTATTAAGAAGGGAGAGTGGAAGGAGAAGTGGATTGTGTGAGTGGGTAATTTTGTGGGTTGTGGGAGTCTTTTCATTCACCCAATAACCCTATAAATACCCTACACTCTAAACTATTCAACACACATAAAATTAATCAAAAACCAAAAAGATTAGGTTGAGCATTTTGGTGGCTCACTGTTGGATTTCGGTGGGGTGATTGGCTTGGATTTTGTGGGATTTTTGGAGTTATCTTTTGAAGGGGTTTTCTACTAGGACATTCTTCTAATAGGTGGGTGTCCTCTCTTGGTTTCTAATTGTATATAAAATGTCTGCTTAGGGAATTCATGTTAGAGTTGTAGATGTATGATGAGTTACTTAACTTCTATTACTTTTGTGTGATGCATATATTGTGTTTATCCCTATATTGTGTTAACATCTAGAAATTTAGTAGTTGATAAAGGTGGAAAAATGCATGTTAATGGAAACTTACAATGTAGAATTTCGGTGTAGTTGCACTACAATTTATATTAGAATATCTATATGATAGTCATGCAAATTGTAGTATAATATGATTGGGTTTTGTAGATAAATTGTAAGTGTGTTTAAATGGTGCTTTAAATTAGAGTAGATTATAATTTTTTGGAGAGAATCTCCCCATGATTTCAAATAACGTTAAAAATAAAAATATGTACGTGCTAGTAGAGTACTGTGGTGATTTATAAAGGCATATTGTGTATGAAAGTTCTCAAAATTGTTATCTACATTTTATTGTGTATGAAATTACTCTTTTATAAATAAAATCACTATGGAATCGTTGCTGGAATTTTAGACATGTATTATATGAACAAATAAATTTGATACAAATGATAGAAATCAATTCGAATGAAGAAGTTAAAATATAGGGATAAACCAAGAAATATAAAGAATTTAACCCCTATATGATCAAGGATTGGAGCTTGGCTCTTGTGGCTAGCTTGCTGTGCGTTGCGCTGCCACGTGGCGGTTGGGGAACGCTATGGTCATGGGTTCGAGCCAGGGTGTGGCTCTGTCTTTTTATAAAAAAGTTTAAATAGAAACCAAAAGAGAAGTTCGGGCATTAAACATTCCATGGAACTTTATACATGATGTGTAAGTTAGCTCACTGGTTTGGCGTTGGATTGGGTGTTGTTTGGCTCTAGTTCGAGCCTGGGGGAGGGGGGGGGTGCAATTTTAGTTTTTAATGTATTTTTTGATATGTTTTCGGGCTTTTAAAAATGTGGAAACTTCATGAAAAGTTTATAAAATATTATTAGAAAAAATTGGGGGTTATTTCACATTATTCTAAAGATATTTTGAGAATATGAAAGGCATGTTTTATACATCTGTTGAGTTGGAGTTCAAATTTAAAATAAAGAAGATGTATATGGTTAAAGATATCAAAAGTTGGTTTTAAATGAAACTAAATTAAAGGTTGAATTGGAAATAAAGAAATTCTAGTGTTGATCTTTAAAGAAGTTTGATATCAAAAATAGTGATCTAATTAAATAAACAAGTTTTGATTGAAGTATAGGTAAACATGAAAAGGTTATAAAGGTTTGAAAGTGATTAGTTTTAAAGAAACGAGTTTCAAGAGAACTTTGTAAGTGATTGGTTTGGTTGGTTAACTAAAAAGTTGTTCATAAGAAATTCGATGTGGAAAATTGTTTTTGAATGAGTTATGAAGTTGAATACTTCGTGATCTAAAGTGGATGAAGAGAAATGATGGTTAATGATAAAAAGGTTTATGTAGAAGTTTTTATAACCTACTGGATCTCTAGAGTGAGATGGTTGTTGGAATCTAGAGGCTAGACGAGACCCTTAGTAACCAGCATTTGTGAATAATGAAAATTTGAGAACTAACCAGTGTGGGTTAAAGTATCTCTTGAGAAGTAGCCAGTTTGGGATAACTCTCGTGTTGAGTTAAGTTCGGCAGGGTAATCTAGCTCTAGGTTGTAATGATTTTTAATTAAAACTTATGGACAGACACTAAGGGGAGATGTGATGAAGCCTGGGCAAACATGAGTATGATGTCCTTGATAGCGTATTGGGAGGTTATCTTCATAATTATCGGGATCGAGGCGACACTCATAGGATATTTGTGTGATGAGGTACCGATGACAGCGCGGTGTGATTTTCATCTCCAGAATTATTGGGGTATGAGGCGTGATGGCTAAAAATTACTCGCGGTGGGAGGACGACTCTTAAGAATTATCGGGGTCATAGCTCGCGGTGTGGGTATTCGCCTTCAGAATTATCGGGGTTACGACTTGCGGTGGGAGAGCGATGCTCAAGAATTAACGGGGTGATACTAGATACTCACAGGATATTTAAACCTTGCATTAGTCACCGTAGTAGTAATTCATGGTGAGCGATTTAACCCTATAATGTGGAGTACGTAGGTGCTTGCCTAAAACTCGGAACTACGTAAATGCATAAAATCCGAACAAGTATGCATTAGTGTCAACGTAGTATAACATCTGCATTAGGCATTAAGCCATATCATACACTGACATGTTTAAGATAGTCACTCTTTTACACTTTATTGTGCATTCAAGTTTGTGGTTACTAAAGTATGAGAATCGCTATTTTATAGCATTGCGTCAGTTGTATGCAACTGACGTGCCGACAGTTTTCCAGTACAGGACTTGGATTAGCAAAAGGGCATGAAATTGAATTGATGCTAAAGACTATTTTCATGATTTAAGCTGTTGATGATGTATTCGTTCAAATTCTGCTGTGTATTCTGTAACAAACAATGTGTATAATGAAAAAAATTAATTTCCATGTAAAATTGTACGAAGTTGAAGTAAAAGATCATGTTGCGCTACGAATTACAAGTAAATGGAATTCGGGGTGTTACATTTATGGTAGCGTTTATTTTACATTATTTTTCTAGTTTTTCTTCTTATTAATTCTGATACTCATAGTTTTCTTATATAAGTCTGCTTTGTTTTCCACCTTACATATTTTTATACTACAATTATTTTTTGGTATTGACAGCTTTTCTATATAATGATATTTTTTTTGGTGTGTACGAAATACAACTTTTACCATAGTAAGTTCTGAGGATAGAACTGTTCCAAGGGGGGACGGTGTAACACCCCGCAAAATTGAGTTGTGACAATTTTGCCCACGGGTGTTACGCACATGTATTTTGTACTGTTACGAGTAATATCCGTAACGTATTTTAATATAAATGTCCTCCGTAGTTCTGAATTTCAATTATTTATACACTTTTCATCATCTCAAAACTCATTTTATCCTATTTTGAGCTAACTCAAACATTTATTTTAATCTGTGTTTTTACCTACATTGCACGTGCTTTCAATACACGTGTCGATTACGTATGTTTTACCGTTACGCGAAATATCCGTAACATTATCAAAATAAATATTTTTCGTATGTTATATTTTGATTATTTGTAAACATTTTCCCGATAATCAAATCTATTTCGTATTTGGATATTTGTTTTTATGTGCATCGCAAGTAAAATTTTATGCATTTTAGTCCCTAAATTTTCTAAAGTTATACACATTTTTCTTTTCATTTTATTTGTCACATTTGTGTTATTTATTTTAATTAAACCCATTAGGCCTAAATCTATTTTTATCCCAATAAAAATTAATTAAAAAATAGTGGGCCATAAATAATTCTACATTTTAATACACACTTTTAACTCTAGCGCACTTGTCATGTAACATACACCTACATTTAAATAAATAACAATTAATAAAATAGAATGAGAAATGTGTGCACATAGGGTGCACGTGCACGTGTGTGCACTAGGGTGATTGGCCGGCCACACAAGAGAAGAGGGAGAGTGGGAAGTGTTGTGGGTGAGTGGGGTAGTTATTTGAGTAATGGGAGTCATCTTAACCACACAATATTCCTATAAATACCCCCCCCCCCCCCCCCCCCCCAACACACACACACACAAGAGAAGAGGGAGAGTGGGGGAGTGTTGTGGGTGAGTGGGGTAGTTATTTGAGTAATGGGAGTCATCTCAACCACACAATATTCCTATAAATAACCCCCCCCCCCCCCCCCCCTCCTTAAAACATGAATACACACAAAAAGATCAAAGCAAATTAAAATTAAAGAGAGAAGGAAGGAGGCTTTCGGTTTTTCTTCATTGCTAAGGAGAAGAAGGCTTGTTGTTTTGGAGCTTGGAGCATTATTTTCTAGGAGTTCTACTATTAGGAATTCCACATTTGAGGTTGGTGTTTCTTCAACTTTCTAATACAGTTTTATTAGTAGAATGCTTGACATGTGTGAATTGTTAGATACTTGATAACTTATATAAATTGAACATTAATGTTTAGATAATTTGTTGTTGATTGAATGTGTGGAATTATGATATATTTGATTTGGGGGCATTTTCATAATGTTCTGTTCGGAGTTCTAGTTGCAATTCAAAAAATCATAACTATTAAACTAGATGGAATCTAGAGATAAAATTTTTAGAGGAGCATCTCGTCTATATCATGAACATCTCCTTCAAATTTCATAATGTTTGGATGTCGTTAACTATTTTAATAAAATCCAAACTTAGGACTAGTTGGCAGCTAGGTAGCTGCTGGAAATTTGTACACATTTCGGATTTTGATCATTTCGGCATCTTAGATGCAGTATTTTGAGAAAGTTCAAAACTAAGAAGTTGAAGTAAACCTTTCTTTTGAAATCAATTTTCCATGAATAAATAAATTTATAATGTATTTTACAAGTTTGAACAATGGCAGTACTTCAACATTTTGACCCAACCGTAGATTTTGAAAAATTTAGGGTTATAGACACAATATTTTGAGGAAACTTATAGCTATCAAGTTATAGTAGACTTGTATACCTTTAATTTGATCTAAAAAACACAAAGTTTCATGAAGTATAGAATTTTCTATGATTTTTACAATTAGCATGAGTTGCAGTTTTCGGATTGTGAATCTACTATTTTGCAAATGAATTTAGACGAAGTAATTGAGGATGAATGTAGATGATTTTAACTATAAAGTTGTAGTAGACTCATTCATGATTCCTATAAAACTAATAAATCTATTTTTGGATTAGTACTTGAATTTATATGATTTTTTAATACTATTGGGTTGATGTCTTTTATCTAGTTGTTCTAAAACTTTTACAATGTATAAAATTGGATTTAAAATTGGAATATTAGTAAGATGTACCTTCAGATGAATTAAGAGGTAATTAAATAATGAAGTTGGAATGTAAAACATGTGATATTTATAAGGGTTTTAACTCATCAAGTGTTATTGAATGTTGCTATAAGAAGTTGGTTACTTCATAATTGATAAATAAGAGAATGGATAAAAGAAGTTGAAAGAGGTTTAATGAATGGAAATTTTTATAAGAAGTTAGATGTAACCTATATGATCTCTCTTTGAGATGGTTGTTAGAATCTAGAGGTTGAGCGAGACCCGTAGAAACCGGCAAGTTATGATTGGAGAAGTATCCAGTATGGGCTAACATTTTCTCGTGTATTGATTTAAGTCCTGTGGGTAAACTAGCTCTAGGTTATGATGATTATACTTAAACCTAAGGATAGCCTTTAAGGGAAGATGTGATAAAACTTGGGCAAATGTAAGTAAAGCACTTCTATATAGTCTAACGGTGGATTCCTGGACTATAGACCCAGTCAGACGGTGGATTCCTGTACTGTGGTTGCTTGTGAGATCAGACGAGCCTCAATTAAATCCGGAACTACGATTGATCTGACGGTGGATTCCAGGATCATGAATAGTTGGGCGGGTGGAAGGCAGATCACTAATATATATGTAAATACTGGGGCTAAAGCAGCACTTGCAGGATGTTCGCACGACGAGGATTCTGTAAAGTCTGACGGTGGATTCCAGGATTGGAATCCGTACTCGTGGAATGTCTAAACCTTGCTTTTTTTACCGTAGTAGAATTTTCATAACGAGGAATTGAACCCTATATTATGGAGTACGTAAGGGCTTTCCATCGAACCTATGTAGTATGGGATACATAGAATCTGAGAAGTATGCATTAGTGTCATCATAGTTTAATGTCTGCATTAGGCATTAAGTAATATCATACACTAACTTGTTTAGGATATTCACATTTCACACTTTGTTGTGCATTCAAGTTTGTGTTTGCTAAAGTTGAAGAACCGCTGTATTATAGCATTGCGTCAGTTGTATGCAACTGACATGCCTACACTTTCCCAGTTGTAGGATTGGACTTGGCGTGGGCTTGAAGTCACTATGATGAGTTGTTACAAGATTGAAGAATTTTCATTATTTATTTAATTCCACTGTGCTGTTGTAAAGAACATTGTTGTAAATGAAAAAGTTTTAAATTCCTTGTAAATTTGTTCGAATTTGAAGTAAAAGATCTTGTATTTGCTACGAATTACATGTGTTTGGAATTCGTTGCTTTACATTATGTAAATAGATTAGTTTATTATCAGACACAAAAATAGAGTAGATTGGGGTTTAATTAAATTTTCTTTCGGTTCTTAAGTTTCTATTGCTCAATTATAGCAGGATTTGTTGCTTTTGCTACTATTTTCCAAGGATGAGTAATGCCACATAGTTTCTACAATCGCCAACTTTGATTAACGTGGATCTAAAAAACCACTTGAACTTGAATATTAGACTAGCCATCTGCAGGTTACGAAGGCAGGAAAACTTTGTTGGGTGTATGTAAGTGTGGCATTCAGGTTGGGTAGGTCCGGGCCTGGCCAGGACACCCTCGGGACCGGTTTGGGCCAGGCTAGTCCCGAAAGTGGCATCCACTAGCCATAACTGGGACCGCCATCATGAGTCACGGTTTCCGAGCATGTCAGGGATGGCCCAATGATTTTTAATTTTTTTTCTTCCTCAGGTTCAAAATTAAAATAGAAAAAATATATAAAAATTGTAAAAAAAATACGATGTGTAAGAACTAAACATGTAAATAAAGTTATGTATTATTTTTCTCAATAGTTGAAGCTTTGAATGAATTAAAAATGTCAAATTTTAAATTAAATAAACATTGTAATAATATATACAAAGTTACAAAATTTTAAATTACAAATTAAGGGGATGATCATGACCTAGAGTTCGAGATAGCCCAGGCTTAGACTGAAGTTATGGCATTAGACTATTGTCATGCAACTCTACTTGACCTAAACCTACAATTTCATTGCCCTAAATTTTCTAGTGAGCGTCGGTTACACTGCAGTAATCTTCAATCTGCAATCTTCAATCTTCATTGTTCACTTTTGGTGGAAATTAGGTCTTCAATATTCATTCTTCATGCGTCACTACTTGTTGAGTTTTCTTGTAATCGTTGAGTCATGTCCTTTGCTTTCATCCAATCTTCATTGTTCACGAGCATCTCCAAAGACTTTGGCGCCAAGTGATTCCTTTTGTCACTCACTATTCTGCCACCAAGAGGAAAAAAAACACTTTCCGTTATGACGGGGGATACCGGGGGAGTTGGTTTATCTTTCGCCATATGAGAAAGAATATGATAAGATGTTTCAATATATTTTCACCATGATAACACATCAATATTATGTTCAATCGAAGGTTGTGCATTATACCAATGTAAATCATTGGGTAAAATAGTCCTAGGGTTTTTGATCTAATCTGATTCAATACATCACTTGTTGCATTGGAAAATGCAAGATCCTTACCTCTGGTGCTAGAAAAAGATGATGAACTTGTATGTTGTGTAAGACCTGTAGATACACAAGTTCTATCATAACTATCATATAAACTATTTATTATTGACTCAAATTTATTTATAAATGCATGCTATCGAGTGCCCTGCCCGGTTCACTGGGCTGTTGGCCTACCACTTCCCCGCAGCTCCTGCCGCCCGCTTGGCAGGCAGAGCGCCCCGCAAGGGGAAGGACTCGCTATCAACTCGTCATTCATAACCGAAGAGACCGAACATGGGTTCTCAACTGCCTGCATGATCGTGGCTAGAGCCGACGTTCATGAAGCAGAGCGCGGACCGGATAGATTAGATTTGTTTTTTGAAGTTTCAGGCCCTTACATGAATAGCTAAGGGGGTGAATCTTGACAAGTCCCGTTATCACTACCATCTCCAACGTATGTTTAAAATATTTCACTCAAATTCTTCATACCCTCTAATTTTCTCACAACATCCATTACACTAGCAACAATATACAATATAGGAATATGATGAAAATATTTGGCAATTTTAATGTAAGCGGAATGAATAATTGCTCCAATCAAACGGTCATCTATCATTTCTTGAAAAGTTTTCATCATAGTAACTATTGTAAGTAAAATACCAGAAGAAGTGGAAGAATAAGATTTTGAAAATTGCAAGGTTACGATTTGAAAATGTTCTAAAAGTTTGCACAAATTGTAGGAAAAATTCCAATATTCGTCATTCATTTGATAATTTTCCATATGCATTGCAATACAAAGTCATTTATAAGCTCTCTGTATTCAAGAGCAATAAGTAGTTCGTAAGTAGAATTCCAATCGCGTCTAACATCTTTAGGAAATTTTACATAACATATTCCCTTAAGATCACACAATTGTTTGAATGCTTGAAGAGTAGGTCCACTCAAAGTTATAAAATGCACACAATATCTTAATGCACTCATATATTTGTCGGCTAACTTCAATGCAAAGGTTGAGAATATGACATACACATCTAACATTAAATATTTTAGGCTCTATAGGCCGAAACACATTCCTTAATGTAGAAATTGCCCTTCTATTATTGGAGGTATTATCAAAACCAATAGCCAAAATTTTATGACGAATACAAAACGTAGTGCATATTTCTATTATATGTGATGAGATAGTCGCACCATTATGGGGATACCTTAAAAATTGGAATTAGATAATCATATTTTGAAGGATCCAATCAGTATCAATCCAATGACATGTTAAAATGATAACTCATCCTTAATAATGAGTTTAGCCATTTCCATACGTACTACATCATGGTCATAACTATGATTATCTATTTGGCTGGACTTATGATCGATCTTTTGTTGGGTTAGAGTATCTTCCAATAAGTCTGAGTGTGCTTTAACCAAGTGTCATCTAAGTTCATCTGTCTCTTCACCCACTTTTAATTTGTATGTGATTTTACACTTGTTGCATACCTTATGCCTCTCTTTCGGATTCAACTGAGATGGAACAAATGTGAAATATGTGTGGATTTCGGAGGTTTCACCTCTACATTTTTGGGTAGAAGAAGAGGAAGTGGGGAGATTAGTGTCTTGTGTTTGTGTTTGGGTCTCTTTAATAAAAATTTATTTGTTTTGTGTTTGTGTTTGTGGAAACTCTAGAATACTATCAAACTCTCTAATACTATTGCTTTCTAATAGTAAATGTCGATTTGAAACAAAAGGTGTGCGAGATGTATTGGACCTACTACTGGTGAATTCTTGTCCACTATGGCTACGTGATCGTGATGATTCCATTTGTGATTTGTGTATGAAGCTTCAAATGTTTGCATGGAAAGTTATATAACAAATTACAACTTATAAACTACAAATTAACAACTAAGTAATATTGAACTATAAATAATTAAAATTGATACCATAACCGCACTAGAAGAATAATAATAGAAAATTGAGGAGCTTCTTGATTATTTTTTCACTTGAATCGCTTCCAAAGATTGCGAAAGAGTTGAGAACTTGAGATGATTGTTTCTTTACTTGAATCACTTCTTTTCTTCCTAAAATTGCAAGAGAATTGAGAACTTGAGGCTTGATTTGATTGAGAATGAATTGTAAGTTGTTGGAAATTTTTCTGGAATGGATAAAGAGAGTTGAGATAATTGTTTGGAGATTTTTTAGTGACAAAAATGGAATGGTAGGGGTTGTTATTTATAGATTTTCTTTATTTTTGGGTTTCCAATTTTACCTCTAAAAAATAAACGTTTATAGCCGTTTTTGGGGGCAAAAATGTCACAAAACAGGCAATTTTTTTATATAAAAAAATTGGGGCCTTCGATTGAACCGGAACATACCATCAAGATTAGCAGTCTAAGCTCGAGCCCGGGCTGGTTCACACCGGTCCGGGCCGACCCAGCCTAGTTTCCACCCCTAGGTGTGTGGGCCAACTAGCAAACAAATTTTAAAAAGAAAATACAAACAATTTATAGTGTAAATATTTTAGCTTTTATTTTATTTTATTTCAGATTATTTAATTATTTTAGATTACGTAATTATATTTTATTATATCTTACTGTAACACCCCGAATTCCAAATAAGCCTGAATTCGAAGTTCCACAGGATCTTTACACTTCATTTCGTACAATCTTATAAGGAATTTAGAACTTTTATTACATTAGAGTCTTTTACATCAATACGCAACGGAATAAATAAAATACAACAATGATAAATGTACAATTGTAATAACTTTAGCATTAAAGTAATCATCAGTGTAACATCCTGGATTTTCAAATCTTAATTAAATAGAGTTGTTTGATTCCATGTGTTGTGCACGTGCAAATTTATGAACTTATTTCTCTAAAACTATTCTCATGAACATTTGATCCAATTTCTTCTATTTTTAATCTAGAAAGCCTAACTAAATCCTAGGCCTAATTGTCTCTTTCTAGCCCATCATAATTAATCAATTAATTTATTTATTAGAGCCCATGGTTAATTGGCCCATTAGTGAGCCCATTAACTTAATTTCCCTTTTAATTAATCTAACTTGCAGTGCAGACTAATTTAGAAGACAATTAATTAAATTACATGAACAAACTTATAAATGGGGGTACCAGTGTGGCACGTGCATGGAGCACCCTATAGGTGTGGCCGGATTGTACAAAGAGAGAGGGAGAGATGGGTGTGGTGGTGAGTTGGTTATCTCATCATAGGTAGTTGCTAAAACTCCTTAATTCGTCATACCCTTTGATCCTTAACTATTTGGACTAATCATAGCCTTCCCTTTGCACTAAAAAATTGTATAAATACTTCCCTCCCCCCTACCCTCTTCATACTTGCACCTAAAAGATTGAAAGAAAGAAAGAAAAGAAGAGACAATTAGTAAGATAAAAGAGTAGGAGAGTTGTGAGTTAAAAGATTGAGTGTTGAGTTTGTGTGTGTTCCTCTTTCACAGTTGGCCGGCCTACCAAAGGAGCAAGAAGAAAGGAGTTTCAAGTACCATCACTACAAAAGATACTACTTTTACCGGCGATTATTCCCCGGCATTTTAATAGTAGCGCCGGGGTAGGGAGCGAGTAGGAATTGGGCGCCAGATGGGATGGTCATACACCGGCGGTCTATTTAAAACGCCGGCGTATGTTAGTATTCACCGGCATTTTACTTACAAACGCCGGTGAAGTTTATTATTCACCGGCGTTTTTATTATAAACGCCGGCGAATATGCGGACACATTCACCGGCGTGTCTAATTAAAACGCCGGTGAATAACTGGGATAAAACCCGCGAACCCTAATCTTTCGCTCGCCATTTTCCCAAACCCCCCCCCAAAAAAAAAGGAAGTGGCGCTTCGTTTCCCTCCTTCCTCGCTCTGCTTCCCGCGCGTTTGCCTCCGCCGCTTCGTCCTCTTCGACGGCCTTCGACCTTTCGAAATCGTCCCTTCTTCCCTTCGTCCTTTTCGATTTCCCTCTTCCCTCTCTCTATTTGGAGGTGAATCGGCGGTCGCCCCGCTCTCTCTCTCTCTCCTACGCCCCCAGCCCTCGTCGCCCCGTTCCCTCTCTCTCTCTTCAGTATGATATCTTGATTTCCCTTATTTTTCAAAAAAGGCAGCTTTTTTCAGTTTATTCATCTTGATTTCCTTAACATGAATGGTTTAGTTGAGATGAAGAATTAATAGAAAAATATATGCTTAGCTAATGGAAATTTTCATCTTCTTTTACTGTTAATGAAGCTGATTTCATGCATCTGATTGTCTTCATGGCATGTTTGTTTTTTTACCCAAAATGGGTTCACTGTGAACTGAGGATGCTCTAGGTACGTATGCCAATATCATCCGGCTGGATATGAACAACAATTGAATTTTAGATTTAGTTGGGCACAGTGAATTAGTAGAGCAACATATAAGCTCACATAATGGGAAATTTTCATTTTCAGATACTGTTAAAGTAACCTGATTGCAATCTTTGGCATGGTTTTTTAACACAAAATGGGTTCACTTCCAAACTAAGTATGCTGCTAGCATTCTCATTTTCTTTCACTGTTAATGAAGCTGATTTCATGCATCTGATTGTCTTCTTGGCATGCATGTTTTTTTACCCAAAATGGGTTCACTGTGAACTGAGGATGCTATAGGTACGTATGCCAAAATCCTCCGGCCGGATATGCACAACAATTGGATTTTAGATTTAGTTGGGCTAAAGAAGTAGTAGAGCAACATATAAGCTCAGATAATGAAAATTTTTTCATTTTCAGATACTGTTAATGTAACCTGATTGCAATCTTTGGCATGGTTTTTTTAACACAAAATGGGTTCACTTCCATACTAAGTATGCTGCATAGCATCCCCAGTTTCTTTCAATGTTAATGAAGCTGATTTCATGCATCTGATTGTCTTCTTGGCATGCATGTTTTTTTACCCAAAATGGGTTCACTGTGAACTGAGTATGCTATAGGTACGTATGCCAAAATCCTCCGGCCGGATATGCACAACAATTGGATTTTAGATTTAGTTGGGCTAAAGAAGTAGTAGAGCAACATATAAGCTCAGATAATGAAAATTTTTTCATTTTCAGAAACTGTTAGAGAAGCTGATTGCCATCTTAGGCATGATTTTTTAACAAAATGGGTTCACTTCCAAACTAAGTATGCTGCTAGCATCCTCATTTTCTTTTACTGTTAGTGAAGCTTATTTTCATGCATCTGATTGTCATCTTGGCATGTTTTTTTTGACCAAAATGGGTTCGCTGTGAACTGAGGATGCTATAGGTACGTATGCCAAAATCCTCCGGATACGCACAACAATTGGGTTTTAGATTTAGTTGGGCTGAAGAATTAGTAGAGCAACATATAAGCTCAGATAATGGAAAATTTAACATTTTCAAATACTGTTAAAGTAACCTGATTGTCAATCTTTGACATGGTTTTTTATACCAAAATGGGTTAACTTCCAATCTAAGTATGCTGATAGCATCCCCATTTTCTTTTTTTGTTGTTAGTGAAGCTTATTTTCATGCATGTGATTGTCATCTTGGCATGTTTTTTTTACCAAAATGGGTCCACTGTGAACTGAGGATGGTATAGGTACGTATGCCAAAATCCTCCGGCCGGATATGCACAACAATTGGGTTTTAGATTTAGTTGGGCTGAAGAAGTAGTAGAGCAACATATAAGCTCAAATAATGGGAAATTTTTCATTTTCAGATACTGTTAAAGTAACCTGATTGCAATCCTTGGCATGGTTTTTTAACACAAAATGGGTTCACTTCCAAACTAAGTATGCTGCATAGCATCCCCAGTTTCTTTCACTGTTAATGAATTGAAGCTTATCCCATGCATCTGATTGTCATTTTGGCATGTTTTTTTGACCAAAATGGGTTCATTGTGAACTGAGGATGCTATAGCTCTATGCCAAAATCCTCCGGCTATGTACAACAATTGGTTCACTCTGAAAAATATATGCTTACATACTGGACATTTTCATTTTTCTTTTACTGTTTCTTTTGTTTAGTATTATTATTATTATTATTATTATTATTATTATTATTATGAGATAAGTGATTATTAGTAGTCATGAACAAAATAGTTCATGAGTCATCAGATCTTCTTGTTACCGTAGTTACAGCACGACGCGCTCATTATTCGGCCGATTCCTCTTCATCAGCAAAATACCCTTTACCATCATCATCTCCTTGAACGGAAAGCCAAATACAGGGGAGACTATAGTCGATTTTTTTTTATGCTCAAACACAGGGTGTGCGATAAAATACCACTAAGGTGGTTGTGATCATTTCCACAAAAGGTCGTTTAGGGTTTGGTGAATAGAGTAGATTGTGTTAAGATATAGTTTTGTACATTTTTTGGAGCCACAATTTCTTTATTTTACAGTTAAAGATTATATCGTTTATTTATTTGCAGCTAGGGATGGTTTTCAAATAGGTGAAATTTAATATGCAAAATGCCTTTTACTGTTATTACTATTTAATATATCAAATTTTAATTTCAGACTGTGTGCTATTGATATAATGGATAGAAGTTGGATTAGTAAACCACGATTATGCAAGGAGTACCGTGATGGTATTAAAGATTTTATTATCTTTGCCAAACAACATTCCTGTGATCCCAACCTAATCCTTTGTCCATGCCTCCGCTGTACAAATTGTATGCTGAGGACATGTGACGTAGTACATACACACTTGGCTGTCAACGGTTTTCTTCAAGGGTACACAAGGTGGTTTTGTCATGGAGAGGATCATACGGCAGCTCCTATTCGTCCGGTTGTATTAGAAAATGAAGCTGAGCCCTTAGTGAACGAAGACTTAAGCGTTCCCGATGAGATGCATGCTTTGTTACAAGATGCCATGGGGATTCATAATGTTCCTTTCCACACCAATAACCCAACAACCGAAGTTCACAATGAGTCAATAGAAACAAACCAGATTGGTGGTGGGGTGGACGAGGAAATGTCTGGCCCCACCCCTGAAAATAATAAGCAGCAAGAATCCTTCGCTAAGTTACTTGAAGATGCTAGTACTCCGTTGTACCGCGGCTGCACCAAATTTTCTAAGTTCTCATTCATTGTCAGACTATTTCAGATTAAATGTTTAAACGGGTGGTCTGCTAAGTCCTTCACTATGCTACTTGAATTGTTGAATGAAGCATTTCCTGAAATCTGTATTCCAAACTCAGCCTATACAATCAAAAAATTCGTAAGTTCTCTCGATCTAGGATATGAGAAGATAGCAGCATGTCCAAATGACTGTATGCTTTTCACGAGTGGTAAGGAAAGTCTGGAGAATTGCGAAGTGTGTGGTTCTTCGAAATGGAAAGAAAGACCAAATCAAGACGAGGGAGCCAGTGGATCTACTAAGCGAAGTAGGAAAAAGAAGCCTGCCAAAACATTGCGTTACTTTCCTCTGATTCCTAGGCTACAAAGGTTGTTTATGTCTACGAAAACTTCTTCTGATATGAAATGGCATGCTGAAGGTCGCACTAATGATGGGATTCTTAGACATCCTGCTGATTCTCAATCTTGGAAAAAATTTAATGAAAGATATCCTGATTTTGCGGAAGATCCTCGAAATGTGAGACTTGGACTAGCTAGTGATGGTTTCAACCCTTTCAGGCAAATGAGTAGTACATACAGCATATGGCCGGTTGTGTTGATACCATACAATTTTCCGCCTTGGAAATGCATGAAGCAGTCCTCATTTATTTTGTCCATGATAGTTCCTGGACCGAAAGGTCCTGGAAATGATATAGATGTGTACCTACAACCGTTAATATATGAACTTCAGAAGTTGTGGGTGGGTGTTCCAACCTATGATGCTGTGGCTAAAGAAACATTTTCTCTTCGTGCCGTGTTGTCTTGGACAATCAATGATTTTCCAGCATATGCAAATTTATCTGGATATAGTACTAAAGGACGTTATGCATGTCCATGTTGTGCTGACCAAACTAGTTCAAGGTGGTTGTACAATGGCAGAAAGTTTTGCTATATGGGTCATAGGAGATGGTTGCCTGACACACATATATTTCGGGCAGAGGCAGCGACATTTGATGGCACCGACGAATGGGAACATGCTCCTGGGTCTTCTTCTGGTTCAAATATTTTGAGGCGGGTAGATGGTCATCAATTCAAATATGGAAAAGAACCAGAAGTCAGGACAAAGGGCAAGAAAAGGGCAAGGCCGGAGCAAGTTGAGGAGACCGATGTATATGGTGAAGATGAGGATCAAAACTTGACGAGTTTAGGTGCATGGAAGAAGAAGAGTATTTTCTTCAAGTTGCCGTATTGGAAATTCAACTTACTGCGACATAATTTAGATGTGATGCATATCGGAAAAAATATTGGTGAGAATTGTATAGGAACAGTTATGGGAGATGATCGGAAGACAAAGGACAATCTCAAGAGCCGACTTGATTTGAAGTCAGTGGGCATCCGACATGAGTTGCACCCAGAAGAATTGCCGAACGGGAAAGTACTCCTACCTCCTGCAATCTATTCAATGTCAAAATCGGAGTTGGAGTTGTTTTGCAAAGTACTACTTGAACTTAAAGTCCCCGATGGCTATTCTTCTAACATGGCAAGATGTGTCAACTTTAAAGAGAAGAGGCTTCAGGGTCTAAAGTCACACGACTACCACATCCTAATGCAGGATCTCCTTCCTGTGGCCCTAAGGTCTTCAATGTGTGAGCAAGTCACTACTGTCCTGAAAGATCTTTGTAGCATATATAAAGGTATTTGCATAAGAATGCTTCGTGTTGAAGATCTGGACCAATTGGAGCAGCAGGCGGCATTGACACTTAGTAAAATGGAGATGATATTTCCTTCATCGTTCTTCACTATTATGATTCACTTGATAATCCACCTTGCTGGTGAAGCCAGAATCGGCGGTCCTGTTCACTATCGGTGGATGTACCCCATTGAGAGGTAAAATAATTCATTCATCTTACGAAATTGAATTTTCAAAAGCTCATTTCTTTTAATCCTCTAATCCGCTCTAGTTTATTAATTGTACATGTTCAGGTACCTATACCGGCTAAAGGGTTATGTGAAAAATAGAGCATATCCTGAAGGGTCAATAGCCCAAGGATATCTATCAGAGGAGTGCTCACATTTTTTTTCCAGGTATTTGCCTGGTGTGGAGACATCTTCCAGTAGACCACATAGAAATCCAGACATTTCCAACCTTGATGGTGCACAATATCTTTTTGATACCGCTGGCACTACTGTTGGTAAAGTTGATGCGTTTGAGCTCGATAGCTTAGCGTGGGAACAGGCACATCGATATGTGCTAGACCATCATGCATCAGTGGAACCATTTCGAAAGTAAGTTGCTTTTGAATTTAAATCGAATACAGTGAAAACCGCGGAGTTCGATATTTTTGATACTTTTGTTATTCCTAATTTCAATTGCTTGTTTTTTAGCAAATTTGTCAGGGATATCAAACGAAGGGCTAGACCAAGAAGACTACCACCACGTGAACAAAACAAGCTGATGAATGAAAAATTTCATAAGTGGTTTGAATCTCATGTAGGTGAATTACAGTTATGCAAGTTAATCTTTATTATATCTACATTTTCTATGGTGTTGATACGATTTGCGCAAAATTAATAGGTACATTCTTTGGGTCCTGAAGGTGCGTCATCTGAAATACAAGTACTTGCCAAAGGTCCCTATCAGATGGTCAAAAGATACGGAGGATACATATTCAATGGTTTTAAATTTCGTACTAAGGATCGTGAATGTAATTTGAAGTCTCAAAATGGTGGAATGGTAGTGACGTCTAAGACTAGAAGTTATGTTTCCAAATCGGACACGAGGCCTGTAGATGGAGATCTCGACTACTATGGAGTGCTCACGGATATCATTGAGTTGAATTATTTTGGCCATTTCCGTGTTGTCTTATTTCGTGGGGATTGGGCTGAGTTTGATAGGAATTTTGCTAACAACAAGGACAAGCTTGGCTTCACAGTTGTAAACTTCTTAAAATTCATTCACATCGGTACACACATTAGCCATGAGCCATTTGTGTTTCCATCCCAAGTGCAACAAGTGTTCTACATTGAAGATCCAACCCTGCCAAAATCGTATGTGGCTATCCCTATGCAACCAAGAGATGTATTCCAACTGGGCGATACTTCAGACGATGAAGACGGTGAAGACATGAACAGTTACATTGCTTCTGAGTTTCCTGTGTTTGATGTAAACACAACCGATGTTGGAATTTGCGGGACTTGGCTCCGCAAGGATGGAGAAGAGGGCGATGTACTGGAAGATGTCGTATTGTAGTTTACATGATTTTCAATTGGGTTTATTATATGTCTGTAATTTTATGTCTTAAATCTTGTTATAATATTATGTCTGTAATTTCGAATATGTTCATTATGAATTTAATACACTGGTTTAATTATCTTTCTATTTTCTACTGCTTGGTATTATTTACATTAAACTATGCTTAGTGTCATTTGAACCAAACTATCGTTGTAATTTAATCTGTTACAAATCTAATTTTTTTAATTTTTTTACAATTATGTTGGTTTGTTAATCCTACTAAAGTACAAATTTTATGATAGTTATTATAAACATGTTATTAATTAAATTTTCATATCTAAGGAAGTTATCGAATCCTTGACAGGTACAACATGCCGAGGCGTGAAAAGAGGGTAAATATAAATGATGGCAATGAGAGCCATGGGGATGAGCAGCCACTAAATAATAGTGGCAGTCAAACATATGAGAGTGAGGGTAGCACGCCGCCCACTGTCAAAAAACATCGGTAAGTCTTAAAATTGGTATTTTTAAAGAGATTATGGTCTTGAATGCATGAAAGACACGTACTAGTGTTTGTGAGTCTGCATTGTGGCTGTCGTCTATATGCATTTCGTCTATGTCTCTTAAGTGGGCTGTGATTAGAAAGAAAGGGCTGGAGTGGAGATCTGGAAACCCAAATAGAGACATCTCGTTTATTATAATCTACACTTATTGTTGGACCAACCCCCTCTTGCTGTTGTTGCTGATGTCTCTATGTGTGCGTGTGTTGAAGAGAATGAAGGGATGAGAGAGAGATGAGGAAAATGCCGCTATGTTAGCCTGGTGTATCCTCATTCTCTACCATCCCTCTTTCTGGCTCCATATATGGCTTCTATATTAAATTGGTTTCCTTCCACGATGACAGTCCGTAATACTATACTTGATATGAGCCCATGTTCATAGCTGTACCCTATTGCATACTCACAAACAACTAATACTTGTCGGCCTTGCATCGTATGCCCAACCCCACTTTGGCACATAACATGGTATAGATGACATTGTATGACCTGCAAACAAGGATTGTTCAGCCGTGTTGTTGTACTGATTTGGAGGATGTGAAAATGGGACCATAAAATAGCTTAAGAAGACCATCAGGTTTGTGAAATAAGCTTCACTAACAGTGAAAGAAACTGGGGATGCTATGCAGCATACTTAGTTTGGAAGTGAACCCATGCCAAAGATAGCAATCAGATGCATGAAATCAGCTTCTTTAACAGTATCTGAAAATGAAAATTTCCATAATCTGAGCATATATGTTTCTTTAACAGTGAGTGTGAACAATTGTTCTTAATTGGGCTGTGATTAGAAAGAGACGAGTTGGAGTGGAGATCTGGAAACCCATATAGAGACATCTTGTTCATAATAATTTATTATTATTGTTGTTCTTGTCGCTCTTGCTGTTGTTGCTGATGTCTCTATGTGTTCGTGTGCTGAAGGGAAAGAAGGGATGAGAGAGAGATGAGGAAAATGCCGCTATGTTAGCCTGGTGTATCCTCTTTCTGGCTTCTATATTTGGTTTCATTCCACGATGACAATTCCAGTTAAAACTACACTTGCTATAAGCCTTATTCGTATTTTTCTTCCATGAAGAATTGATTTATGACTACAATCTCCATTCAAAACCCAATTGTTCTATATTTGGTTCCCTCTTGCTGTTGTTGCTGTTGTTGAAGTGAACCCATTTTGTTTTATTGTTAGTGAAGCTTATTTTCATGCATCTGATTGTCATCTTGGCAATTGAATTTGACCAAAAATGGGTTCACTGTGAACTGAGGATGGTATATAGGTACGTATGCCAAAAATGGTTTTTTTAACACAAAATGGGTTCACTTCCAAACTAAGTATGCTGCATAGCATCCCCAGTTTCTTTCACTGTTAGTGAAGCTTATTTCACAAACCTGATGGTCTTCTTAAGCTATTTTTTGGTCCCATTTTCACTTAACTGTTAGTGAAGCTGATTTCATGCACCTGATTGTCTTCTTGGCATGTTTGTTTTTATACCAAAAATGGGTTCACTGTGAACTGAGGATGGTATATAGGTACGTATGCCAAAATCCTCTGGCCGGATATGCACAACACTTGGGTTTTGCGATATAGTTGGGCTAAAAAAGTTGGAGAGCAACATATAAGCTCAGATAATGGAGAAATTTTCATTTTCAGATACTGTTAATGTAACCTGATTGCAATCTTTGGCATGGTTTTTTTAACACAAAATGGGTTCACTTCCAAACTAAGTATGCTGCATAGCATCTCCATTTTCTTTCACTGTTAGTGAAGCTTATTTCACAAACCTGATGGTCTTCTTAAGCTATTTTTTGGTCCCATTTTCACTTAACTGTTAGTGAAGCTGATTTCATGCACCTGATTGTCTTCTTGGCATGTTTGTTTTTATACCAAAAATGGGTTCACTGTGAACTGAGGATGGTATATAGGTACGTATGCCAAAATCCTCCGGCCGGATATGCACAACACTTTGGTTTTGCGATATAGTTGGGCTAAAAAAGTTGGAGAGCAACATATAAGCTCAGATAATGGAGAAATTTTCATTTTCAGATACTGTTAATGTAACCTGATTGCAATCTTTGGCATGGTTTTTTTAACACAAAATGGGTTCACTTCCAAACTAAGTATGCTGCATAGCATCCCCAGTTTCTTTCACTGTTAGTGAAGCTTATTTCACAAACCTGATGGTCTTCTTAAGCTATTTTTTGGTCCCATTTTCACTTAACTGTTAGTGAAGCTGATTTCATGCACCTAATTGTCTTCTTGGAATGTTTGTTTTTATACCAAAAATGGGTTCACTGTGAACTGAGGATGGTATATAGGTACGTATGCCAAAATCCTCCGGCCGGATATGCACAACACTTTGGTTTTGCGATATAGTTGGGCTAAAAAAGTTGGAGAGCAACATATAAGCTCAGATAATGGAGAAATTTTCATTTTCAGATACTGTTAATGTAACCTGATTGCAATCTTTGGCATGGTTTTTTTAACACAAAATGGGTTCACTTCCAAACTAAGTATGCTGCATAGCATCCCCAGTTTCTTTCACTGTTAGTGAAGCTTATTTCACAAACCTGATGGTCTTCTTGAGCTATTTTTTGGTCCCATTTTCACTTAACTGTTAGTGAAGCTGATTTCATGCACCTGATTGTCTTCTTGGCATGTTTGTTTTTTTACCCAAAATGGGTTCACTGTGAACTGAGGATGGTATAGGTACGTATGCCAAAATCCTCCGGCCGGATATGCACAACAATTGGGTTTTAGATATAGTTGGGCCAAAATAGGTACGTATGCCAAAACCTCTTAGTATATCCTGTGGTTAGATAGTGTCCATGTGCTTGTATCCTATTCTATTTTGTGACCCGGACTTGCCATTAAAGGGTACTGTGTTTTCTTCTTTTCCTTTTTCCTTCATTCGTTGTATTGCAGATTTTGGAGGACAGGTTCCTAAAGGTATTGACAAGATGAGAGGCTAGAGGCTGAATTTTGCTATTGCTATTCCTGTTACTTATTTTGGACAATATTGTATTTTGAGACTTGTGTTATTCCTTGTATTTGGGCAATGTGACCCAAGATTATTGTGTGATTCAGATCATGAATATTTGAGATTAATGTATTTTATTTCAAGCATTCTTATTGGTATTTGGTTCATAAGTGCATGTGGTTGATCTTTTTCTGGCTTCCGACTCTGATTTTACTGTGATATGTTGTAAAGAATTCCTGAACAGCTTAAGGATGATTATATTCATTCGCTGGACTTTTGTTACGCGCTCGTATTCCATGTTTTTGGGAAGCGGGGCGTGATAGGGTTTTTAGTGGTATCAGAGCATCAGGTTTGGCTAATGTATTAGTTGACTAATATATTAGACAAGCTTGGCTCGAACTGGGATCTGCGCAACATTTCACCAACCATACATGCATAAGTGAATTATTACCAACAATGATCTAGATACTAGTCTTATTCCTTTCTTTTTGATCCCTTCTTATTCGATTTCCTTGATTCCTTGTTTCTTCTGTCCCTTTTAGTCGTTATCATTTGTTGATTCCTTTTGGGTGTAGTTTCGTTCTTTTTGTACCCATATTTCTTTGATTCCTTCATTCGTCTTCATTGTTGACTCATTTTGAGTATCGTGCTAGTTATTTCTTTCCGGTCATATTCTCTTCAAATTCTGCTTGTACCTCTCGTTCCTCTTCTTTCATATTCAATTCTTTGATTCTTATTTTCCTTCATCTCTTGTAGTTGTCCCCCTTTGTTGACTCTTCATTGAGTATAAAATCCATTCTTCCCTTGCCTATATTTTCTTTATAATATATATATATATTCCTGAATATTTTGTGTACTTCGATAATTATTATATTTTGGATCTTCTATAAAATTGTTTTCTAAAAATTTATTATTTCGAATAGCTGTGTATTTTAATATCACGAATTTTCAAAACGTATCTTCGTACTTAAATTGAGAAATCAATATCTAAGTACGTGTGGAAGATCGCATCATTTCGTTCATCGTTTTGTTGCAACTGGATGTCGAGATGGCAAACATGCAACTAGACATCAATGGAGGCAAATTGCAACTGGATACCGGCGAGGTAAAATATGCAACCGAATATCCAGATGGTAAGCTGCAACCTGTTGTCGGGATGGCAAACCTGCAACTTGATGTCGGGAATGCAAGACTACAGATGGATACAAATGAGGCAAACCCACATCAAAGAATTTCTACTATTATTATTATTATTTTCGTTATTACTATTACTATTGTTATTATTGTATTTTCTTACTATTTTATTTTTGATGTTGATATTGAATTACTTTCACTAAATTGATGAACCCCAAATTATTTTCTGGCTTGTATTATTATCCTTACCAGTATTGTTAATATTTTATTATTATTATTTTTACCAGTATATTTATGATGATTATTATTTTTATTATTTCTGTTATTATTATTTTATTATGTGTTGATTATTGTATTTTTAATATTATTTTTGTTAATGCCCATTAGTTTTGACCTAATTATTTCAATTAAATCCCTCATCTCAACCCCAATTGTATTCTGTTATCTCATTTTTTTCTTCCTGCTCAGATCGTTGCTGGGTGTCGCGTGGTCTACAACGATATGTCTGCGGCTTGGAACATCACCATCAGAGAGGCGCAGCGGAAGTGTGGTGGGCCCATAACCCACAGGTCTCAGAATCATATTGGTGCTTATCCTTCCTTGCCTTGTTTGGATCCCTCTATCTCTTGCAATTGTTCTCATCCGTTGACTTATTAGTTGATTTAATTCTTCCCTGTCTTTTCTCTCCTTGATTTCAGTTCTGACTACTCCTTTATTGCTTTGTTATCTGGTGTTAATTATTTCCTTTTGATACTGTTCATTCTCTTTCTGCGTGCCATTGATCCATTGATATCAACTTCCTTCTTTTCTGGTATTGTCTCTACTTTGTTGCCCTTCCCCAGTTTGTTTTTGTCTTGTCCTATGTACCGCCTACGCAAATTTCGAGGACGAAATTTTGTTGTAAGGTGGGTAGGATTGTAACCCCTGTTTTTCACTTTTGGTATTTTTTGAGGGTATTTTTTCATTTTAGTGAATTATTATTTTCCATTGTATTTTCGGAACAATAAATTTAATTATTTTTATTCTATAATATTTTTCTGGCAGTTTTGACCTCCTTTTGCTGTTTGTGCGCCGTTTGGCCGTTTTTCGACATTTTGAGCTCTTTTCCTCAATTTCTAGATTCCGTTCATGTATAAATATTATTTTAGGGTCATGGTGGATTTTTAGAAGAGTTTTGACCAATTTAAGATTTTTGGCCCTTAAGGAGATTTTTAGGAGCCATAGGATTCATTGTATTTTGTATCCTCATTTGAAATCTACCCAATATTCATTACCCAATTGTATACCTAATTAATTCTATTGATATCCACTACCCATTAACCCACATTTGATCTCCTATATATACCCCCTCATCTAATTAATCACAAACCCTAATCTTTTTCCCTTCTTTAAACAAACCGGCCTCCTCCCCCCTCCTTCTCAATCCTTCTCCCTCCTTCTCAATCCTTCTTGACCTGCACTTCTACCCAGGCCGACCACTTCCTTGCTGTCCCCTTGCCTAGCCGACCACCATCGTCATCCCCATCCACCATATTTTACAACTCCGCCTCCAAAAACTCGTCTCTCCTCTCCTTTTTGTGGCCGGCAAGCACCCAAGACAGCACCTACCTTCCAAAACAGCCCCTCTTTCATCTCTTCGCTGATTTGGTGAAGAGGGTATCGTCCGTTTGAGTTCGTGCTTCAAGGAGACGATCGTAGGCAAGTTTCGGTTCGTGGGTTCGCTTGATATCGCAGGTGGAAGGACTTTTGCTAGTGAGTTTTCATTGCTAGGCTTCGTAGCGCCGTGTTCATCATCAACAAGGCAAGTAACTTGTACTTAAATTTCTTAGGTTGATACAAGTAGAAAGTTCACACATAGGATAGGTTGAGACTAGAGACGGACAAAGATCATGTTTTTAATTGTGGGTTTCGTCTTTATTGTTCAAAACAGGCCATAGATGACTTAGGACATGGAGTTTGATAGGTTTGTGCCCTAGGATTCACCCAAACGCGATTTGATCGCGTATGCGACATATTGTGTACCCGATGTATGTTGAACACCGATATGAGGAATACTAGATTTTTGACATGTTAGATACCCTCCATTATGACATTTGGACCATGGGTAGACAGCGTTTTGAATTTGGAAGAGTTTGGATGATTTTTGAGGAAGTTATGACGTTTTGAAGTTTAGTTGAGAAATCTGGAAATTTGGATTGAACTGGATTGATTGTTTTTTTTACCTGAATTAGAGTCCGAATATCAACATGGCTATTTCTGAGTAATTTGTAGAGAATTGAATCTAATTTCTAATCCCACTGATTTCACCCTGTTTGGAGTTTGTATGGATTAGTTATAATTATTTTAGTAACTGTATGTCGGTAGTTCCCAGATTCATTTCGGGGTAGATTTTATCACCAAATTATTTTCAAGATCCAAGTTAGACATAATTTCATGCCACAAGATTTTGTCCAGTGTTTCAATATAATGTTAGGTAGTTCTCTGATTTTTTTGGTAATTAAAAGATGAGTTTTGAGTGATGCCTTACATTCTTTTCTATAGACTGCTTTTGCTGTAAACTGCGTGTGATTGTATGTTGAATGCCGTGTTCACCTTATTTCTAATTACTGTATGAATATTTCATGTGAGATATGAAAGTTGGGTAATTTTATCTACTTTCATTCCATTTTGGCGGAAGTGGATTTTGATGCGCTGTGTGCAAGATATGCATGATTTTGTACAGCGGTGTTGAAGAATTCCAGATCCATCAAAACTGTGTTATGTGTTACTTTCTATTTTTGAAAACATATCTATACTTTCTGAAAAAATATGAAAATTTATATTTTGAGACTATACATATAGGGGATTACCCCAGAATTTTTTTGGATTTAATTGATGATTTTATCTGCTGTTTTCATGTGGTTTAAGTTATTCTCCTGTTTTCTGGCTGTACATGAAAACTGTGTTGAATTGTGTTTTGAGTTGAGATGTTGTGAAATAGCATATGGATTTATTATACCCGTTAGAAGCGTGTGGAAGTCTAGTTTCCAGATCCTTTGACGGATCATGATTTGCATGCCTTTAGATCTTTGGATCACTGTTTTAGTACAGACTGGTCTTGCTGTCCCGATTACAAACATACACCATTTTGCCCGTATTTGTGAATGAATAGTACCATTACTTGCTGATCTGATTCCCTGAGTCTAAACCTGATTATAACCTGTTAGTCTGACATTATTTAGCACACTCTCATGCCTGTGGATGATATTAATAATAAAAGTAATCAAGCCGGGGTTTATGGGACAGATTCAGTAGAGGGAAAAGCATAGAAATGTGTACTTGGGGGCAGACCAATGGGTTCGAACTGTTCTGTTACCTGATTACCTAACTACATGCTTCCCTATAGGAATATGTACTCGGATGACTGTTACCTGATTACCTGACTACATGCTTTCCTATAGGAAGATGTACTCGGATGACTGTTACTGTTACTGTTTCCTGTACCTAAGTACACTGCCCTATAATATCCCCTACGAAATCTAAAGCGAAACTGCATTGACTGTAACAACCATGTGATAAAAAGATGGCACATGAAGTGTTACCTAGATAGTAATAATACAAGATATTAATACATGATTACCTGTTACCTGTTACCTGTATACCTGTTACCTGATTATCCTGATATTCCTGTTACCTGATTTCCTGATACTTGATACATATTTACTTGATTACCTGATTACCTGATAATTATACATGCTACCTGTATACCTGTTGACTTTACATTTGACATATGTTACCCTTACCTGTTAGTATATCCTGTGGTTAGATAGTGTCCATGTGCTTGTATCCTATTCTATTTTGTGACCCGGACTTGCCATTGAAGGGTACTGTGTTTTCTTCTTTTCCTTTTTCCTCCATTCATTGTATTGCAGATTTTGGAGGACAGGTTCCTAAAGGTATTGACAAGATGAGAGGCTAGAGGCTGAATTTTGCTATTGCTATTCCTGTTACTTATTTTGGACAATATTGTATTTTGAGACTTGTGTTATTCCTTGTATTTGGGCAATGTGACCCAAGATTATTGTGTGATTCAGTTCATGAATATTTGAGATTAATGTATTTTATTTCAAGCATTCTTATTGGTATTTGGTTCATAAGTGCATGTGGTTGATCTTTTTCTGGCTTCCGACTCTGATTTTACTGTGATATGTTGTAAAGAATTCCTGAACAGCTTAAGGATGATTATATTCATTCGCTGGACTTTTGTTACGCGCTCGTATTCCATGTTTTTGGGAAGCGGGGCGTGATATTGCATGAGTATAAAATGTGAATTTTTCCATGAGAAAATTCTACACGAATTATAAAAGAGGATCTTGTATAAAAGAAAAAAATTAATTTGTGTTTATTTATGGATTTTCATTCATTAATTTGTGCAAGTTATGCGATTGAAAGTTAAATGAAAAAAATATAATTGTGATCTTGGACTAAGTAAAGGAAAGAAATAATAGTGTGAGAATTAAATGAAATTATTGAGATTAATTTTGAATGTGAAAGGTATAAATTGAAGAAACTTTATGTGTGAGATTGATTCATAGAAATGAAATGTAAATCATGTTGAATTATGAAAAAGACTTTATGAGTATGAAAACTCAATTTTGTGAATATGAAGTGAAATTGAGAACTAGAGTGTAGCTAAGCCTCATACCAGCATTGAAAGAATTCGTTGAGATAAGATTTGAAATGAAAAGTCCAAGATTTGGGTTTTGTTATTTAAATGGATTAGACGGTATAGTGGGAGTGCTAACTTTAGGGAATTGATTTTATTCATGATTCAAATATATTAGGGACTAGACACATAGTGGAGATGTGATGAAAGTCAGAGAAAAATATGAGTATGAGGGCCATTGGATTGGCAGTGTGAGAGTATTCATAGGATTTCCTAATGATGCGTCATGATTAGGGCGTGAATACTACTCTAGAGTACCGTCCAGGTGGCGACGCTTATGGGGTGGTCTAGTGACTACGGGTGGTGCCATGTCTATGGTAGGAGGTGAATTGACCACAGGATGCCTGCATGATGAGTCATGTGTCAGTGCATGGGATTCTCTCCAGGGTGCCCGGACATGGGCTCGTAACTCATAGAACACCTAGGATACTTACCGTAGTTGCCGTAGTAGATTAAGTCATGGCGAGCGATTGAACCCTACAAGATGAAGAACGGTGAAGGGCTTCCCCTCGGACCTATATAGTGTGGGCTGCATAGACTCTGAACAAGTGCGCATTAGTATCATATAATCTAAATGATTGCATTAAGGACTAAGTGCACATTCACAACACGACATTAATAGGATAGTCCCCGTAGTTCTGTTTGTGACAAGTTTGTGCTTTCCAAGTAAGAGAAAATTGATGTATTATATCCTAGCGTCAGTTGAATGAACTGACGTGCCCACTGTTTCTATGCAGGATAAGGTGATTGACAAGATTAAAGTATGCATGTTGCTTAAAGAATGATTCAAGTGTTGTGTATTTTATTCATGGAGTTGTTGTAAATTGCTTCTGCTATATAAATGTAACTCTGATGTAATAAAAGTTTTTAATTTCTTGTAAAATTATATGAAGTGAAGTGTAAAGATCTTGTGGAACGTCGAATTCAGTATTATTTGGAATTCGGGGTGTCACAGAGTGGTATCAAAGCCACGCTTCCAAGTAGTACAAATTTATAAGGAATGACACCCTAGAGTGGACTTTAGAGCGTGTGTTGTGTATAGAGATTTAAATGTAAGTCACTTACATTTGTGTTGCTCTATAATTTATACTTCTCATCTTCTCCTTTTACCAAGATGGAGGACCACTTCGACCCGGACAAGCTGCTTTCGATGAAGAAGATCCCGCAGAATATGAGGAGGAATGTCCTGAGTCCTGAGAGATCACTCTACCTCCAGATTCATCTGATGATTCCTCTGACGAGGAAGAGCCAATTCCGAGCAGTCTCATTGTGTCTCTTCATAGGCAAGTGCTACTGCAGGCCCAGTATGCGAAGTGCAAGGAGGATATTGCAACTCTTAGTCATCGTATTTGGGATCTCAAGAAGAGAAAGAACACATACGATGTACTGCAGGAAGAAGTGGCGGAACTACGGGAAGAGCTTCGAGAAACCGAGAGGAACCATAGGAACTAGAATGTTGTATCTTCTTACTGCTTTCATTTGATGTCAGAAATGTTTTAAATTTGAATGTACAAAGTTTGAATTCAATGAAATGAAGAGTTGATTTAAATTCATGTTTTCTACTTCGAATTTAATGGATCTTTTGCATCAGATTATGGCTGGAAGAAGAGCTAGAAGCGGAGAAGGACTTGACTTGGAAACAGAGCTAGCAAGAGTCTATCATACACTCAATGCCGTTGCCATGTATCAGAACCAGATGAGGATGCCTGCAAATCCAGTTTCTGAGGCAATCAAACTCGTGGAATCATTCAAAAGGATGAAACCACCCATGTTTGAGGGAAAGTCAGACCCAGATGCAGCTGACAATTGGATCAGGCAGGTCGAGACTATTTTTGAAGTCTTGGAAACCCCAGAGGGCAGCAAGGTGAAGTTGGCTACACTACAGTTCGAGAAGGACGCAGCTGTTTGGTGGCAGTCCATGAAGCGGACGATGGGCGATGTTGTTCTTGGCTGGGAGGAATTCTTGGAGGAATTCCGCAGTCACTATTTCCCATCTAATGTCCAGGAGAAGAAGGCTATGGAATTCCTTATGCTGCAGTAGAGCGGCATGTCGGTTAGGGAGTATGAGACAAGGTTCACTCAACTCTCGAGGTATGTGCTCGAACTTGTGATGGACGAGGCAAAGAAGGCTCGGAAGTTCGAGCACAGATTAAGGCCAAGTCTAAGATCCAAGATGATACCCCTTCGTATCTGGAGATTTGACAAGTTGGTCAAGCGAGCTGCAGCCACCGAGGAAGATATGGAGCAATTTCATGCCGCTCAGAATTGGAGGAGCAATTGGCATGTGGGGAAGAGACCCGCAATTTCTGGGCATGCCAGAGGACAGCCGCCGTCTCAAAGGTTCAAACCTACTGGGGCGAACACTGTTAACATGGCTAGAAGACCTAGGAATGTTTTGGGTGAAACCTCCTGTGACTTGTTTCAGTTGTGAAGAGACAAGCCACTACAAGTCTCAATGCCCTAAGCTGCAAGGTGCCGTCCGTAATGGACCAACTCAGCAGGTTGGGAAGAAGCCATACCAGCAGGGGCGAGTATTTGCCATGACGGAAGCTAATGCTGATGAAGTGGATAACGTCATCACTGGTACGAAGGCAAATGTCTAGAAGTGTTTTTCTGTTGTTCTCTTTTCCGGTATATTTAGAAAACTGTTATGTAACGAGTGTGTGTTATGTAACAAGAGAACTTTATTTGAATGGAAAGAAAGCTATTGTTTTGTTCGATAATGGATCCTCTCATACTTTTGTATCTCCTAAATTTGCTTAAGTCTTGGGAGTCGAACCGAAAGTCTTTCCAGGCATGGTTTTAGCAGTAGCTACTCCATCAAGGAGACTTTAACCACTGATCGGTACTATGCGGACTGCGAGATCGAAATTGGGGATAGGATTTTTGGGATGGATCTGATCGAGCTGACTATCTTGGGGATCGATGTTATCATTGGCATTGATTGGATGTCGGTGTACAGTGCAAACATCGAGTGTAAGACCAAGGAAGTAACAGTGAAGGCTCCAGGTGATCCTGATGTCACTTTCCATGGGAAGAAGAGATGTTCAGATTTTGTTGCAGCCATCAGCAAGAAGGAGATTCCTGTGGAAGTGCAGCGGATTCCTGTGGTTCGGGAATACCCGACTGTGTCTTGAAAGATTTGCCCGGGTTACCCCTGCATCGTGATGTAGAGTTGAGCATCATTATTCAGCCGGGGAGTGCACCCATTTCCAAGGCACCGTATAGGATGGTGCCTGTGGAGCAGGATGAGATCAAACGGTAGATTAACGAATTGTTGGAGAAAGACTTTATTCATCTGAGTGCATCACCTTGAGGAGCACCGGTGCTGTTGGTAAAGAAGAAGGATGGTTCGACGAGGATGTGCATCGATTACTGAGAGCTGAATAAGGTTACTTTTCGGAATAAGTATCCTATTCCACGAATTGATGACTTGTTCCATCGTCTACAAGGAGCAGTTATTTTCTCCAAACTAGATCTTCGATCAGGATACCATCAAGTTCGAGTGAAAGCTGAAGATGTGCATAAGACTGCATTCAGAACTCGATATGGGCATTACGAATTCTTAGTTTTGCCATTTGGAGTGACGAATGCATCTGCGATCTTTATGGACATGATAAACAGAGTTTTGAGGCTGTTCATTGATTCGTTCGTCGTGGTGCTTATCGGCGATATTCTTGTGTACTCCAAGTCGGAGGAGGACCACACAGAGCATCTGGCGGCAGTTTTGAAGAAGCTGGAAGAGCAGAAGTTGTATGCCAAGTTGTCCAAGTGTGATTTCTGAAAATCAGAAGTGGCATTCCTAGGTCACATCCTTTCTAAGGAGGGAGTGGCAACAGATCCTCAGAAGATAGAGGCAGTGAGAGAGTGGGAAATGCTTACTATAGTGAAGAAAATCAGGAGTTTCCTTGGATTAACGGGATACTACAGAAGGTTCATTCAGGGCTATGCTCAGATAGCCGTGCCGCTCACTAGTTTGACCAAGAAGAATGTGAATTTCAAGTGGACCGAACAGTGCGAGGCAAGCTTTCAGGAGTTGAAAGAGAAGCTGACTATTGCTCCCATTTTGGCTTTTCCTAGAGCAGGTGTTGAGTATGATGTCTACAGCGATGCTTCACATCGTGGGCTTGGTTGTGTCTTAATGCAAGAAGGGAAGTGATCACTTATGGGTCTAGGCAACTAAGACCGCATGAGAAGAATTATCCGATTCATGATCTGGAGTTGGCTGTGATTATCTTCGCCTTAAAGCAATGGAGACATTACGTGTATGGTGAGAAATTGAACATGTACACAGACCATATAAGCTTGAAGTACATCTACCAGCAGAAGGACATGAATCTGAGGCAACAGAGATGGCTGGATGTACTTGAGAACATTCATCCTGAGATTAAGTACCATCCTGGGAAGGTTAATGTTGTTGCTGATGTACTTAGCCGAAAGAGCAGTTTGGCTAGTTTGATTACAACTCAGAGGCATCTTGCAGAGGAGTTTGATCGGGTTGGTATTGAAGTTGTCCTGTAAGGCTTGAGATTATCTTTAGCTCAGTTGGGGCTTCAGCCTACGCTGAATGGATTATTGCAAGTCGGAAGGAAAATGCAGAGATTCAGAAGATGAATGAGCAGGTTGGTGCAGGCAGGTTGCCCGAGTTTCAGATCCGGGATGGAGTGTTGTTGTTTGGATAGATGCTGTGTATTCCGAATCAGTCGGACTTGAGGGAGAGTATTCTTCAGGAGGCGCATGCTACTCTTTTGTCGGTACATCCTGGGAGCACTAAAATATATAAGGACATTAAGCAGCATTTCTGTTGGTCATGTCTGAAGCGGGATGTGGCTGAATTTGTGGCAAAGTGTGAGATTTGTCAGCAAGTCAAAGCCGAGAATCAGAAGCCCAGAGGTTTATTGCAACCGTTACCTATTCCGGAGTGGAAGTTGGATAACATCAGCATGGATTTCATCACGGGTTTACCCAAGAGTTCGAAGGGTAATGAAGTGATTTGGATCATAGTCGATCGACTAACCAAATCCGCTCACTTCTTGCCAATGAAACTCACTTCGTCTATGGACAAGTTGGCCGAACTGTATGTTGGAGAGATCGTCAGGCTTCATGGTGTTCTGTTAACCATTGTGTCTGATCGAGATGCGCGGTTTACTTCGCATTTCTGGAGGAGTCTTCAGACAGCTCTGGGTACCAAGACGGATTTCAGCACTACTTTTCATCCTCAGACCGATGGGCAGACCGAGAGAGTCAACCGTATTCTTGAGGTTATGCTTCGGTGTTGTGTTCTAGATTTTTGGAGGCAGTTAGGAAAGGCATCTAGCTCTAGTGGAGTTTGCCTACAACAACAGTTTTCAGACTAGTATTGGGATGGCACCGTATGAAGCTCTGTATGGCAGGAAGTGCAGAACACCTGTTTTTTGGTTTGAAGTAGGGGAGCGACAGATGTTTGGGCCTGAGATTGTGCAGCAGACCTCTGAAAAGATTGATCAGATTAGGAAGAGGTTGGTAGATGCTCAGACTATGCAGAAGAGATATACAGACAATCGGAGGAGGGACCTTAAGCTTGAGGAAGGTGACTTTGTCTTTCTAAAGGTATCGTCCAGTAAAAGTGTGATCGGCTTTGGCAAAGCTGGAAAGTTAGCCCCAAGGTTTATCGGCCCATATAAGATATTGAAAATGATTGGGAAAATTGCTTACCGGTTGGAGTTACCGGAAGAGTTGTCTAAGGTGCACAATGTCTTCCATGTGTCTATGCGGAGAGGTTATATTCCAGATGCAAGTCACCATTTGCTCGAAGTGCCGAAGGGTTTGCAAGTGGATCCGAGTTACATTGAGCTTCTGGTTGAAATTGTGGATCGTTGGCAGAAAGTCTTGAGGAACAAGACGATACCGTTGGTCAAATTAGTATAGAGAAACCAGTTGATTGAAGAAGCTACTTGGGAATCCGAGGAGAGGATGTTGAAGGATCATCCTGAGCTCTTTGTCTGATTTGTATTTTTTATTTTCTTTTTCTTGCTGTATTGCTTTTCTTACCGTTTAAGTGTAGTTCCGGGGACGGAATTATTCTAAGGAGGGAGTACTGTAATATCCTAGATTTTCAAATATTAATTTAATAGAGTTGTTTGATTCAACGTGTTGTGCACGTGAAAATTTATGCTCATTTCTCTAAAACTCTTCTCATGAACATTTGATCCAATTCCTTCTATTTTTAATCTAGAAAGCCTAATTAAATCCTAGGCCTAATTGTCTCCTTCTAGCCCACCATAATTAATTAATTAATTAATTTATTAGTGCCCAGGGTTAATTGGCCCATTAGTGAGCCCATTAACTTAATTCCCCTTTTAATTAATCTATCTTGTAGTGTAGACTAATTTAGTAGACAATTAATTAAATTACATGAATAAACTTATAAATAAGGGTACTAGTGTAGCACGTGCATGGAGCACCCTATAGGTGTGGCCGGATTGTACAAAGAGAGAGGGAGAGATGGGTGTAGTGGTGAGTTGGTTATCTCATCATGGGTAGTTTCTACAACTCCCTAATTCATCATAACCTTTGATTCTTAACTATTTGGACTAATCATAGACTTCCATTTGCACTAAAAAATTGTATGACCCCCCCCCCACCCCCCCCCCCCCCCCCTACCATCTTCATACTTGCACCTAAAAGATTGAAAGAAAGAAAGAAAGAAAAGAAGAGACAATTAGTAAGTTAAAAGACTAGGAGAGTTGTGAGTTAAAAGATTGAGTGTTGAGTTTGTGTGTGTTCCTCTTCCAAAGTTGGCCAGCCTACCATAGGAGCAAGAAGAAAGGAGTTTCAAGTACCATCAAGCTAGGAGGAGAAGAGTAGGAGAGTTGTGAGTTAAAAGATTGAGTGTTGAGTTTGTGTGTGTTCCTCTTCCAAAGTTGGCCAGCCTACCATAGGAGCAAGAAGAAAGGAGTTTCAAGTACCATCAAGCAAGGAGGAGAAGTCAAATTGGTGGCTCAAGTTAGGAGAAGAAGACTTCATTTGTTTATTCTAGGAGACATTAGGAGTTCTTGGTTATTTTCTATCCAAATAAAGGGGGTGATTTTCTCGAACTTCTAACTAGATATCATGCTAGGGAATTGTTTGATAAGATTGAGAAGAAAACTATAATTAATTTAGCCATATGTTGTGAAAATGAGACAAATTGCAAATGGTATGAATGCTTATTAAAAAGAATGTTAATTAATGCAAATTGTGATTTGTTACCTTAGAAATTACCATGCTACCATGATTTATATGTTTGTTATGTGCTAAATTAGGAAATTATGCTTGTATGTTTGGTTAATTGAAATGAGAACCATGAAAATGTAATTTGCCTAATTGACATGATAATGGCGAAAAAGGAGAATTTGTTGTAGAAATGATTGCGTAATGATAATAAAAATAATAAAAGTGACCTAGGGAAAGTTTTGAGTACAAACTTATAAAGAAACTACACTTGTATTCTTAATTTTAAAATGGTAGAGACAAATATATGTAGAGAGTAAAATTATAATTTTTGCGTCAAAAAACAAGTCTTGTTTTACTAATGTATTGCAAATACATATAAACTAAATTCTGGAAATTTTGAATACAACTGGGAAAGAAAAGAACTTAAAAATACTTTTTTTTATAAAAATTCAAAAAGAACAGAGACTTGAATTATAAACCCTGTACCCCAAACCATACTAGGTTAGTCACTTGGACTTATTGGTCAGCGGGTGCATTTGGGTTCAGTTTCTGTAGCGGGCGGGTTGGCCTTTGGTTTTGGATTCGAAACTCTGCATTAGCTTTTTGTTTTTCTTAGAAATCCAAAAAAACCCGATCACTAATTTACATACAATTAAACCCCTGTTCATATCGCTTGGGCGCCTTGGCCTTTCTGGCTTTCGGTGGCGCCATAGTCCACTTACTGTAGCGGGAATGTGTGCCTTGGGTCGCGGGTTCGAAGCTTGAGTTTGGCTTTTAAACCAGTTTTACAGTTTTGGTTTTTTTTAATTTGATTTTTTTGACTTTTAAAAATCCAAAAATATATTATAATTATTCTAAAAATATATGGACTTCATGAAAAATACTTAAACAATATTTGAGTTAAATAAAAGAGATTGAGGAGCAAAAATTGAGATGAACTCTACAAAAATGATAATAGCATGAGTATAAAATGTGAATTTTTCCATGAGAAAATTCTACACGAATTATAAAAGAGGATCTTGTATAAATGGAAAAAAATTAAAGTGCGTTTATTTATGGATTTTCATTCATTAATTTGTGTATGTTATGCAATTGAAAGTTAAATGAAAAAAATATAATTGTGATCTTGGACCAAGTGAAGGAAAGAAATAATAGTGTGAGAATTAAATGGAATTATTGAAATTAATTTTGAATGTGAAAGGTATAAACTGAAGGAACTTTTTGTGTGAGATTGATTCATAGAAATGAAATGTAAATCATGTTGAATTATGAAAAAGTCTTTATGAGTATGAAAACTCAATTTTGTGAATATGAAGTGAAATTGAGAACTAGAGTGTAGCTAAGCCTTATACCGGCATTGAAAGAATTCGCTGAGATAAGATTTGAAATGAAAAGTCCAAGATTTGGGTTGTGTTATTTAAATGGTTTGGACGGTATAGTGGGAGTGCTAACTCTAGGGGATTGATTTTCTTCACGATTCAAATAAATTAGGGACTAGACACATAGTGGAGATGTAATGAAAGAGAAAAATATGAGTATGAGGGCCACTGGATTGGCAGCGTGAGAGTATTCATAGGATGTCCTAATGATGCATCATGATTAGGGCGTGAATACTACTCCAGAGTACCGTCCTGGTGGCGACGCTTATGGGGTGTTCTAGTGACTACGGGTGGTGCCATGCCTATGGTAGGAGATGAATTGACCACAGGATGCCTGCATGATGAGTCATGTGTTAGTGCGTGGGATTCTCTCCAGGGTTCCCGGACATGGGCTCGTAACTCATAGAACCTCTAGTATACTTACCGTAGTTATCGTAGTAGATTAAGTCATGGCGAGGGATTGAACCCTACAAGATGAAGAACGGTTAAGGGCTTGCCCTCGAACCTATGTAGTATGGGCTGCATAGACACTGAACAAGTGCGCATTAGTGTCATATAATATAAATGAATGCATTAAGGACTAAGTGAACATTCACAACACGACATTAATAGGATAGTCCCCATAGTTCTGTTTGTGACAAGTTTGTGCTTTACAAGTAAGCAAAATTTGATGTATTATATCCTAGCGTCAGTTGAATGAACTGACATGCACACAGTTTCTATGCAGGATAAAGTGATTGACAAGATTAAAGTATGCATGCTGCTTAAAGAATGATTCAAGTATTGTATATTTTATTCATGGAAATGTTGTAAATTGCTTCCGTTGTATAAGTGTAACGTAAATGTAACTCTGATGTAATAAAAGTTTTTAATTCCTTGTAAAATTGTATGAAGTGAAGTGTAAAGATCTCGTGGAACGTCGAATTCGGTCTTATTTGGAATCCGGGGTGTTACAATCAGCAACAATTTCATCTTTATATCTTTTTGTAAATTTTAAGTCCTGCATATGAAACTGTGGGCACGTCAGTTGCTTACAACCGATGAAATATTATACACAGCCATCCTCTCTTAGCCGAACAGTATAACGATTCTTAAATACTTTAGCAAACACAAACTTGATCACAAAAAAAGCTACAAAGGGACTATCTTACTGATGTCGTGGGTGCTATGCACTTAGTCCTTAATGCAGTTATTTATATTACATGACACTAATGCGCACTTGTTCGGATTCTATACATCCCATACTACATAGGTCCGAGGGCAAGCCCTTAATTGTTCTTCATCTTGTAGGGTATAATTCCTCGCCATGACTTAAACTACTACGGTAACTACGGTAAGTATCCTAGATGTTCTATGAGTTACGAGCCCATGTCCAGACAGCCTGGAGGGGAATCCCATGTCATGACACGACGCATCGTGCAGAACCTATGGACAATTCAGCCTCCGTCATGGGACAATGGCACCACCCATAGTCACCAAACACCCCACAAGCGTCGCCTGTGGTACGAAATCCTGGAGATGTATCTATACCATGACACGTCGCATCGTGTAAACAGCCTGTGAATACTCTCACATCGTAACTCCGAAGCCCTCATACTCGTGTTTTTCTCTTACTTTCATCACATCTTCACTATGGTGTAGTCCTTACAATTTTGTTTGTTTTAAAAGAAAATCATCACAACCTAGAGCTAGCTTACCCTACTGGACTTAAACCAAAACAAAAGAGATAGTCAGCCTACCTGGCTACTTCTCAAGAGACGCTTAACCCACACTGGTTAGCTCTCTAATTTATTAATAAAAACTGCCAGTCACTAGGGACTCGCCTATTCTCTAGATTCCAACACCTATCTATTTCTAGAGATCAACAATATTTCATATTCAATCTCAAAATAACAATTCAATTCCTTTCATATACTCTTTCTCATAGAGAAACATTTCTTTATAATGTAATTTCATGAGAACAATTCAATTCAACATCTTTATAAATTTAATCATCTATAACATTGTACACAATTCAAATCTTCATTTAATTAAAAATCACAAAATTTCTTTAAGAGAAATTCTAAGTGCATTCCAACTTTCATTTTTCTTAATTTAACCATAGTCACAATTTTTCATTAAAATCACTTCCATTTATTTTAAATCGATAAACTCGAGTTCTTTAATGTAAAATCCCCTTTTAATCTCACAAAATATATCCAAATATTGTAGAATTAATTTTTATAAGGTCTAAACTATTTTAGAAAATTAAATTGGATTTTCCCCAATTTTTATTCCACTTTAAAACTCAAAAATACAAAAAAAATCACAAAGAAATAAAGCGGCCAAGGTCGGGATCGAACCCAGGACCTCTGAGCCCACCCGTCATGAACAGTAACAACCCTAGACTACACCCAAGGACCAGGAAGTCATTGGCGGCTAATTGATTTAAGTTGAACTCAAAAGATATATATATATATATATATATATATATATATATATATACACACCTTCGGTAATTTAATTAAAATAGAAATTCATAAAAACAAAGTCTCTAACCAGACTCGAACCCAGGCACATAGCTCCGTCGAGCTACAGTAACAGACTTAATTCTCACCTGAAGACCAAGAAATCCAAAGTAGCTAACTGATACAAGATTGGTTAAATAATTTTTGTTTATACCGAACTATTATTTATTTTCTTTTAATAAACTCGATTCTTCGATCGATTTGTGCTTCTACAAAATATAAATAATCTTCCAAAATGTGTTTCTTTGAAAGACAATATCGTACATGTTTTAAAATTCATAAGTTTCTTATTTTTCGCAATACAATAAGATCTTTCTTCAAAAATGCATAAAAACACATATAATCAATTTTTCCAAATAAAAGGGTTGTCTTTCATCAAAATTCCTCTATAAACTTTCTATACTCATAAAATTTATATATATGATGCTATTTCCACATTTTTCTATTATAATAACATTTCAAAACTATTTTCATACATATTGCATTATTGTGACTACAATAGGAAATATTCTACCATGCACACTTTCTTTTCGTTTCAACAAAAGAATATTTTCTTTCTAATTAATAAGAGCATGTGACTCACAATAATATTTCTACGCATCATAGCACAATTATATCAAAATTATGAAATATACAAATTAACATACCAATCAACATTTAACAAGTTAAATTCTACATTAACTAGCATGCAAATTTTACTCATAAATTAGAAAGAATTTTAGAATCACCTACCCAAAATATGATGTACTCAATTAAACCCCTAGAAATGGACTCCAAGAGAAGCTTCATATCGCCTCCTCAAAATTCGCGCACCAAGAGAACTCCCCAATATTCCATTCGGCCAATCACAGCAAGCATCTCATCACCATTTTGGCAACAGCAACAGTGAAGGCATTAACTCCATTCGGCAAGCATCAGCATGAGTATCTCCATCATTTCATATACCTAAGTGTGTGTGTGTGTGTGTGTGTGTGTGTGTGTGTGTGTGTGTGTGTGTGTATATATATATATATATATATATATATATAATGAATGGCTATATTTATGTATATATATGGACAAAGAGGGGTGGAGTAGCACAGGGCTTGCTGATGGGATTGGTGGCTTTCGACAGAGTGAGAATGACAAGGAGGGGAAATGAGGGGGAATCAAGTGCAATAAGAGAGGAGAAGGAAATTAGTAGTTGTTTTCTCCAGCTCTTTGCTTTGTCCCGTTTGCTTTGTGGAAAGCAAGTGCAATAAGAGAGGAGAAGGAAATTAGTAGTTGTTGTTTCTCCAGCTCTTTGCTTTGTCCTGTTTGCTTTTTGCTATCTCCGCACTCATTCTTTTTCTCTTCAAAAAGCCAAGAGATTAAATAGTAGATCTGTTTGTTGTAGGTTTACTAGTATTAGAAGTAGTGAATAGGGTTTATGTATATATACATATATTGCATGATGAGATTGAGTGGAGAAAAACAAAATGGGGATTGCTTTTGCTGAATGTGGCTTCAGAAGTAAAACAGAGAAGGAAGAAAAATGGGAGAGATGAGGAGAAGTGTGTTTAGGGGTCATTATATAAGACATTAGTGATAGTTATAATAACTACTCCCACTAATAGAGGGGAGTGATAGTTATAATAACTACTCCACTCCTAAATTTCAAACTCTATTTCTCCCTCCATCCCATAGAGAACCAGCCGGTCTACCACTCCCCTCTATTCATGCCCAAATACGTGCACGTGCTTCGCGCTTGCACACACACTTCACTCATATACATATATATTTAAATTAAAATATTTGTATACAATATATTGTAAATGTTTAAGTAAAAATTACTTTAAAAAAAACTTATAGATTTTCATGCACAAATAAAATAAACACACACATTTTATGAAATTTATTTTGAAAAGAATATGCCCAAATACGCCCACCGAAACACATGCGTCGCACGTAAAAATATCGAAAATGTGAAATCGACTTTATCAACAGAAAATATTAAAATATAATCGAAAACAATATAAGAAAATTATATTTATTAATATACACATTCAACAATGTACTGAACACGTACATTAAAAATACGCGCATTACACATAAAAGTATTTTAATCAAAATTGGGGGAAATGAATTTTTGTTTTATAAAATGAATTCAAATACATAAAATAAATAATTGAAACACATAGAAAATATCACACGTAGCGGTCGAAAAATACGTAATCGATACGTGCATCGAGAACACGTAAAAAGTACGTAAAAATACAGAGATTGAAATTTTGCATTGAGTTGACTTAAATAAGATTTTAATAATACAAGAAAAGCATAAATAGTCGTAATACACGTGCGTAACACACGAGGGTAAAATTGTCATTTCCAATTTTGCGGGGTGTTATACTCTCCCCCCCTTATAACAGTTTTGTCCACAGAACTCACAGGGTAAAAGGTTGTATTTTGTACACACCAGAGAAAAGTTATCAATATTGTATATAGAAAGCTGCAACATTAAGAAAATATCTATAGTATATAAATAAGCAATGTGGAAAAACAAGACAAACTCTATATCAGAAAACTGTGAGTATCAAAGTTTCACAAGAACAGAAAAAGAAAACTAGGAAAATAACTTAAGGAAATGTGACAAAAGATAGGATGGATTGAGAGAAATTTCATACAAAAATAATATTAGGTAAAGCATTAGATCGAAAAGGAAAAATAAATTAAGTCATTAATTAGTGGAATAGTTCGGAAAAGAATGCAATTAAGAGAAACATTGTCAATAGTTAATTTATAAGTAGATGTAGTAGTCAAAATTTATCAAAGCAATTAGCAGTCGAAAAATCACAAACTGAATTGGTACTATATAACGAAAATCGAATTAGTAATTTAAAAGAAGGCTATTGGATTAGAGTGGGAAAATAAACGAGAATGAAATATAGTCGAAACTACAGACAACATAAAATGATTCTGTATACCAATTAATATCGTAAGATAATTTGTAAGGAAACTATAATAATTATACATATGATTTTACAATTAAAGATACAGAAGGTATACATCGAAATACTTTTGAATTGTCAAGTAGAGCAAGAAAATCAACATACAAAATTATATACGTATATAGGCATAAAATTATAAGGGTGAAACAAACAATAGCATGATATGAAAATTATAAATGATTTGTAGGGGTAAAACCACACACCATAGTAGTTAAAGTAATAACATATTATTGAAACAATACGAAATTAATAGAAATGAATTATGAATCATAAACAAAGTATGATAAATAAAAATTTGTTAGGTGAGTAGCCACCAAAATCTAAGATAAGTTTATAGCAATATAAAACACGATGAAGTGGTATGAAATGCTAACTCGTGAAAAGGTTCAAAATAAAGAAGAAGATGACAAGATAGTTGAGATTAAGTAGTAAATACACAAGTATGATTGATACAGAAATCAGTATAAATAATATAATGCTAGGTTTAAAATATTATAAAATAGTATAAGCTAGGACCAAAATGGAATAGTGGTAGGTAAATATTATAGAAAAACAAAGTAGGGGTTGTCAAAGTAGAAAATTTCCTTCTGGTGTAGGTTCGCCTCGCTGGTGTCCAACTGCAGACTTGCCTCCTTGACCTCAAGTTGCAGAATTGCCTCTACGACATCCGATTGCAGTTTGCCTTCTGGACATTCGGTTGCAGACTTTGCCTCCCCGACGTCCGGGCGCAGTTTGCCTCCATTGACGTCTAGTTGCAAATTTTTCATCTTGACATCAGGTTGCACCAAAACGGGAGATGGAAAGATGTAATCTTCCATATGCACTTGGATATTGGGTGTTTAATAAAGTTTGGTGTTACATTTTGAAATCAGTGATATAAAAGTGGATAGAAAAATTGTAAATGAAGTAGGAAATTACAACGACAAAATATCAAAATAAATAGACTTTAAATATAGGATGTACAAAATTTGTAGTAATGAAAAGGATTTATAACATTAAGACGAAAAATAGTGTAAAGCATATGCACGAGATGAAAATACAAATGAAAATGATAATTATGTAGTGTATGTATTATATTAAAGAAGCGTAAAATTACAAAAATTAATGAGTAGCGATTAATAGTAAAAGTTAACATAACAAAACAAATTAGCAAATAATATGTAATAACAATAGTATCGAATGTAGATAATAAAACAAAATGGTATGTCATATTTATATGAGTAGAACATTTCAATCTTGTTAACTATATACTAAAATATATAGGACAATATAAGATAATCAGAAATATAGTATCACAAAATCAAATCATATAAAATGGATGTACATAAGCAAAATTAAAAATTAAAAATATAAAAGTAATAATAAAGCAAGAAAATAATAGTTGTAATATAAATTTAATAAAATACGTAAAGTAATAGCGACGTAAACGGGTAAACATAAGAGACATAAAACACGAAAGACAAAATTTTAAGATTGAAAGATAAATAAAACAAATTTAAAAGATCAAGACTAAGGAAGATAGACAAAATAATAGGTATTCGAGTGATTTAATAGTAAAAGAAAATATTTATTTGAAAAATATTGAACATTGAAAACTACTATGATAAAAATTTATGAAAAATAATTTGAGAGGGAAGTGTGTCTACGTGTAAGGTATCATGAATGTAGGTTCAACCAACCACGTTTCCGTACGCCACTTTGATACTAAGGAAAAATGTGCTCACATAGAATCTCATATCAATGTATACGAAGAGAACATCATGAATGAAGGTTGTTATTGAACTCGCATTCATGACTCCAGCCATTCAATAGGGAAAGAGAATTGAAAACATCAGTATATAGAGTAACACAAATGTAAATCACTTACATTTAAATCTCTATAGACTGAACTCACACATCTAATGCCCACCATAATGTGTCGTCCTTGTAAATTTGTACTACTTATTGAAGCGTAACTCTGATACCACTCTGTAACACCCCGAATTCCAAATAAGCCTGAATTCGAAGTTCCGCAGGATCTTTACACTTCATTTTGAACAATTTTACAAGGAATTTAAAACTTTTATTACATCAGAGTCTTTTACATCAATACGCAATGGAATAAATAAAATACAACAATAATAAATGTACAATTGTAACAACTTTAACATTTAAGTAATCATCAGTAACAATTACATCTTTATATCTTCTTGTAAATTCCAAGTCCTACATATGAAACTATGGGCACGTCAGTTGCTTACAACTGACGAAATATTATACACGGCCATCATCTTTATGCCGAACAGTATAACAATTCTTAAATACTTTAGCAAACACAAACTTGATCACAAACAAAGCTACAAAGGGACTATCCTACTGATGTCGTGGGTGCTATGCACTTAGTCCTTAATGTAGTTATTTATATTACATGACACTAATGCGTACTTATTCAGATTCTATGCATCCCATACTACATAGGTCCGAGGGCAAGACCTTAATCGTTCTTCATTTTGTAGGGTTCAATCCCTCGCCATGACTTAAACTATCACGGTAACTACGGTAAGTATCCTAGATGTTCTATGAGTTACGAGCCCATGTCCAGACAGCCTGGAGGGGAATTTCACCGTCATGACACGACGCATCGTGTAGAACCTATGGACAATTCAGCCTCCGTCAAGGGATAATGGCACCACCCGTAGTCACCAAACACCCCACAAGCATCGCCTGCGGTACAAAATCCTGGAGATGTATCCACGCCATGACACGACACATGTGCAAATAGCCTGTGAATACTCTCACATTGTAGCTCCGAGGCCTTCATACTTGGGTTTTTCTCTTACTTTCATCACATCTTCACTATGGTGTAGTCCTTACATGTTTGTTTGTTTTAAAAGAAAATTATTACAACCTAGAGCTAGCTTACCCTACTGGACTTAAACCAAAACAAAAGTGATAGTCAGCCTACCTGGCTACTTCTCAAGAGATGCTCAACCCACACTGGTTAGCTCTCAAATTCATTAATAAAAACTGCCGGTCACTAGGGTCTCTCGTAGTCTCTAGATTCCAACAACTATCTCTTTCTAGACATCAACAATATTCCATATTCAATCTCAAAATAATAATTCAATTCCTTTATTCATAAACTCTTTCTCATAGAGAAACATTTCTTTATAATGTCATAACATAAAGAGAAATTCTAAGTGCATTCCAACTTTAGTTTTTCTTAATTTAACCATAGTCACAATTTTTCATAAAAATCACTTCAAATTATTTTAAATCGATAAACTCGAGTTTTTTAATGTAAAATATCCTTTTAATCTCACAAAATATATCCAGATATTGTAGAATTAATTTTTATAAAGTCTAAACAATTTTAGAAAATTAAATAGGATTTTCCCAATTTTTATTCCACATTAAAACTCAAAAATTAAAAAAATCACAAAGAAATAAAGTGGCCAAGGTCGGGATCGAACCAAGGATCTCTGAGCCCACCCGCCATGAACAGTAACGGCCCTACACTCAATATATATATATATATATATATATATATATATATATATATATATATATATATATACCTCTGAGCCCACCTGCCATGAACAGTAACGGCCCTAAACTGCACCCAAGGACCAGAAAGTCATTGGTGGCTAATTGATTTAAGTTGAACTCAATGAACAGTAACGACCCTAGACTGCACCTAAGGACCAGAAAGTCATTGGCGGCTAATTGATTTAAGTTGAACTCAATATATATATATATATATATATATATATATATATATATATATATATATATATATATATATATATATATATACCTTCGGTAATTTAATTAAAATAGAAATTCATAAAAACAAAGTCTCTACCCAGACTCGAACCCAGGCACACAGCTCCGCCGAGCTACAGTAACAGACTTAATTCGCACCCGAAGACTAAGAAATCCTAAGTAGCTGACTGATACAAGATTGGTTAAATAGTTTTTGTTTATACCGCACTGTTATTTATTTTCTTTTAATAAACTCGATTCTTCGATCGATTTATGCTTCTACAAAATATAAATAATCTTCCGTAATATGTTTCTTAGAAAGACAGTATCGTACATTTTTTAAAATTCATAAGTTTCTTATTTTTCGCAATATAATAAGATCTTTCTTCAAAAATGCATAAAAACACATATAATCAATTTTTCCAAATAAAAGGGTTGTCTTTCATCAAAATTCCTCTATAAAATTTCTATACTCATAAAATATATATATATGAGGCTATTTCTACATTTTTCTATTCTAATAACATTTTAAAACTATCTTCATACATATTGCATTATTGTGACAACAATAGGAAATATTCTACCATTCACACTTTCTTTTCGTTCCAACAAATGAATATTTTCTTTCTAATTAATAAGAGCATGTGACTCACAATAATATTTCTACACATCATAGCACAATTATATCAAGATCATGAAATCTACAAATTAACATACCAATGAACATTTAACAAGTTAAATTCTACATTAACTAGCTTGCCAATTTTACTCCTAAATTACAAAGAATTTTAGAATCACCCACCCAAAATGTGATGTACTCAATTAAACTCCAAGAAATGGACTCCAAGAGAAGCTCTATATCGCCTCCTCAAAATCCGCGCACCAGGAGAACTCTCCAATATTCCATTCTGTCAATCACAGCAAGCATCTCATCACCATTTCAGCAACAGCAACGTGAAGGCATCAACTCCATTCGGCAAGCATCAACATGAGTATCTCCATCATTTCATATATATATATATATATATATATATATATATATATATATATATATATATATATATGGACAAAGAGGGGCGGAGTAGCACAGGGCTTGCTGATGGAATTGGTTGCTTTCGGCAGAGTCAGAGAAGGACAAGAAGGAGGGGAAATGAGAGAAATGAAAAGGGGTATATGTATATATACATATATTGCATGATGAGATTGAGTGGTGAAAAACAAAATGGGGATTGCTTTTGCTGAATGTGGCTTCGGAAGTAAAACAGAGAAGGAAGAAAAATGGGAGAGATGAGGAGAAGTTAGTTTAGGGGTCATCATATAAGACACTAGTGATAGTTATAATAACTACTCCCATTAATATACCTACTAACTCCACTCCTAAAATTCAAACTCTATTTCTCCCTCCATCCCAAAGAGAACCAGCCAGCCTACCACTCCCCTCTATTGATGTCCAAACACGTGCAGGTGCTTCTCACGTGCACACACACTTCACTCATACACATATATATTTAAATTAAGATATTTGTATACAATATATTGTAAATGTTTAAATCAAAATTAGTTTAATAAAAAGTTATAGGTTTTTATGCACAAATAAAATAAACCCACACATTTTATGAAATTCATTTCGAAAAGAATATGCCCAAATACGTGCACCGAAACACGTGCATCGCACGTAAAAATATCAAAAATGAGAAATCGACTTTATGAACGAGAAATATTAAAATATAATCGGAAACAATATAAGAAAAATATATTTATTAATATACACATTCAACAATGTACTGAACGCGTATATTAAAAACACGTGCATTACACGTATAAAAGTATTTTAATCAAAATAGGGGGAAATGAATTTCCGTTTTATAAAATGGATTAAAATAAATAAAGTAAATAATTGAAACACATAGAAAATATCACACGTAGCGGTGGAAAAATAAGCAATCGATACGTGCATCAATAACACGTAAACAACATGAAAAAATACAGAGATTGAAATTTTACATTGAGTTAACTCAAATTGTATTTTAATAATACGGAAAAAGCATAAATAGTTGGAATCCAAAATACGTAGTGAAATACGTTACAGATATCACCAGTAACGGTACAAAATACACGTGCGTAACACACGAGGGCAAAATTGCCATTTCCAATTTTGCGGGGTGTTACACATACGGAGGTACAAGGTTGTAGTCATGCATCCACTCCACACACAGACCCTCTCATTCCATAATAAAGGATTGGTGGAAGTTGGGCTCAAACCTAAACTTTTTCTCACTAGCAAAAACATTTACCACTAGACTATTATGCACTCGTAGTAAATATTCAAATTTTGTTACACAGATTTAGTCAATGATGGCTTGGATCACAGTTGATTATATATGCTTGAGTAAGAACATCCACCCTACTTCCGAATTTGGGTGCTTTGCTTTGATATATTGGCAATCTTTTCATCTGTCTCTCCCTCGATTAGTATGACATTGGAAGCTGATAAGGGTAAAATTAGTGAATGATCTGCACCGCTCGATCTTGGCATGATTGTCAATGTCATCCCACTTACTCTTCTGGGCCCGTTACCCAGGTCCAGCCTAGTGTGGGCCGAGTTGCACCCCTAATCAGGGGACCCAAAAACCTTCTCTAATTAGGCTCGTACGCTTATAAATACAACCCTACCTCTAAAGTAACAAGGTAATCACAATTTTCACCATTTAAGCATCTCCTTAATATTCTGGTTATTGACTTGAGTATCGGAGGGCATGTCGCCGCGGGTCCTCTGGTGTCTCAAACTTTTTTGTAGGTGTCCGACGACAGTCGAACCACCCAGATCCACCACATCCACCACACCAGCCTTGCAGAAAAGTCAGATCAGAGGCCGAGATCTGAGTTTTGTCTTTCTCAAAAGAGTTCACATTATCTGTTGCTCCCACACCCAAAAACAAGTAGCATCAGATTGTCACCGTCTGTGGGAAACATAGATTCGAGCCTCTTTTCCAAATTCTACTTTGTGATAGACGAACCCTATGGCTCATAGGGCCAAGAAGACTCCGCCTGAGGGTCAGCCGTCCGACCCCCCACTTCTTCCATGCCCGACACGAAGTCAAGCGACAACTCAAGGGTCTCGACAGCCATAGGACCAAATATTACGGAAGCCCATCCCGAGTGCTTTCCGCTCGGTGGCACGGGAGGTTGCCCAGCCAATGGTCTCTGACCTGAGCAAAATCATTAGCAGATGACATAATGAGGAGGACCTCCTAAACCACCTCAACCGATCCCGGAACGGGGGGGGACCCCTCGGATCAAAATCTCAGTTGGACTCGCCACTCCTCCCACGATCGAGACAGGGAGCGTAAACGGTCCACGAGGGACCCTCGACCCTCCAATGGCCGAAGGGATGGGGGTCACGTAACCAGGGCAGAGTTCCACGAATTCTAAGATGAAATCCACTGAGCCATCCGCGGTGAGCCCCCACCCGAGCAACTAGTCGACCGAACAAGAGCGGCAGAGCATGTGAATGATGAGTTGCATGAGTCAACCTTATCCGAAGGATGGGTAGACCCCATCCTCAATCAACTTTAGGAAATGGAGGGTCGCCTCGCTCGGATCGCCGAGGGCAGGAGGCAGTCCGAACAGATATACCAGCCAGACAAGCCGCCATCCTCCTCCCATATTCTTGATGCGCCTATCCCGAGGAGCATCAAGCCTCTAGCGTTTGAGATGTACAACAGAGAAACGGATCCTGCTGGTCACATCGAGGCTTCAAAACTTTGTCTAGAGGTTCACGGCTGAGGCTCAATCGATCTCCTCCCTCGATTCTGGGGTAGCAATGGTAGCTTTTCGACACAATGTTCGCCGTGACTTGCTGAAGGCCTCCCTGACCAAAAAGCTCCCGACAAACTTTCCCGACCTTCTCTACAAAAGCTAAAAGTATATTCGGGCCAAGGAAGCCCTCCACCCCGAGGGTTGGAAGGGATCCCCAATCAAAGGGAAGAGGAAGGTAGACAACTCTGAAATCACCAAGAAGACCCATAAGGATGCCTCCACGAGGGGGCATTTTCCCCGACCTCTACGGTTCAACAAGTTTACTCCGCTCAACACGAGTGTGTTTTCCATCCTGATGGAAATCTAGGGCGACGACATACTCCAGCACCCCCCTCAGTCTAATAATCCCAATAGGAAGAGTGATAGGAGGTACTACTATCGTTTCCATTAGGACCATGGCCATGACACCGACAATTGCTAAGCTCTGAAGGACAAAATCGAGGCCCTTATTTGGAGAGGGTACCTTGCCAAAATTCACTTAGAATTTCCCGAGATCCTCTCTGCCCCTTCGCGGGGCGAACAGACATCCAGAACTAGAGCCCTAACCCCAGGACACCGATAACCTGGCCATCCTCCACTGCGTCCATGGCGGGCCCATGGGGGGAGTGTCTACCTCCCCTTGCAAGGCCTTCATCTGGGAGGTAAACTCTATTTACAACTGACCCCCTCCTCGAGGTCTTGAATTTTCTGTCTCCTTCTCGGATGAGGATCTCAAAGGCATTCAGGTCCCACACTGTGACGCCTTGGTCATAAGCCTTGTGCATGCCAACCACGAGGTGCGCCGCATCCTCGTCGACAATGGAAGTTCGGTGAATATTCTGTTCCAAGCGGCCTTCGAAGCCTTGAAGCTCTCCCGGTATAGGCTGAAGCTGGCAGGGTACACCCTCCATGGCTTCTCTTGCTGTAACACCCCAAATTCCAAACACAAGTAATTCATACCATAAACAAGATCTTCACTTCAATTCCATAAAAGTATAAGAAATTTAAAACTTTTCATTACAATGTCCTTCTTTACAAAAAACGCAGTAGAACATGTAAGTACATTATAACTTGCATTGATAAAACTCTCATCTTAGTGACATCCATCACCATGGTTTCATATCCATGCTACTTGTGAATTCCAATCCTGCAACTTGAGAACTGTAGGCACTTCAGTTGAATCCAACTTATGCAATGCTATAATACATCAATTCCTCAATTTAACAATCATAAACTTGAATGAAAAACAAAAAGTGAAATGTGACTATCCTAAATATGTCAGTGTATGTTATTAAAATAGTGGCTGATGCAGACACCTATGCTTATGATGCAACTCTAATGCACACTTGTTTGGTTTCTGTGCATCCCATACTACATAGGTCCGAGGGCAATCCCTTAGCATACTCCCTATTATAGTGTTCAATACCTCGTTATAAAAACCTAACTCGATGACCGTACTCTAACGCATAATCACGTGCAAACCGCACACCTAGGACTGTGAACTTTACCGGCCTACCCCTAGTCCACACATGTAAATTTACCGGGCGTATCCTCAATCGTGAACATTCCTAGGAGCTGCAACTCTTTACCGGCCATTTCATCGACCGCACTGGCCTACCCCTAACCCACACATGCAGATTTATCGGGCATATCCTAGGTCCTGAACCTAGCGAATCGATCACCTGTAACTGCGAACCAGGCCTACCCCTAGCCCACCATCCGTAGATTTACCGGGCGTACCTTGTCCGTCCCGAACATTCATAACAACTGCAAGTTCTTTACCGTCCTTTTCGTGAGAGAAAGATATACCCCTAACCCACATACCGTGGATTTACCGGGCATATTCCTCAACCCCGAACCCCTAAGAAGTGCAAGTTCTTTACCGAACATGTTCGTCATTATTTTCAGCCATAACTCTACCTAGTGTCTGTCCTTAAGTTCAAACATAAATAATTTCCATCTAGAGCTAGCTTATCCTACCAGACTTAAAACAACACACGAGAATATTAGCACATACTGTCCACTTCTCAAACTTTCGTAATCACAAATTTTTCGGTACCCTGGATCTCACTCAGCCTCTAGAAACCACACATTCCAAAATTCATAAACTTTCTAGGGCATCCACAACCTTTTTTATAATCATTATAAATTTCATTCATTTGTACACTTAATTTATCTTTTATTCATTCCATCCAACTAGTCATTCTGAAATAACTAGATATCTTCTCTTTAATCAAAATTCTCTAATAACTAGACTTCAAAAGTCTTAAAATCATCTCTATTCAAATCCTTCAAAATACTAATATTCTGTAAAATCATCTCTATTCAAATCCTGTATCAAAGTGGGAAAATTAATCAAAACATATTTGTACAATTAACCATCAAAATATTTCCCAAAAGATCAATTTATATTTCCAAATACTCAAAAATCTGCAAATAAAATAAAACCCAAGCATACCAAGATTTGAACACGTAGCCGCTAAGGTCCTAAATCACACCCAATAACTAGGCCAGCAAGCCTCACAATCTGCTAACTTCCTTTCAAGGTAACAACATATATAGAATTCACTATTTGAATATTGAACTATCTTGGGACAACAACTCAATGGTCTTGTAAAAATTATATAAATTCCAATACTACTCCAAAAATAGATTTCTTAGTTTCATAGAAAACATAAATGAGTTTACTACAACTTTGTAGTTAAGATCATCTAAATTCATCCACAATTTATTTATCAAAATCCATTTTGCAAATCAATAGGTTCAGATTCCGAAAACTATAGCACTTGCTACTTGTAAAAATCACAAAAAATTCTATACTTCTTGAAAATTAGATTTCATGGACTCTAAAGAAAGGTTAATGAGTCTACTTCAAATTTTTAGTTTTGACATTCCTTAAAATACTTCATATACGATGATGAAATGATTAAAAATATGAAAAGTATACAAATTTATAGAAACTAGACAAAACTATCTACCGGTCCTAAGTTCGGATTTTATTAAAATAGAAAAAGACATCCAAAAATTATGATGTTTAGGAGACGTTCTTGACATATACGGGGTACTCATATAAAAATTTTAGCTTTAGATTCTATCTAGATAAAAAGAAATGATTTTTTGAAATGTGACTAAAACTCAGGACAACAACCATAAAAAAATGTTTCTAAGTTAATCATATCATACTTTCACACAATAAACTAACAACACGATCTAACAACAATCAGCACATAATCTATGCATGAATACTCAATTTATATAGATTTTCTAGCATGCAATTTAAACAAGAACAAATTAGAAAGTTAAGGAACACCCACCCAACGGTTTCCTATAGACTCGAGTTGGTGTAGCCATTACGATGTCGATTCTTCATGCACGTAGAAACTACGCAACTTGGTGGCGGCGTTGGGTTTGAGAAGAGACAACAAGGAGAAAGAGGAGATGGTGAAATGAATGGTATATATATATATATATATATATATATATATGTATGTATAAGGGCTCAGTGATGGTGGAGGTCGGAGTGTATGCAGCAAGGGAAGGTGTGGGATGGAGTTGCAGTTTGGAAATGAGAAGAAAAGGAGAAGGAGAGGGGCTTGGGACTGGAGTGAGGAGAGGGAGACAGTGAAGGAGGAGATGAGTGTGTGGGTGTGTATGCAAGTTTGTGTGTGTGTGTGTGTGTGTGTGTGTGTGTGTGTGTTATTTATATATATATATATATATATATATATATATATATATATATATATATATATATATATATATATATATATATATATATATGGAGTATTAGTGGAAATTATTGGGCTGAGGTGGTAGTTGGCTGATAGTCGGGTAGTGGGTTAAATAAATAAAGAGATCAGGAGAAGATAATGATGGGGGTGTATGTATGATTGTATATCTGATTTGCGAAAAAAATGACAATTGGAAACCTTCACAAGGTTGGCCGGTGGGTTTTAAAGGGAAAAAGAGTGATGGGGAATTATTAAAACCACCCATAACTCCATATAACTACCCACTATTCAAGACCCTAAACTCATTCAACTCATTTCCCTCCCACTAGAATTGGCCGGTCAAAAAAATGTGGGGAAGAAGCACAGGTTCATGATGGGTTTATGTGCTTATAAGCTACACACTAAAAATTATTAATTGTTAATTAATATAATTACTATATCACCCAAGTTAATAAGGATTAAATTAAGCTAGTTTAATTAAAACTAGATTATTTATTCATACTTAGTAAATGAAATACAAATATACATATAACTTGTAACACCCCCAAATTTTTTTCTTTTTTAACTATAATTTATTCCAATGATCATCAACTTAACTTATTATTCATCTACATCATTTCTTACTTAGAAACATACTCAAAGATTTTTATTAAAAATTTTGGCAGAGTTTCCATTGAAATATTAGCCCTTTTACAGAGTTTCCTTACGGAAGTCTGCAAACAATCAAACAAATCAATGTACCTGTAATATAATTCAATTCTCTCTAGGCCAAATAATTCAACATCACACAGGCAATAATATAAATGGCTCGGGGGGCATAATACTTCATAACAAGCAAGATATGAATTAAAAACTAAAAATTCTTTTGAAAACATATATGATTTTTAGAAAACTTTAGAAAACCCTTTTCAAAAATCAACCACAGAACCCTAATACACCACAACGAGGTGGGTACGAGCTTTCATACTTGATCACAGCACTATATCTATCCTTACACCTTACAGTTATACACATAATCTACCATAATACCAAATAATACATCAACTTCCCCCATTTCTCCATATAATAAATACATATAAATATAATCCATTTTACTACAAGCAAAAGTGTAACTACGAAACTACAACACTAGCTCACCTCACAGCTATCAAACCTGCAGGAGAGTTAGGATTGTCCACCCTCAAGGAGGGACTCCCCTAACCCCCATAAAACAACAGGGGTTAGCCATGTCCGGAGTGAGTATAATCATCATGAGTAAGAACAATATCAACTAAATTAATAACATGATTTTAAAATGATAAACAAAAATAATACGTGAAAGTGTAAAAGAAATAAATATAATCAGGTACATAAACCTCACCGTATACCTAACCATCTATTACCATCATCAAACACTTAACCATCTACTTCACATCCACGTTACTATACCTTGTCACTAATCCCATATATCAATTCATCACTGTAAATAAACCTCCACCAGTATTTCCTTTACCATCTCTATTACCGTTATAATTAACACTTCTATTATCCTTATATGAAATCTTACATACCGTCATTATCATAATATCACTAATAAACTCATCCAACTCGCCTCCCTTGGGTTCGTGTCTCGACAGTTAGTTCCCCTCATTTCAATGGAAATGGGGGCAGTAGTTCCTTGACCCGAAACCCAAAGCAAACAAATTCATACTTATCCATAAATTTACCATCCATATACACTTACCATATATTTGACAGTTATCTCTATCAACTCTTTGTCACTCAACTCCTATATTACTCCATATTCGTTTCCTACTTCTCATAATTCATCATCATACTTTATACCACATTTTGATACTCTATTATTACTATTAATATGATTTTAATATAATAACTTTACACTTAACACATTCATTTCATCACTAAAGTCATTCTCAATCGTTAATCCAGTTTTTATCTAACTCCATCGTATTTACCATTACTATAATTCTTATCATCTACATTATCATATCCAAAACTGTTTTTATTAGCATTTCCATTTTCGTATCCATTGTCATTTATTTAACGACGACTTAACCATGATCGTTATTATATCTTTACCACTTAACTCATATATCAATTTCTTTATGTGTCCATTACCATTTCCAGCTTTCATAACGCATTCTTACTCTTTTACCAATCCATGTACTCATTCTACCTTATGTTTGTGCCGAGGCAAGTCGTTCCCACTATTTCCACCGAAACAGCGGGTGAGTAATTCCTTGACACAATACCTAAGGCTAACCATACTCGCATCATATCCTTCAATCCTCTTATATTCATACTATTATACATTTACGATCTCATATTTCTATCTTTTATTCTATATCATACATAATGCCGCACTCTTAAGTTGATAACTTGGGTTACATTATCATTCATCACATTATATATATATATCGCCGCACCTCCAAGCCGATAACCTGGGTAATAATCACCGCACCCCAAAAAAACTGGGTAATAATCACTGCACCCCAAGTAGAACTTGGGTAATATAACATCACGTCTCAGACCAATAGCTTGGGTATTACTAATTCATTTTCATCTAACAATTTACTTTACTTTATTTTCCCTTTCACAATACATCCATGATATCAACAACCCACCAATCCACCCTGGGAGTTGTGCCAAGGCAGGTAGTTCCCACTATTTTCATGGAAATAGCGGGCAAGTAGTTCCTCGACACAATTCCAAGGTGCATCAACTCATATCATACAATATTTTACTTTAGTAACCAATCTCATCACTTAATACCACTTACATATATTATTCTTCACATAATATATTTTACTTCATGTTTCACACTCCTAATACATATGACTTTACTTTTCATTCGTATAATACATACTCATTTTCTTTACTTCTCATATTTATTTCCATACCACAAATTCATCAATTTATTCACAATAATTCACATACATAATTCCTTCACTTTTATACTCATTTACCTAATACCATATCGTCACTTTTCATATTGAATCACATTACATAATTTCTTCTCTTTTCATAGATATTCTCATAGCACAATTTCTTTATTCTACATATGTAACCACATAAAATAATTTCTTTACTTTTTCATTCTCATTTCGTATTATACACTTTCTATACTTTCTCATATTCATTTCATATCATACACTTTATTTACTTCTCAATCTCATCTTATAATATAACTTATTTTACTCTTTATTCTCAACTCATAATACATGTGCTTTGATTTTCTATTCTCATTTCACATCATATGCTTTCTCTACTTTCTCATTCTCATTTCACATCATATGCTTTCTTTACTTTCTCATTTTCCTTTTCATTTCACATTTAGTCATTTTATTAATTTATCGACCAGTGAGCCAGAGTTTCCCAATATACTGGAAGTCGACAGCCCAGTAAACACGCGCAGACCTTTGCCCCCCAGGGTCTTATGCTTCCGAGGCTACGTCTTCCTTCCAGCCTATACCAGTGAGGGAAACACCGCTGCCCACCAAAGGTCTTAAGCATCCATCAGAGCAGATAACTCCATCAAACACAAATCACTGCCCACTATGGGTCTTACGCATCGCTGCTCACCAAGAATCTTACGCATCCATCAAGACTAGAACTGATTGCTCCGTCAAACACAAATCTCTACCCACCAAGGGTCTTACGCATCGCTACCTACCAAGGGTCTTACGCATCCAACCGAGCCTCAAACCGATAGCTTGGGCGATAAAAACACGCACCCTAAACATAGTTTGGGTAATAAATACCGCACCCCAAGCCGGTCCTTGGGTATTAGTAGGTCTAGCCCAAACCCCCAGGATTTTTGTAGGTACTGGTCAACAAAATTTAACTGTTATTATCATTTCCATCTCATCTTTTTAACTCATTTTATCATCACATATCATCTCATCTTTTATTTCAACATATTATCACATCTTTGGCATTTACCAAGCTTTTTATCTTCTCATTATACCACACATTTGCATACACCAGGTTATATAATTTATAAGACTTACTACATCATATTATTACATATCATGAATGCACAATATTATTTATTTTGTCACATCCTAATATATTATTAGTATACCATATCATTTAGTTTATTACATCATATTATCACACATTAATTTCACCTCAAACATCTCTATATCATACATATACCAATTCATAAATTTCATCATTTATCATATCACCTCTCATTATCACCCACATATCATAAATATGTACCATATAAGTCAACACATCATAACCCCATATATAGATATCATTTCTATTTATCACCCGCATATTATACATATATCAAACCCCCATTTACTTCATATTACCATATATATACCCAATATATCCCAAATACACCAAATAGTCTAAATCATGCAAATTCACCATATAGCACAATTTTCAACTAATAAAAATTCCATATTTTCTATTAAATTCTTATTTGGCTATGACTCACACAAATCACATCGAATCTGTATAAAATTTGTCACAACATAATATATACCTAGTATAATCAATTCACCTGAGGAAATGCAAAGACCGATGGTATAAGTTCTCCGTTATTTCCTCCGAACCCGCCTCTGCTTCCTATTACCATGTTTTAACACTAATTAGGGCATAAGATATTCAAATCACTCACAAATAACACTTAAAATCATTCTAATCCTTCACAGGCATTTCATCAAACGCCTGGCGTGCGCACGACACATGCACGCATTTCGATTTTTCCTAACTGGGTTTTATGCCCAAAAATCTTCCAAAATTTATTATAAATTATTTTCCATAACTTACGGAAATTTCTACTATCAATTTGCATCAATTACCATTCTTATTATCTTTAAAATACTAAGCCAACACTCTAATTATTTTTTAACATAATTTCTATATATAAATTGAAATATCTATCACTTCTGCTATAAAGAGAATCACATATTCTCCCTACTACACCATTTCATAGCTCAAAATTTACAAATCATATAGTCTCATACAATTTAAATAAAATTCAACTCACTGTAGGGTTAACGATTTTAAAAACCAACACCGGCACGTTGAAGAGCACCCTTGCAATTAGCCAAACCCCTAGGAATTTCTCAAAATAACTAAGGATTTAATGGGAATTAAAAGTTTTAAAATGACGAAAATGGGGAAAAAGAAAGGAAGGGGCATGGCCTTTGCTAGACGAAAATGAGAAGGAGGAAGGGAGGGTATTGTATGTAATAATGTAGAACTTTAATAATAGATTAAGGAAAATGTCACGCCCTGCTTTCTGAAAAGAGAATACGGAATACAGATACGTGACTAAGCCCAGTGAATGATTTTCATCATCCATAAGCTGTCAAAATCTTTACAATATTTCACAGGAATAATCAGAGTAGGAAGCAAGAGAAGTCAACCACGCAGGCATAACTGAATCAATATACCAATAGGAATTTACTTGAAATAAACTTAATAAATTTCAAATAAATCAGATCTGAACAAGTCAAAAATCCTGGGTCACAAATAAATATAGCAAGAACTCCAACGAACTAGAATCTTAGATCACCTACTCCATCGGGCAGATGATCACCATAATCTGCAATTTAACAAATTGCAAGAAAAAGGAAAGAGAAACAAAATGCCCATCAATACAAGTTACGAGCCGCTTGTAGTGCAGGCAACAAGTACAGGGAAAGATAAACAAAATTAGAGTAATAGAGGAAGCAAGTAGAGCATGGAAAAGAGGTGACAACAAAGATAGAGGACTAACTCTAGATCAAGAATAGAAACAACTAGCATGGCAAGATGAACGAGTACAAGTGACATGTAACAAGTGCCAAGTAAACAAGTATCATGTAAACGAGTAACAGGTAACATGGGTCAAGAGGCAAGTAGTCAAGTGGCAAGTGTCAAGTGATCATGTTCAAGTCTTGTATTTAGTCCTAACTAGGTAGCACTTTATGCATCCCAAATTTTTACCACATGGTTGCTACATTCAAACAATTTCGTTTTAAATTTTATAGTGGATTATAGAGGACAGTGTACTTAGGGACAAGTATCAAGTAATCAAGCCTCAAGTATGAAGTATCAAGCCTCAAGTATCAGGTATCAGGTAATCACGTAGGATCAATAGATCCCCTTCCGAGTACACGTTTCTGTATTTTCCATTATTAGATCTTTCCCTTTAACTCCGGCTTAGTTTCTTCTTATTATTATTCAAGCAAGCATGGATGTGCAAAAATAAGTCAAGAAACATGGTGTGATGACAAGAAATAAGTACAAGTTGAACAAGGGACATGAACAGGGTGAAGAAAGACTCAAAATAGACTAAGACAACAAAAATTCTAGTTCAGGACAGCAAGACAGTACTGCACCGAATCTGGGATTCCTGTTGCCATGGACAAGAAAATCTGGATCCGTTAGAAGATCTAGAAAATAGACTCCCCACCGAATCCAGCAAACATATACAAGTCATATAGTATTTCACAAAAACAAGTCTCAAAATAGAATTGTATCCAGAAAACGTGTTCAGCCAGAAATCAAAAACTTGTATTCTTAAATAGGAAAACAGCATAAAAACTTACTGATTAAATCCAAAAAAAATCCGGGATATTCCCTAGTATGTTAAGTATCGAAAACTAAAGTTTCATAATTTTTCAACATAGATAGAATAGTCAAGTAAAATCATAAAGCAGCAAGATACAGTAGTTTTGCATATCTGGAATCATAAATACAGCAGTACTAAAACAGCAATATCTCACAAAATATAAATCAAAATCGAGATCTGTCAAAAGGGTCATAAAATAGATACAGTATACTATAATTCATATTAATTTTTTTTTATAAAAAGAAAATAGAATCAGGTCGAAATTATGTATCTTTACTGAACAGTATGAGAATTCTGCAAGTATGGTAGTTGTTTGCAAGCATAGAATAGTGTATAAAGGTTATCAATTAAATCCACAAAAATTAGGAGTTAATCCCAATCAAGTTTAGTTGTAACAAGCAAAATATTGGATCAAAATATTATCTTTAATATTGGTAGAAAAATAAATAACCATACAGAATTCGTATATATCTGGATCTAGAATTTTAAACACATCTGTAGTAAAATAGTCATAACTTGCAACTCATAAATCGAAACTGAGATCTGTCAGAAAATCTGGAAAGTAGACAAAATTATATATAATTCACATTCACAAATAATTTTCATATACTGACCTTAATAGGGTGTAAAATACTGATAAAAAATGGGAAATCGACAAAACAGAAAATATCCTTCATGCACAAAATCAATTAGATCATCTGAAACTCATCCAAAACATAACCAAACGTGAAATATGGTGTACTAGATATCCAAGAAACATGGTATTGGATATTTTGCAAGTTTACAACAAGTTATACTACTACCAACGGGTCAACATAATAGAGACAAGGTATAACACGAATTTTACAAAAGAATTGTCTCTAAAACAACCCTACACTACAGGCGATTTTTAGTACTTGTATTACACAAAGAAAAGAATACAAGTTACTTTCCTGAGAGACGACGATGAAAACGAAGCAAAAGTGAGAATAACGGGAACGAATTCCCGGGCACGAACTCAACGAACGACTCACGAACGAGATGATCACGAATAAGATGAACAACCGATCACAAACAAGATGAAGACGATCGAGATGATCAAGTGCAAGATCAAGCAACCAACGACCGAGATCAAATATCAAGATCAAGATCAACAAGATCATACGGTCCAGATCAGTTGATGGAGATCATGATCATGATGAGCAAAATCATATCAATGGACGGCTGGGAATGCTTGATGATGATGGATGATGATCAAGAGGAGATCGACGGCCAGGATAGAACGATCAACTCCCGATCAAACAGCAACGGCAGAGGGTGGAGCTCGACGGCGATCGGCACAGGGCGACAAGGAGATGGGTTAGGGGAGATCGGAAGGTGAAAAGGTAGGGGATGGGTTTATAAGGGTTTGCGGCTGTTGGGCTTTTGAATAATAGGGTTAAAACAGCGGAGATTTATAGGGTTAAGAATTAGGGTTAGGTGGGGTAACGGGTAGGGTATATGGGTTATAACGGGTGTGGGGGTAGAACAGTGGGTATAAGGTAAGCTAGTAGGGTATTATTGGGTTGGGGTATTAATAGGTATTGAGTAATAGATAATGGGTTAAGTGAATGGGTAATGGACCAATAAGGAAAAGGGAAAATATATAAATAAAAATAGGATTTTTTTAATATAAAATCGAAAGGTAATACAATACAAATAATAATACTAATAGTAGTAAAGAAAACAATAAAAATAATAATAATAACAAGAATAATAGGGTTAGTGTTACAATATAAAAATTAATTGGAAAAATAGCTACAATTAAAATCATTGATTAAAAATAGACTTTAATAGAAGATTCAACAATACATTTTAACAAAAGAATTTAAAAGCCGAAAAAAAAAATTTACAAAATTTTAAATACTGAAAATACGTATTTATTAAAACAGGGGTTACAAAAAATTATCTAAACACCTCCTTTGGACTAAATATTTATTATAAGGCCCTCCTAGTTCAATTTTTGCAATAAATTTTAATAAAATCTGCTCCACTAAATAAGTAAATAAATTAAGGAATATATATAAGATAAAATTGTATATTTACACATATTAATAATAACAATAATATTTAATAGCAATAAAAGAAATACAATAATTATTTTGAAATTATTAAAAAAAGAGATTTTACATAACCACAAATGAATTTTGCAATTAACGTATGCACTACAAAAATGTGTATTGCACATATAAACAAAATATATTAGAGTTGATTCAAATATAGGAGAAAATAAATTTCGATAGAGCGAAAAATATACAAACAATGAAAATACAAAATAAGAAAAAAAATATTCATATTAAGAATGTTATGAATATTACATGTAACGGTACAAAATATATGTGTGTAAGACACGTGGGGTAAAATTATAATAACTCAATTTTGTGGGGTGTTACACTAGCGCCCTTATCTAGATTGAGGGGTTCGTTACCTTGGACGTCACCGCCGGCGAATCCCTCATGTGGGGAGAGTTCTGTCTGAGGAAGGGAACTCTCGCCCTCGACCCTGGCTAGGGACATCAGATCCCAAAATCCAGGATATCACTACTGACCCCAAGAAGGATTACTCTCCTATCCGAGCCTCTATGAAGCAGTAGCATCCGCACGAGGGGTTCTAGCCAAGAAGCCCCCACCAAGTACCGAAGGGAGAGAATAGAGCAATGTCTTTGCCCCTCAGGACCCTGTGGAAGTACTTCAAATCTCAAAATTTGGGACAAAGAGGGTCCCCCGACAAAACACCGATCCCGATGGAGTCGAGCCCAGTCCCTCTGGCAACTACCCCACCGTCATTGATCCGTGAACTGATCTTGGGGCCATCCGCCACAGGCCCCGCCGAACACCAAGACATAGCAAGTTGAGAAAAAGGAGTTTGAGAGAGGTGTGAATCTCCCATCATCCATCAAAGGAAAATTTATAGATGCCACGGAAAGCTCCCCAACTGCCCGCATTTATTGTGGGCGACGCTACAACACCCTAAGCGCATTGAATGCATCAACTGGTGATGCAAGCAAACACGTGCCACGTCACGTGGCTAGCGAGGCTCGAATAGACTTCTCAGCGTAGTATCGGAGGCTGACCCTCATGAGTCCTCGCATGCCTCAACTTACGCCCCCGGCATGGTATCCAAGGTTGACCATCATGAGACCTCATAAGGCTTCACCTCGCCCGCTACAGAGGTCCCAACACTTAATTGTGATCGGCGCACAACTTACGAGATCACAGCGACTGCAATTGCTAGGGAACATGATGTAAACGGAGCCACGTGATCACCTGAGTTGCCTAATAGTTACGGGAGGAATTACGAGGCAAGACTCTAATTTTGAGTAGATGGTAAGGCAAACAATCAATAGTTTGAAAATCGGAAGGCAAACAATTTTATTTCATTACACAAACAAGTACATATGTAACTACCGTTCCCGCTATTTTTTATTTTTCCCCTTTTGTAATATTTAATTTGAAATTGAATAAAATACTCTACTTTTTGTTGCTTGATTATTTTAATTTAATCTTGTTCATGAAATTCTTCGTTCTCGTTGATTGAACTGTTCTTATTGATCCTATTTTCTTTTATTAATTGTGGGTATTTTTATTTGAACCCTATTGATTTGGATCTATCTCTTATTGAACCCTAAAATCCAATTCCAATCGTTCTTGACCCAAATCCGCTATTATTGGACCCTAATTCACTATCTCATTACCCTAATTCTACCCTATAAATACAACTCTACTACAAACCCTAAAAATTGCACAATTCTGAAATCCTAGTCGCTTATTCTCTCTCCTCTCTCCTCTCTCCTTGCCATTCTCTCTCTCCCGACTGAGTTCCCGCCCAAATCCCCTAACCCACTACTGCTCCTTCTCCGTTCGTCATCTCCGGCGAACCCTCACCTCCGGCGATCACCCCCGCTTGTCGCCGCCCTCCTGTCGACGCCGCCACCACACCGAAACCCCCTGCACCTCCTCCTCTTCCGCCCTCCTCAACATTTACAGCCAGAACCCCAAATCCTGATCCTCCCTCCTCCCTGTTCCGTCATGTCACCACCACGATGCTGCCGTCGCATCGACCCTATCACCGCCCTCTGGTCGCCAGTGCCGCCACCCCTTGGTCGGCCATTGCTGACGTTGCTCCTATCTTGATTTGCTGTTCTTGGTTGTTGTTGAGTTCTCTCTTACTGTTATTGCTTTGGGATTGTATTGCACGTATATTGCACGTGCTATAGGTGTATTGTGTTAGTTCATAGATTCGTTGCTTCGGGATCCTTATCCCGTTATTCTTGGTATTCGTTTTCACCGTCTATAAGGCAAGTCACCATCCTCTTGAATTGTTAATTATATCAAATTCAATTTTTGTTGAAACTCTTGCAAGTAGATCTCTTTGTTATTGTATTATCTATTGTTCATCTCTTCGTTGGGTCTACTGAGGGTTTACATGAGCTAACCCTAATATTCTTGACATCGTGCCACTTTTGACTCTAAAGTTTGGATCTTTCATCAGTTCATATAGAATTGATAATAGGGTTTTTCATATAATCATCACACAAATAAATTATTGTAGAGATAATTGATAGGTTGTATGTTGTTTGATTGATTGATGATTGATTGATGATAAATTGATGTATGAGCGTGTTCCAATTTTATTATCATGTTTTGACACCCATTATGCTGATTATACAATTTATTGACTAAAGAATCGATACCCATCATGTTAATTAATTTATTTTCAAGAAAACTACATAAATCTTGTATATTGCTTGCTAGCCTGTATATTAACTGCTATTTTTAAACAAGTAAATGATCTTAAAATGAATTAATTTTTGAATAAGAGTTGTAGCCTTATTTTTCTAGTTTTCAGAACATCTTGAATTTTTGAATTCCGAGTTGTGTAGCAAATGTTATGCCAGTTTTACTACAGCTGTATTTTTACTTTTAGATTTTCATATTCTTGTATCTTCCATGCTTAAACAGTAAAAAAGCTGATCAAATGTTAAAATTTTGCTATGAAAATTTTCAGATTGTTAGTAATCATGTTTAGGAGTCCATAAAATATTTTTAATGAATTTATCATGGAGTTTTTGCTGATTCTAAAAATAAAATAACATGATGTCAAAATTCTGTTTAAATATGAAATCTGTAAAGAACAGTGTAATTTACCTAGCTACTGATGTCGATTTTTGAACTTTAAATATGCATTGGAACCGTGTGGAAGTCACTTCTGACGGATTCACTTTTCGAGTTCTGAAATAGCGGGAAACTGCATTTTTGTACAGACTACTCTTGTTGTCCAGAATTTTATATTTCAGATTTTAATGAATTAATTATTCTTATATCGTATTATTGCATGAATTAATGTATGTATGTTGTATAGCATGATCCCAATGAGTTGTAGTCACCATTCTAATTGTCCCACTTCATGTTACCATTCTATTGTTTCCCTATTGATACTATCGTTCACTGAAAAGTCCAGTTAATTGCATATTGTTGCATTGATAAATAGTTAATAAGCTGGGGTTTAAGGGATTAACTAGAGTAGTTGATGATATAGGAACTGTACTCGGATGATGGCCCGTGATTATTACCGTTATCATCATCGTGTAAGAAATTACACATGGCCCGTGTTATTATCGTTATCGTCATCATACCTAGTACATAAACTATAAAATCTACCACTATAGTCTAAACAAAATTGATTTTATGCTTCGAACCTGTGGTATGGAACATATGAGACACAGAAGTATATGCATTAGTTAGGATTTAAAATGATTAATAGACATAAGGATTGACACATCACCGACACTACATATTGTTCATCATTGTTCCTATTGATATCGAATATTGGATAAGCGTTACCGTTATTGATCATTGATTTCTGTTACCGAATATTGCATCGTTGTTTATAGCCATTGTACCAATTATTATGATATCGATTATTGTTATTGTCTCGTGTTATTGATTTCTATTGATCCATTGATTCATTGTTATACCGTTATTCCATAGTTCACTGCTTTCTCTACTTACTATCCATACTTGCTCTAAGGACAATTTTTCTTCTCTTTTTAGATGAATTTTACACAGGTTATGAAGGAAAATTACCTGCTGGATTGGAGAACAGATATTCTAAAGACTTAATGCTTTATAATTGCTTATTGCTTTAATAAACTATTGTATTGAGACTTATTGCTATTGTGTTTGAGACTTATTATTGTATTGGGATTTATTATGGTATTGGGTTTATGTCCCGGATTTTATTATTATTTCCAGATGTTGGATTATTATTGTATTTAGATATTTTTATTGCTTTATTCCAAGTATTATTGTTCATGAGATTATTATTATTGCCTGCGCATTTGTTCTGTATTGATTATATTGTTGAGTTGATCGGATAAACAATTTATGGGTGACGTTAGTCATTGCTGGGCCAATGTCATATACTCGTATTCCGTATTTTTGGGAAGCATGGCATGACAAGATTTTTAGTGATATTAGAGCCTGGGCTTAGATAATATATTAGTCAAACGGGACTAACGAAAGGAAGTTTTTCTTTCATTGATATATTAATCAGATTTGGGTTTTATCGGCTTGACTCAACAGTATGAGTAATACAGTGATCGCATGAACAATTGATATCCAACTTTTGATCTGGAATCTAGTCTTATTTGATTCCTCTTTGATCCCTTCCATTCATTATTTCCTTTTTTGGTATGATTTCATTCTTTTCATACTCATATTCTTTTGATTCTGGTGTCATCCGTTCTTCTTCTTCCTGCTTGGTCCATCTATCGACATTGCTTGATCTACAACGACATGTCTACAGTTTGGAGTTTCGCCATCAGAGTAGCACAGCGTAAGCGTGGTGGGACCATAACCCACAGGTTCCAGGATTCTCATGTTGTTTCTCCTTCCTTGCATTGGTGCTTCCTTTTTCCTTATTTATTCTCATATCCTGTTGTTTATTCATGTTAGCCTTCTATTCATGTCAGTTTCTTTCATTTTGTTCTGCATTTTGTGTTCTCATTTTGACCTCTTGCTAGGCATTATCCTTGTCCATTCCATCCCTGCTCATGCTCTTTTTGACACTAGTGTTACTCACTCATTTGTTTCCTCCTGCTTTATTGATCAGAATCTCTTGGCTAGCAGCGCTATGCCTTTAGCTTGGAACACTAATACAGGTGGAGGGGTTGTCGTGTGTTCTCACATTTGTGAGCAGAGTCCCTTGGTTATTGGTGGTGTAACATCCTGAATTTTCAAATAATTAAATATAAACAATTTTATTTGTTTTCACGTGTTTTGCACGTGCAAATTTATGTGTGTTTTTCGGCTTTAAAAATTATTTTAATGTCATGACCAAACATTTTTCATTTCTCTTTTAAAAAACCTATTATTATCTATTATTAACTCTTAGGCCTAATACTTTAATTCTAGCCCATCTAAAATTAATTAATTAATTAATTAAAAGTCCATGGATTTTAGCCCAACTAATTAGCCCACTAGTTAATTCTAATATTAATTAAGACAACTTGTAGGGTAGACATGATCATGTAACAAATAAATTAACAATTAAATGAACAACAACTAGTGTGCATGTGATGGCATGTGCATTGCACATGCAAGTGCAATGGGACAAGGGGTGGCCGGCCATAGTTTTGAGTGAAAGAGATGGAGAGAGTGAAGAGTTGGTTACTTGATGATGGGTAGTTCTTCTAACTCCCAAATGTATCCTAGCCCTTCATCCAAACTCATCTCAACCCTTCATTCACTCTTGAAATGTGTATAAATACCCCTCCCTTGTCTTTCTTCATCACTTGCATTAAAAATTTCAAAGAGAAAGAGAAAGAAAAAAGCATTTGTGAGAAAATTATTGCGTGAGAAAAGAAAGAAAGAGTGTGTGTTTCCCTTCCATTGGAGGCCGGCCAAAGCAAGAAGAGGAGGAGAAGGCTCGGGTTCATGCTTTGCTAAGAGGAGGAGCTCGGATTTTTGCACAAGCTAGGAGGAGAAGGGAGATGATCGTGCTTTCAAGGAGTTCTTTAGGATTTTCTTTGTTTCTTTAAAAGGTGGGTGATTTCTCTACTTCTAATATAGTTACCATGCTAGGAGTTTAATTTATGAACATATTAGAGACAAATAGAAAAGTATGACATATACTTGCTTGAAAAGACTAGTAAGAAAAAGGGAAAACTCTTGTTTGGCTATATGAGAAAATTAGTAAAATGAATTGAAATTTGTTAATTAAGATTTGTCATGATGCTTTATTAATATACTTTCATGCTAGAATACATATAATTTAATGAATCATGCTTGTATGAAAATTATGTTTGTGAATGAATTGTAGAATGCAAAATAACACGCATGGATTGTGAAATAAATTGATTAGTATAGAAGTTGCAATAACTGTTAGAATTTTGATTGTATTGTATGAGTAATGTTATATTCACATGATTGTCAAATATGTTGTCTCTTTGAATCATAAGAAATGAGTTAGTTTTGTAAAAGATAAAATTAACTTAAGGGCATTAACTATGTTAAAGAATGGAAAATTTTACAAACACATTGTGAATAAATGGGGAATAAATAGACGAAAGATTCATCTAGAATATAAATTTCAATGTCGAAAAATATACTAATGTTTCACCTTTCAACAGAAATAAGAGGAATAGTTCTATTATGTTAAAAATGAGAATTTTGGAAATCTAATTAAATATACTATACTGTTTTCAAAGAAACACATTTTGGAAAAAGATTTACTTTTTAAAATAAGTATATTTTGATTGAGAAATCGAGTTTATTAAAGAAGGAGTTAGATACAGAATTGTAGAATAAAACAGTTTTAACTCATGAGTATACAGAAATTGAGTTTGGGCATACTGGCTTTCGGTGTGGGTTATAGGCGCTGTGTACAGTGCGGGAGGTTTTGGGTTTGAGTCTTGTAGGGGCTCTGTTTTTATGAAATTGCGATTTTAAATCAAATCACTGAAACCATACCTTAATATAAACTGAGTTCTTCTTATCTCTGTTAGTCACTCAGGACCCAGTGGTCTTCGGGTGCGCTTTGGATCTGTTACTGTAGCAGGGCAGGGGCTCTGGTCTTGGGTTCGAATCCTACCCTTTCCTTTGGTTTGTGGTTTTTTATTTTTTTGAATATAATTCGATTTTGGGGTATTTTAATAGTTTTAAGAGTAAAAAAGTTGAGAAAATACTAATATTCTTCTAAAATTATCTAGACTTCATGAAAATTATTTTTACAATATTTGACATACTATAATGAGAATTAGAAGTAATTTTGGGAAGAAGAAATTGATGAATTTTCATAGAATATGACTTTGATTAATTAAAGAAAAGGAATATTTTAAATGTAAAGAATTTTTGTGCAGAGATTAAAAATGATATTTTCGACATGGAAAATTTGAGTATGTTAAATATGAAATTCGATGTTTAATATATGCAAGTATGCATGGAAAATGTAATAAAAAGATCATGATGAAATGTGGAAATTTGTGAGTATGAACACTCATTTTTGGTGAACAAGAAAAAAGATTGAAACTAGAGTTTAGCTAGGTCCTTACATCGGCATGAATGAAATTTTAAAAGAGAAATGTGTTAATAAAAAGACCAAGATTGGGTCGTGGTTAACAATTGATGTTTAAGACCGGTGTAGAGGTAATGCTAACTCTATGGTGTTAATTTTACTCATGATTCAAATAATTAAGGACTACACTATAGTGAATATGTTATGAAAGTAACAGAAAAACACAAGTATGAGGGCCTCAGATCTACGGGGTGAGAGTCTTCACAGGCTGTCTGCATGATGCATCATGTCATGATGTGGATACATCTCCAGAATTATCGGGACCATGGCAACGCTTGTGGGGTGCTTGGTGACTATATAGTGCCATCGTTCCATGATGGAGGCAAATTGTCCATAGGTTATCTTCATGATGTGTCATTTCATGACGTGGGATTCCCCTCCAGGCTGTTTGGGCATGGGCTCGTAACTCATAAAACATCTAGGATACTTACTGTAGTTACCGTAGTAGTCTAACTCATAATGAAAGATCCAACCCTACAAGATGAAGAACGGTTATGGGCTTGCCCTCGTATTTATGTTGAATGGGGTGCGTAAGTTCGAACAAGTGCGCATTAGTGTCATGAAATAATAAGTAACTGCATTTAAGACTATGTGCACATTCACACACGACATCAATAAGATAGTCCCCCTTAGCTTTGTTTGTGATCAAGTGTATGCTTTCCAGGTAAGAGAAATTGATGTATTATATCCTAGTGTCAGTTGTATGTAACTGACGTGCCCACAGTTTCTGTGCAAGATAAAATGAATGAAAGGACTAAAGAAGGAATGCAGGCTTAAAGAAATGTTCAAATTGTTATTTATTTCATGTATCATGTTGTAATTATAATTCCGCTGCATTGATATAAACATTGTTGTACAAAAAGTTTTAAATTTCTTGTACAATTGTACGAAATGAAGTGTAAAGATCCCATGGAACTTTGAATTCAGACTTATTTGGAATTCGGGGTGTTACAGGTGGTGTTGATTTTGTTGCCGATCTGATTGTCATCAGCAATTCTGGATTTGATTTTATTCTTGGGATGGATTGGCTTGGTGCCACTCATGCTGTGATCGACTGCCACAAGAAGAAGGTGGTGTTTCGTATGCCAGAATGGCAGGAATTTGAATTCTACGCCGGTGAAATGCCTCTTGCTTGTGTGGAGAAGTTGGCTAGTCAGGAAGTTGGAGTTATGGAGGAAGTGTGTGGTGATGATGTTGTCGCACCATTGGTTGTGCGGGATTTTCTGGAGGTTTTCCCCAAGGAATTGCCGGGATTACTTTCAGATCGTGAAGTGGTGTTCTGTATTGATGTTCAGCCAGGAACAGCTCCAATCTCTAAGAGTCCTTACAGAATGGCTCCTATTGAACTAGTTGAGTTGAAGGAGCAGATTCAGGAGTTGTTAGATAGAGATTTTATCAGGTCAAGTGTTTCGCCTTGGGGAGCTCCAGTTCAGTTCGTCAAAAAGAGGGATGGTAGTCGCAGGTTGTGTATTAACTACTGTGAGCTCAATAATGTCACAGTGAAGAACATGTATCCATTGCCAAGGATTGATGACCTATTTGATCAATTGGGAGGCGCTTCTGTATTTTCAAAGCTGGATCTTCGTTCTGGTTATCATCAGTTTAAAGTGAAAGCCGAGGACGTATAGAAGACTGCTTTTCGTACGAGATATGGGCACTATGAGTTCTTGGTGATGCCTTTTGGAGTTACTAATGCTCTAGATGTATTTATGAGCTTGATGAATTAGGTTTTTTCTCCCTTCTTGGACAAGTTTGTGGTGGTGTTCATTGATGACATTCTTGTCTATTCTCGGAATCAGAATAAGCATGCTGAGCACTTGGAGGTTGTTTTGCAAACTTTGAGAGATCATCAGTTGTATGGGAAGCTTAGCAAGTGTGAATTATAGTTGGATCGTGTAGCGTTCTTGGGCCATATTATTTCTGGTGATAGAGTTTCTGTCGATCTGTCCAATGTTTCCGCAGTTAAGGATTGGACGACGCCAAATTCTGTATCGAAAGTTCGGAGTTTTCTTGGTCTAGTGGGTTACTACAGGAAGTTTGTTCGGGACTTCTCGAAGATTGCAGGGCCTCTGACCAAGTTGACTGGAAAGGATTAGAAGTTTATGTGGGATGAGTCTTGTGGAGAAGCCTTTGTTGAATTGAAGAATCGGTTGACATTAGCACCTGTGTTGACTATACCGTATGGATCAGGAGGTTTCATAATTCATTGTGATGCTTCAGGTAGAGGTTTGGGTGCTGTTTTGATGCAACAAGGCAAGGTTGTCGCATATGCATCTAGGCAATTGAGGTCGCATGAGAAGAATTATCCTACACATGATTTGGAGCTTGCTGTTGTGATCTTTGCCTCGAAGCTTTGGAGGCATTATTTACTTGGAGACCGAGTGGAGATTTTCACTAACCACAAAAGTCTCAAGTATGTGTTCACCCATAAGGAGCTGAATATGAGGCAAAGGGGATGGTTGGAACTGATGGCAGATTATGATATCAGTTTGCAGTATCACCCTGGTAAGATTAATTCGGTAAATGATGCTTTGAGCAGAAGACCTATTTCTATGGTCCTTACTGAGCAGAAGGAGCTTGTGGAAGCTATGAGGAGATTGGAATTGGATGTGGTATTGCCTGGTTCTGGGCAGAGTTGTATGGTGCTTCAGTTGCAGTCGTTTTTGGTAGATCGGATTAAGGAGGCACAGTCTGGTGATGAGTAGTTGCAGCAGTTTTGAGCTAAGGTTGAAGCTAGTTCGAGAACTGATATGGTGATTCATGAGGATGGATCTCCTCGCTTTGGGACTCGTCTATGTGTTCCGAAGGGAGAAGTCAGGCAGATGTTACCTGAAGAAGCCCATTGCTCGTCATACTGTCACGCCCGCTTCCCAAAAAGAATACGGAATACGGATACGTGACTAAACCCAACGAATGATTTTTATCATCCATAAGCTGTTCAAGAATCTTTACAATATTCACAAGAATCATCAGGGTTGGAAGCAAAAGTATCAACCAACATGCACATATGAACCAAATACCAACAAGAATACTTGAAACCAAATATATTAATCTTAAATAGTCATGATCTGAATATGACAAATATCCTGGGTCACATTGCCCAAATACAAATAAATCCAAGTACAACATACAATTGTACAAGCAAACTACAAGAAATAAAAAAAACAAGATCCAGCACTAATATTTCATGTCGCCAATACCATCTGGAACCTGTTCTCCAGAATCTGCAATTTAACAATTGCAGGGAAAGAGGAAAAGAGAAAACAGGGTACCCGTCAATTGCAAGTTACGGGCCGCTTAATGCAGGATACAAGTACATGGGAAAACTAACTAATAACAGCATGGAATATGCATGATATCAAAATAAACAACTAGCATGGTAAGGTGAACAAGTACAAGTGGCATGTATCAAGTGTCAAGTGAACAAGTATCATGTAAACAAGTATCAAGTTTCAAGAATCAAGTGTCACGAAATCAAGTATCACGAAATCAAGTAACAAGTAGCAAGGGTCAAGTAGTCAAGTACAAGGGTCAAGTATCATGTTCATGCATCAAGTCTCATGTAATCAAGTCTCATGTATCGTGTAGTCAAGTGTCAAGCAAGCATGTATCATGTTCAAGTCTTGTAGTGTTTACTATCTAGGTAGCACTTCATGCACCCCAAAAATGTAACACATGGTTGCTACAACAAACAGTTTCGCTTTAGATTTCGTAGTGGACCATACAGGACAGTGTACTCGGGTATTCACAGAATCACAGAACTTTGTCGGTAAACTTGATCGGTAAACTTGATTGGTAACATGTCATACAGGAAACACAAGTCTCCTTCCGAGTACACGTTTCTGCATTATCCCCTACTAGATCTTTCCCATTAAACCCCGGCTTGGTTAATTTATTATTAATGTCAAACAAGCATATATGAGCATGAAACAGTGTCAAACTAACATAGTATAACCAGTATCAGGTCTAGGGTAACAAATAAGCATGCATAAATGATAGACAGTCACATAAACGAGCAAAACAGTGTATGTTCATATTCAGGACAGCATGACAGTACAGTACTAAAACAGCGATTCCCGTTACTACAGAAATCCAAATCTGAATCCATCGGAACGTTTAGAAAGTAGACTCCCAACCGAATCCAGCGAGTATAAATAAGTCATATAGTAATCCACAAAACTGATTTGAATACAGAAAACACGTTCAGCTAGAAATTAGGAAATCGAATCCAAGAGCAGGAAAACAACATGAAAACATCATAATAAATTCCATGAAAAATCTGGGGTATTCTCCTATCTGTCTAGTATCAAATATAAAGTTTCATAATTTTCCTGTAAGATTAGTTTAGCCAACGAAAATCAGAAAATATCAAGAAACGATAATTTGACAAATATGGAATTCCCAATATTGTTGTACGAAAACTGTAATATCTCGCAAACCGTGAAACGAAATCCAAATCCGCCAAAGGATGATGAAAATAAAAATATAAAATAACTTTCATATTTCACAAGTAGTTTTCATACAGTCAAAGGAATCAGGGTGAAAATACGATTCTTTACAAAACAGCATGCAAAATACAGCAAGTACAGTCTTTATAAACAAGCATGGAACGGCATATAAAACTCATCAATAAAATCCTCCGAAATTCTGGGTAATCCCTAAATAGGTATAGAAAAACTGACCAAAGTTTTAGATCAAAATAATATGTGCAACATAAATATCAAAATAATTTAGTCATCAAAATCCTAAGAAACGAAATCTGGAAAAGATCTACACCTCTGTAGTAAAACAGTCATATCTCACACATATGAAAACAAAATTGAGTAAGGTCAGAGGGGTTGGAAAGAAGACGAATTCCTCTAAAACTCATGTTTTATACTGAAATTAAGATTCTGACCTTAATATGGTCTAAATAACTGATCAAGACAGAATATCGGCAAAACACAGAATTTTCTCAAAAACAAAAATCAACACAGATCCAACGAAACTTGATCCAAACGCAACCAAACATGAAATAGAGTCTACCAAGTGTCCAAACATCATAAAATAGGGTAGTTAACATATCCAAGCAAGTCTATCACATGTATCTCAACAATTACTCAAATTCTCACCAAAAATTCTACATACATGATCAAATCAAGAACGGGCAAAATCTAAGTTAATTCATGTCAATATTGTGTCGTGAGGTAACTATGGTCAAATCACTATAGAGACAATATCAACAAGGGGTTTCACATACGAATTGTCTCTAGAACCCAACTATACCACAAGCGGAATTTTTGACTTGTATCATACAAAGGAATTTGAGTACAAGTTACTTGCCTGAGAGACGACGACAGAAACGACTCCAAGCAAGAATAACGGGAACAGATCCCGAGGCACGAACACAACGAACGGATCACGAACCAATCACGAACACATGATCACGAACAAGATGAAGACGATCGAGATCACGAACACAATCAGACAGCTGAGATCAAAGATCAAGATGATCGGATCAGATCGGGCGGTCAGATCTCTTGATGATGAAGATAATGATGAAGATCAAGATCGATCGACCGAACGGCTGCGATCAAAGGAAATTGATGATCATCATGATCGTGACGATCAAGAAGAGATCGGACGGCTAGGATCTAATCGGATGATCAAGAGGAGATCGATGGCGCACATCCAATCAAGCATGGTGATCAAGATCCAACGGACGACCAAGATCACCCCGATAGTGATGAACAAGATCAAATCAACGGACAGCTAGGAATCAGTCAATCAAGATCAAGATCACAATCAAACGGACGACCCACAATCAAATGATCAACACTTGATCAAAACAACCCATGAACACGATAATGAACCACGAACAACGAACGAACCCACGAGTAACAACTCGACCACCACGAACAATGAACGAATGGCGAACGGTATCCCTAACGGACACAACCCGAACTCACTTGCACACGACAGCGGCACAACGAGATGATGTCGCTGCTGTTGCGGGTTGCGGCAGTCGGCAAGAATAGTGTCGGCGGGCTGTAGCGGCGGCTGAGCGACGGAAGACGGGACTCAGGTGCCGAGGCAGGTGCAGCCAGGTAGAGGGTGCACAAGATGGAGCAGCAGAGTCATCACAGGAGCACATACAGTAGTGGGTGCTGTTGTTGGGACCTGGCGGCATCGAGGTGGAGAGCCGCAGTCACTGTGAGGGAGCACCGGGAGGAGCTGGGGTGGTTGCGACGCAGGAGGAGGGAGAGAGGATGGGTCGGGAGTAGTGGGTTCATGGGAAAAAGGGAGATGCAGATGGAAGGGGGTAAGGCGGCTGGTAAGAAGTTGAACAAGCAGTGGGTAGTATAAATAGGTATATGTGTATTAGGGTTTAGGCTGGCTTATAGGATATTTTGGGTTTCAGGTGTGGATTAGGCGATAGTTAACGAGTTTGGGTTGTATTAGGGTGGCTGATGGATAGGTTGTATAGGTGGAAGTGGGTATTGGGTAGTTTAGAAATGGGGAATTATAATGGGTTAATGGGTTTAAGGGTTTTGGGTAAAAATCCATTAAGGGAAAATAGGGTTTTAAATAAAAGAAATCCAATAAAATAAAAATGGGTTTTGGGTATTAGGAAAATACAATAACTAATAAAAATACAAATTTAGGATTTTATAGAAATATTAATAATAATAATAAAAACAATAATAAGATTTGTATTAAAATATAAAATCATACAAAATAGTTACAAGTACAATTATTGATCGAAAATCGATTTTAATAGGAGTTCTAATAGTACAATTTGACAAAAGAATTTGAAAACCGAAAAAAAGTAATTTGCGGAAATTTTAAATACAAAAAATACATAAAAATACATTTTTGGGAAAATAGGGGTTACACATACTCTATTCATCCCGGTGGTACGAAGACGTATCGGGATTTGAAGTTGCATTTCTAGTGGCATGGTATGAAGAGAGTTGTTGCGAGATTTGTTTCTCGGTGTCTTTTCTGTCAGCAAGTGAAAGCAGAACATTAGAGGGCTGCTGGACTTTTTCAACCGCTTCCTATTCCAGAGTGAAAGTAGGAGAATATCACTATGGATTTTGTGACTGCTTTGTTTAGAAGTCCCAAGGGTCACAATACCATCTGGGTAATTGTGGATCGCTTGACGAAGAGTGCTCATTTCATTCCTTTCAGAGTTGGTCAGTCTATGTCACGCCCCGCTTTCCAAAAAGAATACGAAATATGGATACGCGACAAAAGTCCAGCAAATGATTTTCATCATCCATAAGCTATTCAAGAATCTTTACTACATCTCACGAAATAATCAGAGTTAGAAGCAAAAGAATCAACCAACATGCACATATGAACCAAAATACCAACAAGAATACTTAAAAATAAATATATGAATCTCAAATAGTCATGATCTGAATAACACAAATATCCTGGGTCACATTTGCCCAATTACAAGAATAAATCCAAGTACAAGAATACAATATTGTTCAAGCAAGCTACAAGAAATAATAATAATAAAATCCATCATTAGTACTTCATGTCACCAATACCGTTTGGAACCTGTTCTCCAAAATATGAAATTTAACAATTGCAGGGAAAGAGGAAAAGAGAAAATAAGTACCCATCAATTGCAAGTTACGGACCGCTTATAATGTAAGATACAAGTACATGGGGAAAACTAACTAACAAATAACATGGTATAAGCATGCTGTCAAAATATAATAACTAGCATGGTAAGGTGATCAAGTGTAAATGGCATGTATCAAGTGTCAAGTATCATGTAATTATGCATCAAGTGTCATGCATCAAGTCTCATATAAACAAGTCTCATGTATCATGTAGTCAAGTGTCAAGCAAGCATGTATCATGTTCAAGTATCATGTTCAAGTATCATGTATCAAGTCTTGTAGTTATTACTATTTAGTTAGCACTTTATGCAACCCACCTTACATGGTTGTTACAACAAACAGTTTTGCTTTAGATTTTATAGTGGACCATAAAGGGCAGTGTACTCAGGGACAAGTCAAGTAATCGAGCTCCAAGCTCCAAGTATCATGTATCATGTATCATGTAATCACGTGTCAAGTTGTGTAAGTGGCAAGTATTGTGTCTTGCATGTAACTGTCAAGTAATCACGTGTCAAGTATCACATCTCAAGTAATCACGTAGGATCATTGGGTCCCCTTCCGAGTACACGTTTCTGAATTATCTATTATTAGATCTGTCCCTTAAACCTCGGATTGATTATTTATTATTAATGTCAAACAAACATGTATATGTGCAAAATATATCAAGAATAACAAGGCATGATCATATGGCAAGTTCAAGTTGCAAGGTAAACATGTGCGAGTGCAAGATAATACATGAAAGAATAAAATAGCCATTTCTCAAGTTCAGGACAGCAAGACCATACTGTAGTAAAACAGTGATTCCCAGTGTTACAAGCGTGCAAATCTGAATCCGTCGAAACTTCCAGAAAATAGACTCCTAACCGAATCCAGAGAGTATAAGTATGTCATATATTAATTTACATAAACATAGCTCAAAACTGATTTGAATACAGAAAATAGGTTCAGCCAGAAATCAGGAAAACGAATTCAAGAGCAGGTTAACAGCATGAAAACACATTAAATAAATCCACGAAAAATCTGAGGTATTCCCCTATATGTCTAGTATCAGAATATAAAGTTTCATAATTTTTCAGTAAATTAGATCAGTCATCAAAAATCATAAAACATCAATAAACAATAGTTTGGTAAATCTGGAATTCCCAATACTGATATACGAAAACTGAAATATATCGCAAACCGTGAAACGAAATCCAAATCCGCCAAAGGGAGAAGAAAATAGACAAAATATACTAACTTTCATATTTCACAAATATATATAATACAGTAAGAGGAATCAGGGTGAAAATACGATTCTTTATAGAACAGCGAGAAAAATACAAGTATAGTTTTCATAAACGCGCATGAAACGGCATATAAAACTCATCAATAAAATCTACCAAAATTCTGGATAAACCCTAAGTAGATATAGAAAAACTGACCAAAGTTTTAGATCAAAATAATACGTGATCAAAATAATTTAATCATCCAAATCATCAAGAAACGAAATTTGGAAACGGCTTATACCTCTGTAGTAAAACAGTCATATCTCACACATGCGAAAACGAAATCGACCAAGGTCAGAGGGGTTGGAAAGCAGAAGAATTTCTCTACAAATTATTTTTTATACTAAAATTATGATTCTGAACTTACTATGGTCTAAATTACTGATCAAGACAGATTATCAGCAAAACACAGAATTTCCTCAAAAACCAAAATCAATATAGATCCAACGAAATCTAATCCAAACACCACCAAACATGAAATCGAGTCTACCAAGTGTCCAAACATCATGAAATAGGGTAATTAACATATCTAAAACAAGTCTATCATATGGATCTCAAGAAATACCCAAATTCTCTCAAAAATTCCACATACATGATCAAATCAAGAACGGGCAAAACCTAAATTATTTCATGTCAATTTTGTGTCGTGAGTCAACTATGGTCAAAGCACTATAAAGACAATATCAACAAGGGGTTTCACACACAATTGTCTCTAGAACCCAACTACACTACAAGCGGTATTTTTGACTTGTATCATACAAAGGAATTTGAGTACAAGTTACTTGCCTAGGAGACAATGACGAAACGATACAAAAACAAGAATAATGAGAATGGATTCCCGTTCCCGGGTACAACTCAACGAATGAATCACGGAACACGATCGGACGGCTGAGATCAAGAGATCAAGAGATCCAACGGCTAGATCAAGATCATTTCAGATCAGATGGCTCTGATAGAAGATCAAGATCAAGATCAAGATCTGTTCAAGTATCTTGATGATGATGATGATGATCGGATCAGATTGACGATCGGACGGTCCACAATCAAAGCAATTAAGAACTCCAAGATGAAGATGATGCGATCCAACGGTCCATAATCAAAGATGATGGTCAAGATCCAACGGACAACTAGGAATCAATCAATCAAGATTAAGATGATCAAGACGATCGAACAGCTCCAATAAAAGATGATCAAACCCTACATGATCAAGATGATCAAGAGATCAACGACTGGGATCCACTTGATCAAACCCATCAAGAGAACAGCCGGAGGGGGGGAAACTGTGCACTGCGGAGGATGGTGAGGCGGCCAGGGGTAGTGGTGCGGCACGGCGGCAGCCAAGGGGCGACGGCGGAGGGGAGATGGGGGCGTTCGGGCTGTGCACAGGGAGAGCTATGGGCTGGTGGTCGGGAGGGATGGAGAAGACGACCGAGGTGGAGGATGTTGCTGTCACGGTGCTGGGGTCAGGGAGTCGGGGAAAGGCGAAGCATGATGGGGAGCTTGCTGGTGTCGAAGTAATGGCGCACCAGGGAGGGGCTGAGGCGGAGGGCAGAGGAGCGATGGGTTGGGAAGATGTGAAGCGGGAGAAACAAGGTCGGAGGAAGAGGAGGTGGTCAGGAAGTAGAGCTGCACGGGGTAGGGAAGACATGAGCGGGAGTTGGGTTTATCGGAGGTAGGGAAGAAGTGGAAGCTGCGGGGGTGTGGGAAGATGAACAGGTATTAGGTTAACATATAGATGGAGTTAGGTTTTAGGGTTAAGTGTATAGGTGGGTTTCGGGTATGGGTAGCGTAGGGTATGGGGATAACGGGTACAAGTGTGGGTTTAAATGGGTAATGGGTTAATAAGAAATAGGGTTATTGGGTATTAAAACAGGGTAGGGTTATTAGGATTAATGGGTTTGGGTAAAAATAAATAAATAAATAATTAAATAATAAAATAAATAAATAAATAAAATAAATAAGAAATAAAAATATAAAGTTTGGATTTTATAGAATACTAATAATAATAATGAAAACAATACCTTTAACAATAATAACAATAATAGTAGTAATAATAATAGAAACCCAGGTAATAGTGAAAATAATAAGATTAGTATTATAATATAAATTCGTTGGAAAATAGTAAAAAATAAAACCATGGACTAAAATAGACTTTAATAAAAAGTCCAATAATACATTTTAACAAAAATAGTTCGAAAGCGGAAAACTAATTTACAAAAATTTTAAATATCTTAAATACACAGAAAATACATTTTCGAGAAAATAGGGGTTACAGTCTGTAGAGAGCCTGGCAGAAAGGTATATGCAAGAGATTGTGAGATTGCATGGTGTTCCTATCAGTATTATATCAGACATAGATACTAGATTCAGATCTCAATTTTGGAAAAGTCTTCTGAATAGTTTTGGGAGTAAGCTGAAGTTCAGTACTGCATTCCATCCGCAGACAGATGGTTAATCGGAAAGGACTATTCAGACCTTGGTGGATATATTGAGGTCCTGTGTGCTTCAGTTTGGAGGTTCTTGGGAGGATCATCTACATTTGGTGGAGTTTTCATACAATAATATCTACCAAGCAAGTCTTCAGGCAGCTCCGTATGACGTCTTGTATGGTCGGAAGTGTAGATCACCAGTGTGCTTGGATGACATTGGTGAGAGGAAGCTTTTAGGGCCAGAATTGATCACAAAGACTGTTGATGTAGTGGCCCAGATCATGAAGCATTTGGAAGCCGCACAGGATAGGCAGAGGAAATGGGCAGACATGCACAGGAGACCGTTAGAGTTCGAAGTGGGTGATCATGTGTTCCTCAAGGTGTCTCCATGGAAGGGTGTGATTCGCTTTGGTGGTGGGGGTAAGTTGAGCCCTAGATTCATTGGTCCGTTCGATGTGGTGGGGCGAGTAGGCAAGGTGGCCTATAGACACGAGTTGCCTCCAATTCTTTCTTGTGGGCATGACGTGTTCAATGTTTCTCAGCTCAGGAAGTATGTCAGGGATGATTGTCATGTCATTGACTATTCGGAGTTGTCGATTCGACTAGATTTCTCTTGTGAGATTCATCCAGTGTAGATTGTGGATCGGCGGGAGAAGATTTTGGACAATAAGGTTATCAACTTGGTTCGTATTGCTTGGAATCCTCACTCGCCTGGTGAGTTGACTTGGGAGCTTGAAAGTGTGATTCGAAAGAGATTTCCCTATCTTTTTTAGTACTTCTTGTACTTTTCTTTTCCTCGGGGTTACCCTACTACCACTTGCTTAAATTTCGAGGACGAAAGTTTATTGTAAGGTGGGTAGGATTGTAACTACCATTCTTGCTTTTTTTTATTTTACCCCTTTTGTAATATTTTATTTGAAATTGAATAAAATACTCCACTTTTTGTTGCTTGACTATTTTTATTTAATCTTGTTCATGAAATTCTTCATTCTCATTGATTGAGCTGTTCTTATTGATCATATTTTCTTTTATTAACCGTGGGTATTTTTATTTGAACCATATTGATTTGGATCTATCTCTTATTGAATCCTAAAACCCAATTCCAATTGTTCTTGACCCAAATCCGCTATTATTGGACCCTAATTTACTAACCCAGTACCCTAATTGTACCCTATAAGTACAACTCTACTTCAAACCCTAAAAATTACACAATTCTGGAACCCTAGCCGCTTAGTCTCTCTCCTCTCTCCTCTTTCCTCGCTGTTCTCTCTCTCCCGACTGAGTTTCCGCCCAAATGCCCTAACCCACTACTACTCCTTCTCTGTTCGTCTTCTCCGGCAAACCCTCACCTTCGGAGACCACACCCCCTTGTCGCCGCCCTCCTGTTGATGTCGCCACCACACCAAAACCCCCCTACACCTCCTCCTTTTTTGCCCTCCTTGACATTTACAGCCAGAACCCCAAATCCCGATCCTCCCTCCTCCCCGTTCCATCGCGCCGCCACCACGGCGCTGCCATCGCCATGTCGTCGTGTCGACCCTGTCGCTGCCCTCTAGTCGCCAGCGCCGCCGCCCCTTGGCCGGCCATTGCTAACGTTGCTGCTATCTTGATTTGCTATTCTTGGTTGTTGTTGAGTTCTCTCTTGCTGTTATTGCTTTGGGATTGAATCGCACGTATATTGCACATGCTATAGATGGATTGTGTTAGTTCGTGATTTCTTTGCTTCAGGATCCTTATCCCATTATTCTTGTGTAGCAAAAGTTATGCTCATTTTATTACAGCTGTATTTTTACTTTTAGATTTTTAGATTATTGTATCTTTCATATTTAAACAGTAAAAAGGCTGATCCAATATTAAAATTTTGCTATGAAAATTCCCAAATTGGTAGTAATCATGTTTAGGAGTCCAGAAAATATTTTTAATGAATTTATCATGGAGTTTTTGTTGATTCTAAAAATAAAATAACATGATGTCAAAATTCTGCCTGAACATGAAATCTATAAAGAACAGTGTCATTAACCTAGCTACTGATGTCAGATTTTGAACTTTAAATATGCATTGGAACCGTGTGGAAGTATAGTTTCTAGAACTTCTGATGGATTCACTTTTTGAGTTCTGAAACGGTAGGAAACGGTATTTTTGTACAGACTACTCTTACTGTCCAGAATTTTATATTTCAGATTTTAGTTAATTAATTATTCCTATATCGTATTACTGCATGAATTAATGTATGTATGTTGCATTGCATGATCCTAATGAGTTATCATCACCATTATAATTGTCCCACTTCATGTTACCATTCTATTGTTTCCCTATTGATACTATCGTTCACCGAAATATCCAGTTAATTGCATATTGTATTGTTGCATTGATAAATAATTAATAAGTCACGGTTTAAGGAATTGACTAGAGTATTTGATGATATATGGACTGTACTCGGATGATCGCCCGTGATTATTCATGTTGTCATCATCATGTAAGAAATTTCACATGGCCCGTGTTATTACCGTTATCATCATCGTGTAAGAAATTAAACATGACCCGTGTTATTGTCGTTATCGTCATCATACCCAGTACATGAAATATAAAATCTACCACTATAGTCTAAACGAAATTTATTGTATGCATCGAGCCTGTGGTATAGAACATATGAGACACAGTAGTATGTGCATTAGTTAGGATTTAAAATGATTAATAAACATAAGGTTTGACACATCACCGATACTGCATAATGTTCATCATTGTTCCTTTTGATATCGAATATTTGCTAAGTGTTACTGTTATTGATCATTGATTACTGTTACCGAATATTGCATCGCTGTTTATAGCCATTGTACAGATTATCATGATATCGATTATTGTTATTTTCCCGTGTTATTGATTCCTATTGATCCATGGATTCATTGTTATACCGTTATTCCATTGTTCACTGCTTTCTCTACTTGCTGTCCATGACTTGCTCTAAGCACAATTTTTCTTCTCTTTTTAGATGAAGTGTACATAGGTTATGAGGGAGAATTGCCTATTGGGATTGGAGAACAGACATTCTAAAGACTTAATGCTTTATAATTGCTTATTTCTTTAATGAACTAGTGTATTGAGACCTATTGCTATTGTTTTTGAAACTTATTATTGTATTAGGGCTTATTATTGTATTGGGTTTATGTCCCGAATTTTATTATTATTTCCAGATGTTGGATTATTATTGTATTTTGATATTTTTATTGCTTCATTCCAAGTATTATTGTTCATGAGATTATTATTATTGTCTGCGTATTTGTTCTATATTGATTATATTGTTAAGTTGATCGGATAAACAGCTTATGGGTGACGTTAGTCATTCGCTGGGCCAATATCATGTACTCGTATTCCGTATTTTTGGGAAGTGGGATGTGACAACATACAAGGTGGCCAGTCTGCAAAAAAGGTGGAAATACAGGCGACCTAACTCTACTTCGGGGATGAGGACCTCCTCCTCAACTTGGGGGGTTGTAACTACCGTTTTCGTTCTTTTCATTTTTTCCTTCATTGTAATATCTTATTTGGATTTGAATAAGATACTCTTTTTTTTCCATGATCATCTTAATTAAATTTTGTTCATGAACAACTCTTTTTTTTCTTCTTGTTGGCCAATTTTCTGGTTGATCCCATTTTCATTTGATTGTGAGTATTTTATTTGAACCCTATTATCTTTAAATCCATCTCTTTTTGCACCCAAAACCCAATTGCATTTGTTTCTATACCCAAACCCATTATTATTGGATCCTAGCCCATTAAACAAACAACCTAATTGTACTCTATAAATAATACCCTATTGCAAACCCTAAAACTAGCCGTCATCTCTCTTTCCCTGTTTCTCTCTCCCCGTTAGCACCCAACCCCGACCTCCCTTTCGCCAGCAACCCATTCCGACGATCCCCGTTGAGCGCTGCCCAGACCCAACACTCCGTAGCCGATGCCCCTCCACTGCTCCCTTTCCCATCGACACAGCAGACTGAGCCTCGACGCCCCGCTGCTATCCTCCTCTGCCGTCGTCTGTCCCGTTGACCACCGACGTCAGCCCATGCCGTCAACCCCTCCTTCTCTTTTGCTATTGCTGCTCTTTGCTGTTGCCGCTGTTTACTGTTGTTGCTGAGTTTCTTTGTGCACGTAGTGTACACGTAATTCTTCGTGAGTTTGAGGGTTCGTTGCTCCGGGATTTCATCTCTTTATTCTTTGGTATTCGAATTAATCGTCTATAAGGCAAGTTACTCTTTCCTCTTGAATTGAATAATGTATCAAATTCAAGTTTTTATTGAAATTCCACAAGTAGATCCAATCGATCATCGTATTGTATATACTATTCCTCTTTCGTTGAGTATATTGAGGGTCTACACGAGCTAACCCAAATATCCTCGACTTCGTGCCTTTGTTGACTCCAAAAATTGAATCGTTCATGCATTCATGTAGTATTGATAGAAGGGTTTATTCATACAAACATCACACAAATGATTTATCGTAGAATTAATTGCTAGGTTTTGTGATTGAATGATCGATTAATGTTTTGTAATCATTAAATTAGTGTATTTTTGTATTATTGATGATGTTTACCTTGCTATTATACCTAACACACTGATTATGAAGTTTATTGGCTAATTGAAGTGGAACCCATCATGTTAGATTGCTTTATTTTACAAAATATATCGAAAATATGTATGTTTGCTGTCTGTCTGGAATTTGTGAGACATTTTCGACCCAGTATTTAACATCAAAATAAATAACTTTCTGAATAAGCGTTGTAGCCCTATGTCTCTAGTTTCCAGCACATCTAAGATCTTTAAATTTCAAGTTGTATTGCAAAAGTTATGATGATTTTACTACTGCTGCATTTTAATTCCAGAATCTTAAGATTCATGTATGTTTTCATATTTAACCTATTAAAAAGCAAAATTGATGTTAGAATAATGCTCTGATAATTTTCAAGAATGATAGTTAACATGTTTAGGAGTCTATAGAATATTTCTGACGAATTTATAATTGAGTTTTCGTTGATTCTAAAGATATAACAACTTGATGTCGATTTTTTGTCTGAACATGTAATCTGTAAATAATGATGTATTTAACCTAGCTAATGTTGTCGAATTATGTATTTTAAATATACGTTGGAATTGTGTGGAAGTCTAGTTTCCAGAATTTTTTACGGTTCTAGTTTTCGAATTCTGTAGCAGTGGTAAAACTAATTTTTGTACAGCTACCCCTTGCTGTCCAGAATTTAGTTTTCCAGATTTTCTTAATATAAGTATATATATGTATCATTGTATTGCATGAATTGAAGTATATATGTTGCATTGCATGATCCTAATAGGCTATTTTCATCATTCAATTTGTTTCATCCAAAGTTATCATCTTATTGTTATCCTATTGTTACTATCGTTTATTTAATGACTCTAAATTGTATAATGTATTATTTGCATCGATAAAATAATTAACAAGCCGGTGTTTAAGAGATTGACTGGAGTAGTTGATGATATAGTGACTGTACTTGGAAGTGTGGACCATGTTTCCCAAAATAATGTCTGTATGCTAGTGTTATCGTTATCGATTTATTGTTGGATTACTGACTACAGTATCCCAATTCTTCGTGTATTGTTTTAGTGTTATTGTGCCGACCAGTGTGCACCAATATTGCAATTAATGTTATCGTATCGTGTGCATGATTTATAGAATCTTCCACTTAAGTTTAAACGAAATTGATTGTATACATCGAACCTATAGTTATGGGATGCAGTAGACGTGCATTAGTTAGGATTAAAATGATTAATAGACTTAAGAATTAACACAACATCGACATTGCATATTGTACATCATTGTTTCTATTGATATCGAATATTGTTTAAGTGTTATTGACATTGACCATTGAACATTGTTATCGAATATTGAATCATTGTTTATAACCATAACATTGACCTTCATTGATATTGATTATTGCTATCGTTCATTATTATTGATCTCTATTTACGCATTGAATTCATTGTTATACTGTTTTCCCATTGTTACTTGCTTTCTTTACTTGCTGTCCATGATTGGCTTTAAGGACAATTTTTCTTCTCTTTTTAGATGAAGTGTTCACATGTGATCATGGAGAATTACCTGAAGGAATTGGAGAACAAGCTTTCTAATGATTATTGCTTTCTAGTTGATTGATATTTCATTAAACTTATTGTATTGAAACTTATTATCATTGTGTTTTGGAGTTATTATTGTATTGGGCTTATGACCCAGATATTATTATTTGTTTCCAGATGTTGGATTATCATATTTGGTTATTTCATAATTGTTTATTACAAATTGTTCATGTGGTTGTTATTATTGCCTGCGCAATTATTTTGTATTGTTATTATTCTTGAGTTGAATGGGTATACAGCTTATGGATGACGCAAGTCATTCACTGGGCCAATGTCATGTGCTTGTGTTTCGTATTTTTGAGAAGCGAGACGTGACAAGGTTTTTAGTGGTATCAGAGTCCGGATTTGGATGATATATCAGTTAAACGTGACTAACATATGAAAGTTTAGCTTTGACTGATATATTAGTCATATTTGAGTTTTAACCGGTTTGACTCAATAGTATGTGCAATGCAGGAATCACATGGATTATTTATAACCAACTTATTATCTGGATGCTAACCATTTGATATTTATTGCAGACCAAGGCTAGAAAAGGTCCTTCATCTTCCGTAGCTGGGGATGATTTGTCTGATGAGCTGACTGTTGCACAGATGATGCAACAGATGATGTAGATGCAGCGAGAGCACAATGAACTGATGAAGGTGACTTTTGAAGCTACCAACAGGGAACCCATTGTACCAGCACTTGGATTGCTGCCACCGAGACCTGGTAATGTGGGATATTTTTTGAGGCTCCATCCAGATAAGTTCTCGGGCACCGAGGGTTCGCTTGAAGCCGAGCAATGGCTTATTCGAACTAAGCAGCTGTTGACCACACCACAGATCTCGGATGTCAATCGTGTGGATGTCGTGAGCATCTAATTTGTTGATCTTGCCCACATCTGCTGGCAAGCTGAGGCTAAACGATTGGGGTGACCCATCCACTGGGCCATCTTCACTGAGAGATTCCTCACGAAGCTCTTTCCTAATGCCACCAAGAATAAAATGAAACGACAGTTTGTCTCACAAGCTCAGGTTCATCAGATAGTGTTTAATCATGCTTTTTTCGTTGTTATTTCATAAAGTACCGACGTTAAACTAAACACTGTCTTGAATTAGGAGAGTCGGACCATGGACGAGTACGCTGCAGAATTCACCCGACTGAGCCATTTTGCTACTTCTATGGTAGCGAATGACGAAGATAGAGGCTGTCGTTTTTTATTGGGCTTGGATATTGAGATTCAGGACCGTCTTGCTACCATGCAACTTCATTCTTATGCTGATATCCTTGATGTTGCTAGAATTCAGGAGCAGGCTAGTACGAGGAAGCGTTCCATTCAGCGGTCTGTTTCGCACCTTGTTGCTGCTAGGCCTTCTGGAGGGCCTATTAGAAGACCTATTCTGACCTTTCCTGCTAGGGCATTATCATACCCACCTACTGTTCAGAGGTCAGATCTGATCTGTTCGCATTGTTGGAAGACTGGGCAATTGCGCCAAGATTGCAGGATAGCAAATTGCCTATGCATTCTGTGTATAGGCAATGATCACATGGTTTGTGATTGCCCAAGGTCCAGATCTCTTGCACCGGTTTGAGGTTTCGCTCTGCAGGGATTACTTGCTCGTGGTCAGGGTGGACCACCACTCCCACCTCAGAGGCAGATCTTTGATCAGAGGAGAGCCGCTTTTAGGGGTAATCTTCCTGCATGTCGTGGTCAGGCCTACAACCTGACTGTGCAGGATGCTGAAACTACTTTTGACATTGTTGCAGGTATATCTTTAGTTGTGTTTATTTGGATTTTATTTTTCCTTGCTATCTTGTTATTCTTTTCTGTTGCTTTATCATGTTAAACTTCCGTTCATTCATGTTTCTTGCATTTAGCTTCTGCATATTGTGTTCTCATCTTTGACTTCTTGCTAAGCATTATCCTTGTTCACTCCTTTTCTGCTCATGTTCTTTTTGACTCTAGTGCTACTCATTCCTTTTTTCCTCCCGCTTCGTCGACCTGCATCACTTGGCTAGCAGCGCTATGCCAGCATCATGGAATATTACTACAGGTGGAGGTGTTGTCGTGTGTTCTCAGATCTGTGAGCAAAGTCCTTTGATTATTGGTGGTGTTGATTTTGTTGTCGATCTGTTTGTCATCAACAGTTCTGGTTTTGATGTTATCTTGGGGATGGATTGGCTTGGGGTCACTAATGCTGTAATTGACTGCCATGTGAAGAAGGTGGTGTTCCGAATGCTAGGACGTCAGGAATTTGAATTCTGTACCGGAGAAACTCAGCTTGCTTGTGTGGAGAAGTTGGCAAGTCAGGAAGCTGGAGTGACGGAAGAAGTGTGTACTGATGGTGATGTTGCACCGTTGGTTGTGCGAGACTTTCTGGATTTGTTTCCCGAGGAATTACTGGGATTACCACCAGATCGTGAAGTGGTGTTCTGTATTGATTTTCAACCGGGTACAGCTCCGATCTATAGGAGTCTGTACAGAATGGCTCCAGTTGAGTTGGCTGAGTTGAAGGAGCATATTCAGGAGTTGCTAGATAGAGGTTTTATCAGGACAAGTGTTTTGCCTTGGGGAGCTCCGGTACTATTCGTCAATAAGAAGGATGGTAGTTGCAGGTTGTGTATTGAGCCGTGAGCTGAATAATGTCACGGTGAAGAATCGGTATCCATTGCCAAGGATTGATGACCTATTTGATCAATTAGGAGGCGCTTCTGTATTTTCAAAGTTGGATCTTTGTTCTGGATACCATCAGGTTGAGGTGAAAGTCAAGGATGTACAGAATACTGCTTTTCGTACAAGATATGGGCACTATGAGTTCTTGGTGATGCCTTTTGGAGTTACTAATGCTCCAGCCATGTTCATGAGCTTGATGAATTGGTTTTTCTCTCCCTTTCTGGACAAGTTTTTTGTGGTGTTCATTGATGATATCCTCATTTATTCTTGGAATCGTGATGAGCATGTTGAGCACTTGAAGGTTGTTTTGCAAATATTGAGAGAGAATCTACTGTATGGGAAGCTTAGCAGGTGCGAGTTTTGGCTAGATCGTGTGGCATTCTTGGGCCATATCATTTCTGGTAATGGAGTTTCTGTCGGTTCGTCCAAGATTTTTGCAGTTAAGGATTAGCCGACACTGAAGTCAGTATCTGAAGTTCAGAGTTTTCTTGGTCTAGTGGGGTACTACAGGAAGTTGTTAGGGATTTTTCGAAGATTGTTGGGCCGTTGACCAAGTTGAATGGGAAGGATCAGAAGTTTGTGTGGAATGAGTCCTGTAATGAAGCCTTCGCTGAATTGAAGAATCGGTGACATCAGCTGTCACGCCCCGCTTCCTAGAATATAGGAACACAGGCACGTAACTGAGGCCCAGCGAATGATGCAGATACATCATTCATAAGCTTTAAGTTTAACTCAACAACAAGATAACAATTTCAACCAAGAAAGCATATAAAATCACAACAGGATAACAAAGTATATGACATATTACATGAACATAACCAACAACTGGAAAGAAACAAAGTTACGGGTCAAACACGCCCAGATTACAACAAAGATTAAATGAATAAACATGAATTAAAATAACATGAAACTAAACAAGACTAGAATCTCTGCTCGGCAACACCTTCGGGTAGTTCTCCATCTGGGCCTGCAAGTATATTATTACAAGGAAAGAAACAAGTGGTACCCGTTAATGCAAGTCACGGGCCGCAAGTGGTACACGCAACGGGACAAATATAGAACGAAACAAAAACATGGAAAGAACAAGGAATCAAGAATCATATAATAGAGCAAATACAACATGCAACAGAATCAAGAACAAGGCCTCATGGAACAAATAGCATGCATGTAAACAAGTAAATAATCCATAGGAACATGTAACATGTAAACGAGTAAGCAAGTAAACGTGTCAACATGAACGAGTAACATGTAAACAAGTAAACCAGTCATCATAACATGTAACATGTAAACGGATCATGTAAGTATACGTGTCATGTCATGTCTTTTATTAACCTAACTAGGTAGCACTTCATGCGTCCCATACCACATAGTTGCTATCCACAATCAAGTGAACATTTAGACTAGTGGTGGATTCTATAGGTCACGTACTCGGGAAAATTGTATCTTGTTCGAGATACGTGCATGTGGAACATGTAGTGTAACTTGTAGCGTGAAACATGTCAAGTAACCTATAATTTAGCAAACTTGTAACTTGTAACTTACAAATTTGCAGCGAGGAACCACGAGCCCCCGACCGAGTACGCTCTTCTATATTACCCACTACTAAATCTTTTCTCTTTAAACCCCGGCTTGTTATCTTTTTAATTTAATCAAACATGAACAAAAACTACATGAAAGAACAAGGACGGGTAACATGGCAAGGGTAACATGACAAGATCAAGTATCAAAGACTTATACGAGGCAAGAAAACATATTTTAGGACTTATAAAGTATGTGATGCAACTAATGACATGCATAACACTTAATCAAGAATATAATATATTATAACAACATGCAACCTAATAACAAGCAATTCATGCACAATATCATGTATAAAAGTATATATGTGTATCGTGTTCATGCAACGGACATGGTAACAAAGTATTCGTGATCTTGTACGAATACAGGATACGGATTATGTATGGAAACGGTTATCAATTCGACTTATGAATGCGAATTGGACTCAAAAATAATATACTTGCGGTATTTTTTACAAGAGCTTGTACTAGAACAAATAAAATTGTACAAGAGACACTTGCCTTTTAGTCGACGATGAATTTAAGGACAGAATAACGGGATCAGTATCCCGGGCAGTAGAATACGTGCAATATGTGTGGCAGCCATACCAAATCAGCAGTCCCAAAATAGCAAACAGCAACAATCCCTTCAATAAGCTCCAAGATAGCAACAACTTCAAACAGCAACTCCACAAGGCAACTTCAAATAACAACAACCCACCTTCACAGACTCCAAAACAGCAACTATTCAACAACAACCCTAATAAAATACTCCAACAGCAAAGCACCCAACACCAAATAGCAACACCCTACACAATTCCCAATACAACCAAGCATCAATAGCAATACAGTAACTCCAATTCTTTCCTTCTTCTTCACTTTTTTTTAATAGAGAGAGAGAGGGAGAGAGAGAACGAACGGTGGGAGAAGAGGGCTACGATCGGCGATGGGAGGAGGGAAGCAGCTCAGGCGGCGGCTGCTTGCGGGGGAGCGAATGACTGGAGAGCTCGACGAGGAGAGGTGGTGCTTCGGGAGGCGGAGTTGACGATGGCGACGCGACGGATCTCTATGGCGTTTTCGATGGAGGAAGAAGAAGGGGTCGGCAATGGCGGCACGGGCGAAAGAGGAGGCGAGCGGGAGTGAAGCGTCGAGGAATGGTGCGGGAGCTTTGAGCGGCGGAAGAGTGCGGCGGTGTGGAGCGGCTCGACGTGGAAGACAATGGCGACGACGAACAGAGGATGGGGCGGAGCGGGAGGCGCTCGGAGACCAAGGCGAGCACAGTGGGTTGGCAATGGAGGGAAGAAGGAGGAGTTGGATTTGGGTTTTGTTCTGTTTTGTTTTTGAGAAATCAGAGGAAGGAAGAAGAAAGGAAACGGGGAGAAGAGTGGATTAATATATAATAATATAATGAGTAAGATAATGGGTGTGAGAAGTGGGGAACATGGTGAGAGAGTGGGGGAGTTACGAGGAGTGTGGGGGAAAGTGCATATGCAGAGTGGGGAAGGAGTTGGAGTACGGGACAAAAAGTGGGGGTGAAGATAATATTGTATAGGGAAGGGGTAGGAAAATAAATCTGTACAAGTATATGGGTTCTGGATTATTGGATGGGCTTGGGCTTTAAAATGGTTTCAAAATGTTTAAATAAAACATTTGGCTTGTTGGGCTAAATTTCTGGGCTCAGATTTAATTTAATAAAAATTAAATACGAAATTGAGCTTAAATAAAATAATAACTAGGGTATTGGGCTAAACAATTGGGCTCAGATTTAATAAAATTAATAATGTAAACTTGGGCTTATAATAGACAGTTGAGTTTATAAAAATAGTTTAAATAACGAAATCAATTAGGAAAAATAGTTAGGAGATACTGAGAATTTAAATATAGAAAAATACTTTTAAAAATACGTATTAATGAAAACAGGAGTTACATCAGCACCCGTGTTGACTATACCGGATGGATCAGGAGGTTTCGTAATTCACTGTGATGCTTCAGGAGGAGGTTCGGGTGCTAGTTTGATGCAACGAAGCAAAGATGTATCATATGCATCTAGACAATTGAGGCAGTATGAGAAGAATTATCCTACAGATGATTTGGAGTATGCAGATGTGATCTTTGCCGTGAAGCTTTGGAGGCATTACTTACTGGGAGACCGTGTGGAGATCTTCACTAACCACAAAAGTCTCAACTATGTGTTCACTCAGAAGGAGCTGAATATGAGGCAGAGACGATGGTTGGAATTGATGGCGAATTATGATATCAATTTGTAGTATCACCCTGGCAAGACTAATTCGGTACCTGATGCTTTGAGCAGAAGACCGATTGCTATGGTTCTAACTGAGCAGGATGAGCTCGTGGAAGCTATGAGGAGATTAGATTTGGAAGTGGTTTTACCTGGTTCCGAGCAAAGTTGTATGGTGCTTCAGTTACATTCGTCTTTGGTGGATCAGGTTAAGGATGCACAGTTTGGTGATGTGCAGTTGTAGAAGTTTCGACTTGAAGTCGAAGCAGGTTCAAGGACTGATATGGTTATTCATGTGGATGGATCTCTCCTCTTTGGATCTGTCTATGTGTTCCGAAGGAGGAAGTCAGACAGAAGCTACTCGAAGAAGCTCACCGTTCGTTGTATTCTATTAATCCCGGTGGTACGAAGATGTATCAGGATTTGAAGTTGCATTACTAGTGGCATGGTATGAAGAGAGTTGTTGCAAGATTTGTTTTGTAGTGTCTGATCTGTCAGCAAGTGAAGGTAGAACATCAGAGGACTGCTGAACTTCTTCAACCGCTTTCTATTTCGGAGTGGAAGTGGGAGGACATTACCATGGATTTTGTGACTACTTTGCCTAGAAGTCCCAAGGGTCACAATGCCATCTAGGTGATTGTGGATCGCTTGACAAAGAGTGCTCATTTCATTTCCTTCATAGTGGGTCATTCTACGGAGAGCCTTGCAGAGAAGCACATGCAAGTGATTGTCAGATTGCATGGGGTCCCTGTCAGCATTATATCAGACAAAGACACTAGACTCATATCTCAATTCTGGGAGAGTCTTCAGAATAGTCTTAGGAGTAAGCTAAGATTCAGTACTTGTAATCCCTGTTGTCCATTTTGTGTATTTTTTAATGTATTTTTTTTCTTTTTGTTGTATTTTCTCTTATTGTATCTCTCTTGGACCGTATATTAGATTTTATTTTTCAATATATTCATTTTATTATTTTTGTCTTCTTTTATTTGAGTTCTTGATTCTTTTGTCCATCTTTTGTTTCGTTCCATTTAATCGTACCATTATTTTGATTCTCAATATTTTTTTATTTTTCATGTCCTATATTTTTTTATTTTTTTATTCGTTTGCTCCTATATTTCCTTTGTTTTGGATCTTTTACCATCTTTATACCCATTTAGAACTCCTATTAACCAAAACCGATCTAACTACCTACCCTACCCGTTGTGCAAACCCATCACCCACCCGAAACCCATTATGTTGGTCGTCACCACCTTCAGCCTAACCCTAATATTTCAAACCTATATATATATACCCCCATGCAGCCACCTCTCTCCATCTCTATTTCCTCCCCCGTCTATCTCTCTCGTCCTTACCGCTCTCTTCCCCTTCCTGTGTGCAGACCCGGCGCACCCTTTCCTCTCCATCCCTCTCCTTCCCCTGTGTGCTCCTCCCGAGCGTCAACGGAGACAGCGGCCACCCACAGTGATGCCGGCGAGTTCTTGCCGCGGCGCGCAACTCCACTGCATCATCCTTCTTGCCTCTCTTCCTCCTTGCTGTGTGTTCTCGGTTGCCAGCACAGCAACGACTGTAGCGAGCCTCCCTCGCTGTGCTACGTTCCCTGTTGCCGTCAGCTCTCCATTCTCTCTATCTTTGATTGCTCGTGCGAGTGCTTGCCCGAGTTATCTTGGTTGTGTGTTCGTGGGTTTTGCTCGCTTTTGAAGTTCGTGTGTTCGTTCGAGTTCGTTGCCCAAGAATCCGTTCCCGTTATTCTTGCTTTTGGTTCTTCAGTTTCCGTCGTTGGTTAAGGCAAGTAACTTGAATTCTTTTTCTAGTGTAATACAAGTACTAAATACCGCTTACAGTGTAGTTGGGTTCTAGAGACAATTTGTATGTGAATCCCCTTGTTGATATTGTCTCTATTGTGTTGATTTGACCATAGTTTCCTCACGACATACATGACATGAAATAACCTAGGATTGACCACTTCTAGTTGTATATATGCATGTTGTTCATATGTTATCATGTGCTCGTTCGTGTTATTCGTAGTAGACTTGTATTGGACTTGTGAAATACCTTATACCATGTTGCTTGGACATCTAGTATACTCTATTTCATGCTTGGTTGTGTTTTGGATGAGTTTTGGATAAACTTGTGGATTGTGTGCATATGCAATATTTTCAGTTTTGCTGGTTTTCTCGATTTGAACAGTATATTACACCCTATTAAGGTCAGTATTTGAAATATTTTGTGAACATGAACTGTAGAGAATTTTGTCTATTTTCTAACCCTTTTGACGTATCTCAGTTTCGATTTACGAGTTGTGAGTTATGTCTATTTTACTACTGAGGTGTATAAAGATTTCTAGATTGTGTAATCTATGAATTCTGAAGAGTAATCTATTTTTATTGTGATGCAAAAAGTATTATTTTGATCCAATATTTTGCACAGTATAACTAGACCTTACTGGGATTAACCCTAAATTTTTATGTATTTATTTGATAAGTTTACAAACCATTCTATGTTTCCAAACAATTTCTATACTAGTAGATTTTCTTACTGCTCAGTAGAGAACTTGATTTTCGACCTATTTCTACTTGCTGTTTGTAAAATATTTGTGAATATGAAAGTCAGCTTACTGTGTCTATTTTATCACCCTTTTGACGGATTTGGATTTCGAATTATGGTTTGTGAGATATTGCTGTTTTCGTACTGCAGTGTTGTGATTTCAGATTTACAAAGCTACTGCATCTTGATGTTTTCTGATTTTACTTGACTACTCTATTTTTGTTGGAAAATTATGAAACTTGATTTTCTATTTCTATACATATAGGGGAATATCCTAGATTTTTCGTCGATTTAATTTGTGAGTTTTCATGCTGTTTTCCTGACTTTGAATACAATCTTCTGATTTCTGGCTGAATATGTTTTCTAGTTTCAAACCAGTTTTGAGTTATGATTTTGTGAAATACTATATGACTTATATATATTTGCTGGATTCGACCAGGAGTCTATTTTCCAGATTCTTTGACCGATCCATATTTGCATTTTTGTAGGAACAGGAATTCCAGTTTTAGTGCAGCACTATCTTGCTGTCCTGAACTAGAAATTTCGTTGTTTTATCCTTTTGTGTGTTATCTTTCACCTGTACGTATTTATCTTGCAACCTGAACTGTTACTTGTTCATGCCGTGTTATACTTGCCCTGTTCGTGACACAGACATGCTTGTTTTGGCACTAATAATAAATAACCAGGCCGGTGTTTAAATGGAAAGTATAATAGTGGAAAATACAGAAACGTGTACACAGAAGAGGATCTATTGATTCTACATGATGCTTCGCTTGATACTTGGCTTGATATTTTACGTGAGACTTGATACTTCACACTTGAGGCTTGATATTTCATACTTGGCTTGATACTTCACTCTTGAGGCTTGTTACTTGATACTTGATGCTTGATACTTGATACTTGATTTCTTGAGGCTTGTCCCTTAGTACACTGCCCTATATGATCCTATATGAAATCTAAAACAAAGCTATGTTGACTATAGCAACCATGTAATAAAAAGATGGATGCATGAAGTGCTACCTAGATAGTAATAATACAAGACTTAAATACGATCATTTGACACTTACTACTTGAGACTTGCTACTTGTACTTGATACTTGCTCGCTTAATACTTGTTCGCTTGATACTTGTTCACGTAATACTTGATTCGTGACACTTGATACTTGTTACCTGTTTATATGATACTTGTTCACTTGACACTTAATACATGCTACTTACAGTTGTTCATCTTGCCATGCTAGTATTCTATTTTGTTATCATGCCTATTCCATGTTATTAGTTAGTTTTTCCCATGTACTTGTATCCTGCACTATAAGTGGCCCGTAACTTGCATTAACAGGAGTTTGTTTTGTTTTTCCTATTCATGCAATTGTTAAATTCTAGATTTTGGAGAACAGGTACCAGATGGTATTGGTGATGTGAGATATTAGTGCTGAATTTTCTATTATTATTTCTTGTTGCTTAATTTGAACAATTGTATTTGATACTTGGATTTATTTTGTATCTGGACAATGTGACCCAGGATATTGACTTATTCAGATCTGGATTATTTGAGATTATAATATTTTGGTTTCAAGTATTCTTGTTGGTATTTTGATTCATATGTGCATGCTTGGTTGACTTTCTTGCTTCTGACTCTGATTATTCTTGTGAAATATTGTAAAGATTCCGAATAGCTTATGGATGATGAAAATCATTCGTTGAGCTTAGTCACGTATCCGTATTTCGTATTCTTTTTTTGGAAAGCGGGGTGTGACAGTACTGCATTCCATCCGCAGACAGTTGGACAATCGAAGAGGATTATTCAAACATTGGAGGATATGTTGAGGTCCTGTAATCTTCAGTTTGGAAGATCTTGGGAAGATCATCTACACTTGGTGGAGTTTTTATACAACAATAGCTACCAAGCAAGTCTTAAGACAACTTCGTATGAAGCTTTGTATGGTCGGAAGTGTAGATCACCAATGTGCTGGTATGACATTGGTGAGAGGAAGCTTTTGGGGACAGAGTTGATCACGAGCACTGTTGATGCAGTGGTCCAGATCAGGAAGTGTCACGCCTTGCTTCCCAAAATATGGAATACGAGTATGTAACGTAGGTCCAGTGAATGATGTAAACACCATCTATAAGTTGTACCAGACTAACTCAACAATATGCAACAACAAACACAACCACGCAGGAAGAGATAATCACATGAATCAAGATAACATCAATAAATAATCAAAATATTCCAAAAATAATAATATTCAACATAAGAAATCCAACATCTGTGAAAAAATAACTCCGAGAACATAAGCCCAAAACAAAGTACAAAGTCATAACAATGTTCAAAGAAATAAGCTAGCAATAAATAAATTAAGCAGCGCAATCTTGGACTCCATCTCTAGAATCTTTGCTCACCAATTCCTTCAAGGATTGATCCTTCAGTACCTGTAAACACTTGATCTAAAAAGAAGAAAAAGAGTGCCCTTAGAGCAAGTCGTGGACCGCAAGTAGAGAAAACAGAGGATAAAGGAAACATGTATATCAAAGAAAAAAGTGACAAGATCAAAGTCAAAGAACAAAGCAAAGAGCAGACAATAATATCAAAGGTTTAGAATAATCACGCATGTAATGAGTGATGTCAAGTCAAGTCCAATACAGGATCAAGCATGTAGGTTATTAATCATTTATTAGTCTATTTAGTGCACGTACTACTGCATCTCATACTACAGGTTCGGCGCAAGCACATAGTGAACGTTTTAGACTGATGGTGAATTCATGGATCGTGTACTCGGTATCGAGATATCGAGATAGAAAGATAAAGATTTCCATGTCAAGATTTCTCCTCCTTCCATGTCAAGTGTTCAAGTGAGCAAGAAGGCCATACCGAATACATTTTCCGATCATTCACTACTAAGTCTACCCATAATACCCCGGCTTATTATTAGTTTATTTTTATCCTATGTGAGCATACAAGATGGTGTCAATGTTGTATGATACTAAGTGTGTCTAATTCTATGCGTTACAGACAAAGTATGAAGCAAACATATCATATACACACAATTTACATAATCAGGACAGCTTGACCTTGCTGTACTAAGACATGGATTACGGTCACTAATAAATAGCAAATCTAAATCTGTCAGAAGATCTAGAAAGTAGACTTCCACACGGTTTCAGCAAATATAAATAAGGCATATAAAAGATACAGGAACTAGGGTGAAAACTTTATTCTAATCAGGTTTTATGTTCAGGCAGTATGCAGTAAATCGTGTCCATCTATTTGTTTCAGGTCAGAAAACTCATCAAATAAATCTGTAAAAATTCTCGGTGATTCCTACACATATCTAGTTTCAGATAGATTTATTTAAGATTTTTATTTTACTATTATCATGGTCAAATAAATTATAGAATAGCAAGATACGCATGCATTTGTGAATATAGAATTTCTGTCATGGCTGCACTAAAATGATGATATCTAACAGATTACACATCGGAATTCAAATCTGCAAAAAGGGTAGTAAACTAGACATCAAAGGTTAAATTTCATGTTCAGAAAGTTATTTCAAAATATGACAGCAACATGGTCGAAAAACTGATTTAAAATGAAACAACTAGCAATCCAAAATTTATTTTAACATGAATAGGCAATAATTAAATCATACAATCATATTTTTCATGCAAAATGGTAATCAAAAAGATCCTAGGTGTTTAACATACATAATTTCAGTTCTAAGATACAATTTCACAGGCATGGTAATCAATTCATTTAATCACATCAATCTAACATGTATACAATTCCTCAACAAGTCTATAACATGGATCTAGTTAATTTCATGTAAGTGCATATGCATGAAACAATAGGGACTGGGTTTTAGATCAAAGAGAGCGGCACCATGTCAAGAGTATATCGGGTTATCTCATATAAACCCTTGATAAACTTAACGGAAATGTCAAATACAGCATGGTAAGAAAAAGGACGGGATCTACTTGCAGATATCAAAAGGATCTTGAACAAAATAAAATACTAGTTCAAGAAGAGACTTGCCTGTTAAATTGCAGATTCAAATAATATAGAATAACGGGATTGGAATCCCGGACGACGATCCACAAGAACACGTGCGAGTCACGTTTAAAATACCAAACAACAGAACTCCAAAATAGCAACTCGATCTCACAACTCCACACCGGATTAGGGTAGAACAGCAAACACCAAACCCGGATCCACTAAACCAAAACAACAAACACCCAAAGCGAACAAGACCCTCCCTTCGCTAACCTTCGACAGAGAGAGAAGGAGGGTGCGGGAGAGACTCGGCGACGCTAGCGGCTGGCGACGGTGCGAAAATACGGCGGGGCGACGACGTCGCTGCAGTCGAGAAGCGACGACAGCAGCGAGGGCGACGGCGAGAGGCACCTCTATTTTCGCTTCCAAAAATAGGGGAGACAATGACGGGGACACATGGCTCTGGACGATGACGACGAGCGGATGGGGATCAGCGGTGGATGTGAGGGGTGCACAGAGGGGATCGACGAGGCAGTGGACGATGAAGACGGCGACGGATGACGGCGGCAAAGCAATGGGTAATGGGTTCGAGTGGTGGGTTGAAGGCGACGACAACGGGGAAGATGATCGGTGAGCGATGGGGTGAAGGAGACGACGAGGGGATGGTGATGATGGTGGTTGGAGGTGACGAGGTGGTCGGCTAGGCGATGGGGCGATGGGATCGGGTGGTTGGCAAAAAACAGAGAGAGATAAGTAAGGTCTGGGAGAGAGAGAGCGGCGGATGAGAGAGGGGGGGGGAATAATTAGGGTTAAAATAATATGGTATTTATAGGAGATTATGAAAATTGGATTTTGGGTTGTGGTTTAGTGGGTTTTGGATACAGATTTTGGCTACAAAAAGAGACGAATAAGCATAAAACAATGAGATGAACATAAAACAGAACAAATCCAACTTAAAATAGGAAGAGCGAAATTTTGCAATGAACCAAAGATAGCAAAATGCAACTAAAAGAGCACAGATTGATCAAGAGGAAATAAAAGAACCCAAGAAAAGCCAAAAATATAATATAATAAAGGAATCTAGATACAATAATCAAAAGAGAACAAAAAACAATAAAATCCAAAAATAAGGGTTACAGGAAGTATCTACAAGCAACTCAGGACAGACAGAGGAAATGGGCAGACATTCATAGGAGACCGTTGGAATTCGAAGTGGGTGATCATGTGTTTCTCAAGGTATCACCATGGAAAGGTGTTATTCGATTTGGAAGAAGGGGGCAAGCTAAGCCCTAGATTCATTGGTCTGTTTGTTGTGGTGGAGCGAGTAAGCAAGGTGGCCTATAGACTCGCGTTGCCACCGGCTATATCTGGATTGCAAGATTTCTTCCATGTCTCCCAACTTAGGAAGTATGTCAGGGATGACAGTCATGTTATCAACTACTCGGAATTTTCTGTTCGACCAAATTTGTCCTGTAAGATCCGTCCGGTTTTGATTGTTGACCGACGGGAGAAGATTTTGAAGAATAAGGTCATCAGATTGGTTCAAGTTGCTTGGAATCCTCACTCGTCAGGTGAATCGACTTGGGAGCTTGAAGAAGAGATTCAGAAGAAGTTTCCCCATCTTTTTGTGTTGTTCTTTTCTTTCCTTCACGTTTACCCTATTATCACTTGCTTAAATTTCGAAGTCGAAATTTTATTGTAAGGTGGGTATTACGCCTCGCTTCTCAAAAATACAGAACACAAGCACGTGATATTGGCCCAGCGAATGACTTGCGTCATCTATAAGCTGTTTAACAATTCAACTCAACAATATAAATAATACAAAACAATTGCGCAGGCAATAATAACAACCACATGAACAATAATACTTGGGATAAGACAATATGAAATAACCAAATTTGATTATCCAACATCTGGAAGTAAATAATAATATCCGAGTTATAAGCCCAATACAATAATAAATCTAAATACAATGATAATAAATCTCAATACAATAAGTTCAACGAAATAACGTTCAACTAGAAAGCAATAAATTTGTAGAAAGCTTGTTCTCCAATTCCTGCAGGTAATTCTCCATGATCACTTGTGAACACTTCATCTAAAAAGAAGAGAAAACTATCCTCAAAGCAAATGATGGACAACAAGTAGAGAAAGCAAGAAAATAATGGAATAACGATATAATAGTGACTTCAATAAATCATTAGGAATCAATAACATGGGACGATAGCAATAATCACAATCATGGTAATCGATGCAATGGTTATATACGATGATTCAATACTCGATAACAATGTTCAATTTTCGATGTCAATAACACGTAGACAATATTCGAATCAATAGAAACAATGATGTACAATATGCATTGTCTATATTGTGTCAATTCTTAAGTCTATCAATTATTTTAATCCTAACTAATGTACGTACTACTGCATCCCATAACTACAGGTTTGATGTATACAATTAATTTTGTTCAGACTTAAGTGGAAGATTCTATAGATCATGTACACGGTACGATAACATTAATTACAACATTGGTGCACACTGGTCGGCACAATAACACTAAAATAATACACGATGAATTAGGATACTGTAGTAAGTAATCCAACAATAAATCGATAACGATAACACTAGCTGACACACATTATTTTGGGAAATATAGCCCACACTTCCGAGTACAGTCACTATATCATCAACTACTCCAGTCAATCCCTTAAACTCCGGCTTGTTAATTATTTTATCAATACAAAAATACATTATGCAATTTAGAGGCATTAGATGAACGATAGTAACAATAGGATGATAACTTTGGATGACAAATAGAATGATGACAATAGCACATTAGGATCATGCAATGCAACATAAACACTTCAATTCATGCAATGCAATCATATATAAATACTTATATTTAGAAAATCAGGAAAACAAATTTCTGGACGGCAAGAGGTCATTTTACAAAAATAAGTTTCATACTGCTACAAAAATCGAAAACTGAAACCGTCAAAAATTCTGAAAACTAGACTTCTAAACGATTCCAACGGATATTGAAAATACAAAATCCGACAATAGCTAGGTCAAACACATCAATCTTGACATGTTACATGTTCAGACACGAAATCGACAACAAGTTGTTATATCTTTAGAATCAGCGAAAACTCAATTATAAATTCATCAAAAAATATTCTTTAGGCTCCTAAACATGTTAACTATTATTCTGGAAATTATCAAAGCATTATTCTAACATGAAATTAGCTTTATAATAGTTTAAATATGAAAACATTCATGAATATGAAATTCTGGAAATAAAATACAGGTGTAGTAAAATCATCATAACTTTTGCAATACAACTCAGAATTTTAATATCTTAGATGTTCTGGATAGTAGAGACATAAGGATACAACTCTTATTCAGAAAGTTATTAATTTTGATGCTAAATACTGGGTCGAAAATGACTCACAAATTCCAGACAAACAACAAACATACAGAATTTTAATAGATTTCGTAAAATAAAGTGTTCTAACATGATAGGTTCCACTTCAATTAGTCAATAAACTGCATAATCAGTATGGTAGGTATAATAGCATGGTAAACTTTATTAAGGATACACACATACACTAATTTAATGATCACAAAACATCAATCGATCATTCAATTACACAACCTAGCAATTAATTCTACGATAAATTATTTGTATGTTGTTTGTATGATAAACCCTACTATCACTACTACATGAATGCATGAAAGATTCAATTTTTGAAGTCAACAATGGCACGAAGTCGAGAATATTTGGGTTAGTTTGTGTAAACCCTCAATATACTCAACAAAAGAGTTACGATAGTATACGATATGATGAACAATTGATCTACTTGCAAGAATTTCAATGAAACTTGTATTTGATACAATATTCAATTCAAGAGGAAAAAGTGACTATGGACGATTAATTTGAATTTCAAAGAATAACGGGATGAGAATCCAGGAGCAACGAACCCACGAAGAATTACGTGCACACTACGTGCACAAAAAAACTTAGTGATAATAGTAAAAAGCAACAATAGTAAAGAGCGACAACAGCAAGGCAACTCGACGACAGGGGCTGACGTCGGCGTTGCTGGTCAGAGTCAGGCGGCGAGACTGGCCATCAACTGGCGGTGTCGACAGTTGCTGACATCGGGAAGAGAAGTAGAGGGCGGGGGTCGCAGTCGAGGGTAGCTTAACTGGGCATTGGCGGTGCTGGCGAGAAGGCTCGACGACAGGGGATCGCCGGAGGTTGGGGCTGATGGGTTGGGCGGGAAGGTGAGCAGATGGGGGTCGGGCTAACGAGGAGAGAGGAGAAGACAGCTAGGGTTTAGGGTTTGAGTTTTTTGTGTTTTTAGGGTTTGCAATATGGTATTACTTATAGAGTGCAATTATGTTGTTGGGTTAATGGGCTAGAATCCAATAATAATGGGTTTGGGTCTAGAAACAAATGCAATTGGGTTTGGATTCAAAAAGAGATGGATTTAAAGACAATAGGGTTCAAATAAAATACTCACAATCAAATAAAAATGGGATCAACAAGAGAATAGCTCAACAAGAAGAACGAGAGTAACTCATGAACAAAATTTAATTAAGATGATCAAGGAAAAATAAAGTATTTTATTCAAGTGCAAATAAAATATTACAATGAAGGGAAGAAAAAAAAACGAAAACGGTAGTTACAGTAGATAGAATTGTAACTACCGTTTTCGTTCTTTTCATTTATCCCTTCATTGTAATATTTTATTTGCATTTGAATAAGATACTCTATTTTTCCTTGATCATCTTAATTAATTTTTGTTCAATAACTACTTTTTTTTTTCCTTCTTGTTGGGTTATATTCTTGTCGATCCCATTTTTATTTGATTGTGAGTATTTTATTTGAACCCTATTGTCTTTAAATCCATCTCTTCTTGAACCCAAACCCAATTAAATTTGTTTCTAGACCCAAACCCATTATTATTGGATCCTAGCCCATTAATCCAATAATATAATTGCACTCTATAAATAATACCATATTGCAAACCCTAAAACTAGCCGTCATATATCTCTCCCTGTTTCTCTCTCCCTTTTTCTCTCTCCCCATCAGCACCCACTCCGACCTCCCCTTCTTTAGCAAACCCCTCCGGCGATCCACGTCGAGCACCGCCCAGACCCAACACCCTGCACCCGATGCCCCTCTGCTGCTCCCTTTCCCGTCGACACAACAGACACGCCGCTGCTGTCCTCCTCTACTGCCGTCGTCTGTCCAGTCGACCCCTCCTTCTCTCTTGCTATTTCTTCTCTTTGCTATTAGCATTGTTTACTGCTGTTGCTGAGTTTCTTTTTGCACGTAATTCTTCGTGAGTTCGTGGGTTCGTTGCTCCAGGATTCTCATCCCGTTATTCTTTGGTATGCGAATTAATCATCCATAAGGCAAGTCACTTTTCCCTCTTGAATTGAATATTGTATCGAATTCAAGTTTTTATTGAAATTCCGCAAGTAGATCAAATCGATCATCATATTGTATACTATTGTCCCTCTTTCGTTGAGTATAATGAGAGTTTACACGAGCGAACCCAAATATCCTTGACTTCGTACCTTTGTCGACTCCAAAAGTTGAATCTTTTATGCATTCATGTAGAATTGATAGTAGGGTTTATTCATACAAATAACACACAAATGATTTATCATAGAATTAATTGGTAGGTTGTGTGATTGAATGATCGATTGATGTTTTGTGATCGTTAAATTAGTGTATGTGTATTATTGATGATGTTTACCACGTTATTATACATACCATGCTGATTATGAAGTTTATTGATTAATTGAAGAGGAACCCATCATGTTAGGTCGCTTTATTTCACAAAATATATCGAAAATCTATATGTTTGTTGTCTGTCTATAATTTGTGAGACATTTTTGACCCAGCATTTGACATCAAAATAAATAACTTTCTGAATAAGCACTGTAGCCATATGTCTCTAGTTTCCAAGGCATCTAAGATATTTAAATTCTGAGTTGTATTACAAAAGTTATGATGATTTTACTACTGCTGCGTTTTAATTCCAGAATCTTCAGATTCATGTATGTTTCCATGTTTAAACTATTAAAAAGCTAAATTGATGTTAGAATAATGCTCTGATAATTTTTAGAATGATATTTAACATGTTTAGGAGTCTAAAGAATATTTTTGATGAATTTATAATTGAGTTTTCGCTGATTCTAAAGATATAACAACTTGTTGTCCATTTTGTGTTTGAACATGTAATCTGTAACGAATGATGTATTTAACCTAGATAATGTTGTTGGATTTTATATTTTAAATATGCCTTGGAATTGTGTGGAAGTCTAGTTTTCAGAATTTCTAACGGTTCCAGTTTCGGTTTCTGTAGCAGCGGAAAATTTGGTTTTTGTACAGTGACCCCTTGCTGTCCAGAATTTTGTTTTCCAGATTTTCTTAATATAAGTATATGTATATCATTGTATTGCTTGAATTGAGTGTATATGTTGCATTGCATGATCTTAATGTGCTATTGTCATCATTCTATTTGTTTCATCCAATGTTATCATCCTATTGTTCTGCTATTGTTACTATCGTTCATCTAATGTCTCTAAATTGCATAATGTATTATTTGCATCGATAAAATAATTAACAAGCCGGGGTTTAAGGAATTAACTGGAGTAGTTGATAATATAGTGACTGTACTCTGAAGTGTGGGCTATGTTTTCCAAAATAACGTGTGACACTAGTGTTATCGTTATCGATTTATTGTTGGATTACTGACGATAGTATCCCAATTCATCATGTATTGTTTTAGTGTTATTGTCCCGACCAGTGTGCATCAATGTTGCAATTAATGTTATCATGCCATGTGCATGATCTATAGAATCTTCCACTTAAGTCTAAATGAAATTGATTGTATGCATCAAACCTATAGTTATGGGATGTAGTAGTACGTGCATTAGTTAGGATTAAAATGATTAATAGAATTAAGAATTAACACAACATCGACATTGCATATTGTACATCATTGTTTCTCTGGATATCGAATGTTGTCTAAGTGTTATTGACATCGAACATTGAGCATTGTTATCGAATATTGAATCATAGTTTATAACCATTGCATTGACCATTATTGATATTGATTATTTCTATCATCCATTATTATTGATTCCTATTTATCCCTTGAATTCATTGTTATATCGTTATCCTATTGTTCATTGCTTTCTCTACTTACTATCCATGACTTGTTCTAAGGACAACTTTTCTTCTCTTTTTAGATGAAGTTCACAGGTCATCATGGAGAATTATCTACAAGAATTAGAGAACAAGCTTTCTAAAGATTATTGCTTTCTAGTTGATTGATATTTCATTGAACTTATTATATTGAAACTTGTTATCATTGTGTTTTGGATTTGTTATTGTATTGGGCTTATGACCCGGATATTATTATTTTTTTCCAGATGTTGGAATATCATATTTGGTTATTTCATAATTTTTTATTCCAAGTATTATTGTTCATGTGGTTGTTATTATTGTCTGCCAATTGTTTTGTATTGTAATTATTGTTGAGTTGAATGGGTAAACAGCTTATGGATGACGCAAGTCATTTGCTGGGCCAATGTCACGTGCTTGTATTCCGTATTTTTGGAAAGCGGGGCGTGACAGGGGCATGGATGGTCTGGTCACGGTTCACCAAATCCTCCACAACTTTGGGGTCATCCCCTTCATAATCCAACTCAGGTGGAAGGATGCCAAGGTCGATCCCTGGGTGCTTCACCTCACCATATTTGAGGGCTCTCTCGTACCCCCTGTCCTCATCCTTGACAATATCGGCCAACGTCGCTTCATACTCTTCCTTTGACCTCACTTCGCCTGCCACGTCCCTTCTCGGAGATCATCTGGTCCCTTTCCTTCGAGAGTTCTACCCGGGCCTCCCTTTCCCTAGTCAGGTCCACCTTCTGCTGGCCTATGTGCTCCTAAAGGTCACTGGCCCTTGAGAGGAGTTCAGCCTCTGCACACTACCTGCTTCACTAAAGCTGGTCCCGTCTCCTCTTAAGTTCGGCGCCATGAATGGTCGCCTGCACAAAATCATCGGGATGTGCTTAGCCAAGCACAAGAGTAGTAATTAAGACAGGGATGGGAAGAATTTACCAAAACTGAAGCCTGCGTCCAACTGGCATGATCTCCTCCTCAGTCTTGCCCTTGAAATTGGCTCACGGGGAGTGACAAGATAGGAAACCATCTCCAATGCAGTAGTCTGGCTGACCGAGACCCCTGTCTCCTTCACAGACCACGAGGGAACCCATACCTTCTCCGACATATGGGGTTTGGCCGAGGCTGTGGGCAATGGAGGGGGTTTTTTTCCCCTTCTTCTTAGTGGACTATCCGACCATCTTAGACTCTCTTTCGCCTTCTTGGTCAAAATTTCCTCCACTTCTAAAGGTGGTTGCTTTTGTGAAGTCTCCCCCTCAGGAGTCTTGATGTCGGCCCCAGCCTTCATCCGCGCCTCCGTCTCCTCCCAAACTTCCTTCTCAGCCATTATCCCCTTACGCTTCGGTTTTATGAGCTCAGGATCCACCATCTTCGATAGTCCTAGTCGGAAGACGCGCAGTCAAGAAAAATGGAAGTGGAAGGAGAGAGAGTGAACATGACCAACAAATGAGGTTGTACATATAGAAGTGAGACATCGATTACCATGCCAAAGGCACAATCACACGTGGAAAAGCGAGCACACACCAAGTGAAAGCTTCCTCCACCTCAGAGCGGCATCCGATACTGAGCATCAAGAAGAAAGTTCAAGGCATTGCCAATTCGCCTTGTCCTCGGAGAGAAAACCAAGACCGAGCTTCAAAGGAGGAATTCCCTCCCCTCAGCATGGCTTCCGAGCCTGAGCCTCAAAGTGGGAGTTCCCTCGGCTTCCGAGGCCAAATATAAAAAATGGAGTTTTGCCCCCCTCAGCATAGCTCTCGGGGCCGAACCCCCATAGGGATTTGAAGCGTCAACAAATCAACAAGCTCACTCGCCAAAAAAAGGGGGGGAGATGATAGGTTTTTCATTCATGCATCTTTATTATAGATCGAAAGTAATGTGATTACATTCACACAATTACAACAAAATCATATGTTCATGGCACTAGGTTCCAGTCCTCTTGGTGTTCAAGAGGTATCGCTTCAGCAGTCAATGGGTCAGCGCCCAGGTGAAGCACCTCTAAACCTTACACACTAGCTACATTAATCGATCCCATTCCTCCACTTTAGGAATCCCCCGAAGCCCCCACTCTCGAGCGGATCCCATGGTAAGGCACAAGCCTCGAGAAGGGACTACAAAAAGTGGACGCTTGACTCACCTTCCCTCATCTGATCCCTGAGCCAGAAGATCTCAAAGTCCTTCTCCATGAGCATCTGCCTAAGGATGGAGTCCGAAGACTGACCACCGAAGAGACGTGAGGGCACACCAGGGTCGGTAAGAGTAAGGGCTATGTCGGCATCAAGAAATAATGCCTTCAGGTGGCCAACTCCCAGGCCACCTCTTGCGACCGACTAATGTGAAAACTAAAGGTCCCTTCCCAATCAGGTGCCTCCTTGCGAAGGCGGGCGATCATCTCCTCGGCATGACCCAACCTACTACAAAGTGAGCGAACCTCATTCTCGAGGTCCTCCCCCGAGCTCCACATTCCATAACCTTCTCAACAAGGTGCACTATAACTCAGAAAAGATATAGACATTGTAGAACCCCATATTTTCAAATATTATTTTAATTATTTGAAAATGAATTTAAATGATTTTTGGAGATTTAATTAATATTTTCTAACAAATTTATCTTTTGTACACGTGCAAATGACTTTTTAGAAGTTTGAAAAATTAAGATTTCTTTATGAAAAATCATTATTTATTATTTGGGAATTATGTAGTATTTTTCCAGATTTTTCTGAAATTAATTGATACTATTTGCAATTTTTGAGAAAAGAAGGACTTATTTGCAAAATTGACATTCTCAAGGGTTGAAATGCAAAATTGGCATTCTGAACGTTTTGAGCAGTATTGGCTGAGGTTAAGAAGTATATTTTCTATTAGATCCTAATTTAAAGGAGTTTTATTGAATTTACAAGACTAATGTACATATGTGTAAGGTGTATTTTTTTGGGAAGGATTGTTTTGTAAAATGTGAGTAAAACCCTAATATTAATCCGGCATATATAAGGGATTTCTTTCCCAGCCGTCATTTACAAAGTATTCAGATTTTGAGATTTGTTTGAGGAGCAAGAAGAGGCTTTTTGGATCTAGCAAGAAAGAGAGCTTTTCGTGGATTTTCATCAAACAATGTGAGTGGTTTGTTTTTGGTTTTGCTTGATTTGTTTCGTTTGTTTTGATTGATGAATGACGTAAAGTCTTTTGTTACACTTGTTTGGATCGGTATGATATTGTTTGTTTGTCTCATTGTATGCATGATATGGATCTTTTATTTGATATGGATGATGAGAACACTTATTGATATTTGGACCATGTATGAGAAATTATCAAGATTTATTGAGGAAATATTGATCTATGGAATCGTATTGTTGGAAAGCATGTTAAGAATTGATTATATTGTGATCGGATGATAGACATCTAGATCTTATGATTTTATATCAGGATTTGTTTATGAGTTGAGGAAGAAATTTGGTTGAGAAACCCTAATGGAAGATTAGTTATTTAGATCTTGAGAAGTTGAGATTTGAGGAATTGATTGATTAATGTAATGTAATCGTATTGGAGATTATTTGAGAGTTATCATTGGCTTGTGTATGAGCTATTGCTTGATAAACAATGAACCATGATTCTTTAGAAATCTTCAGTTTAATTCTGTATCCAGATCTATTTTTGAAAACTGTAGGCCGACACTCGACTGGCCTACCATGCAGTCGACTGGTACGACTCTACTGATTATCTTCAGTCTTTTGAGAATTGTTCGGGACAGTCGACTTAGGCTATTGTCAGTCGACTGGTCTGCTGATTGTGAGATTTGTTCAGTCCTTTCGGGACAGTCGACCTATGAACCTTTCAGTCGACTTAAATACTTAGAATATTTTCTTGAGAATTATTGAAATTTGTCTCGGGGCAGTCGACTGATGACTTCCCAAGTCGACTGATATGCCTTAGAATATTTTTGTGAAATTCTGGAGAATTGTCCTCTGGACAGTCGACTTACCTCAGCATAAGTCGACTGGCACTGAGGGATCTGTGTGTTTGATTTGAGATATTTTGTTCAGTAATTGATTTTGAGATCTTTGTTCAGTTTTTGATATTGAGATATTTGTTCAGTATTTGATTTTGAGATATTTGTTCAGTATTTGATTTTGAGATATTTGTTCAGTATTTGATTTTGAGATATTTGTTCAGTATTTGATTTTGAGATAATTGTTCAGTATTTGATTTTGAGATGTTCAGTTAAGAACATGATTTTGAGATATTCAGTTGAGCCACTTGTTTAGTGGGAATTTGTTTAGATATTTGATTTTGAGTCTCTAAAGGTACGTGACCCTAGTATACCGGTGTTGAGTTATTTGTTGAGGCCCATTGAGGCGAATTTTCAGTTATTCATATTTTTAGTCCGGTGGGGTACACTACTCTAGGAGATTTGTTCAGTAACCAAAAATAATAAGGACTTACACTAGTAGTGTCATGACGAAGGGGACATGAGTTATGCACCTCAGTAAGGCTTTAGATGTGGGATTTAATCTCCTGAATTATCCAAGTGGTTAACTTGAGATGTGGGATTTATCTCCTGAATTATCCAGGTAGATGACCTGAGATGTGAGATATATCTCCTGAATTATCCAAGTAATTATCTTGAGATGCGGAATTGACCTACGGAATGATCAGAGTCGAGGCGACGCTCTTGGGATATTATTGTGATGATGAGTCTATGTTTAGATGTGGGTTGATCTCCTGAATTATCCAAGAAAAATACCTGAGATGTGGGATATATTCCCGGAATTATCAAGCATGGGCAAATTCTCATAGTTTATCTTCATCTCTTAGTAGTCATCGTTGTCAGCATATAGCATTTGTGTTTTATTGACTCATCTTTATGCATTCGGATTTCCTGTTTCCACATTTGACACTTGGTTTTGGTATCACCTGTTGTTCTATTTGGTATTTTGGTTATTACTTGTTGGACATTACGATTTAAGTTCATTTATGTTGTTGTTTGATTTTTATGCCACTCACACCATTTATGGCTGACCCCTTTAGTTTGGGGGTTAGGGTTCAACTCTAGCCTCACATGTCGCAGGTTACTGCTTAGAGTTGGAGATTGGATGCTTGAGTTAGCTTTGGGATAAATGGACTATTAAGTGTTCAGGGTTAATTTGTAAAGACCTGTTAAGTTAATTTTGAGTTGTTTTAGTCTTCCGCTGTGATATGTAAAAGTTTTGTTGTAATAAATGTTGAAAATTTTAGTGGTGTTTGGTTGTGTTTATTGTTATATTGAAGTGGATCACTGGGAATGTGCCACATATTTTCTAAGCTCTCATATTAGAAATCAACGTGGCGCTACAGAGATTGGTATCAGAGCTCTGCTTCAATGGTAACAATAGACATAGTAAGAAAACCAACCTAGGTGTGGACACTAGAGAGTGAGTACCTAGGTGTGGACATCAGAGTTATGAGTATCACATAGAGTTAAAATATGATGTTTGGTCTGAAATTATGGTTTGAGACATGGTTATGGTTTTGCCATAGGGCATTGATATAAGTTTGAATTGTGTGTGTTACTCTAACTTTACCCTCGTTTTGCAGTATTCAAAATGGTTGCACCTAGAGGCAGAAATGGTGGCAACAATGAGGATGGATCAGGTAGTTCTCGAGGAACGGGGATTGACCTAGAGGCTGAATTCGCCAAGGTGTATCAAACACTGAATACGTTGATGGCAATCAACGTGGTGCAACAGCAGCAAGCTCAGCAGCAGCAGAATCCGCCGCCCAATCATGGAGCTGGACATGGATTGGTGAATGCCGACCCCATCAAGCAGATCGAATCCTTTAAGAGGATGACGCCGCTAGTCTTTGAGGGGCAAGCTGATCCAACAGCAGCAGATGATTGGATTAGGAAGATGCAGACGATCTTCGAAGTATCGGAGACTCCGGCAGCTAGCAAAGTGAAGTTAGCTTCGATGCAGCTCGAGAAAGATGCTGGTGTCTGGTGGGAGTCACTGAAGAGGAATTTGGGAGATCAACAGTTGACATGGGAAGCTTTTTTGGAGGAGTTCAGAGATCGCTTCTTTCCTCTGGATGTTCAAGAGAAGAAGGCGACCGAGTTCATGAACCTTCAGCAGGGCAGCATGACTGTTCGGGAGTATGAGACCAAGTTTGCTCAACTTTCGAGGTATGCACCAGAGCTGGTCATGGACGAAGCAAAGAAGGCCAAAAAGTTTGAGCAGGGCTTGAGGCCAAACTTGAGGTCAAGGATGGTTCCGTTGGGTATCAGAAGATTTGACAAGCTGGTCAGAAGAGCAGCGATGACTGAGGAGGATATGGATCTATTTCAGAAGAAGCAGGATACATGGAACCGGAACAAGAGGCCAGCATCAGGCCAGAGTGGGAAGGGATTCCCCGCGAAACAGGCAAAGTTCAGTGGATCGGTGCAGAAGGCACCTGCAGCTCAGGGGGTGACCTGTTACTACTGCAAGGAGGTAGGACATTACAGGTCAGCATGTCCGAAGTTGGCAGAGCATATTTGTTCTCAGTGTGGGCAGACTGGACATTCCAAGCTCCGTTGTCCAAAATTGAAGGAAGATGGTTCGGGTGGAAGCAAATTCCCGAAGAGGCAAGGGCGAGTATTTGCATTGGCCGAGGAGGATGCGAGAAACTCGGAAGATGTAATACAGGGTATGCAGGAATTTTGATTTCTTTCATTTTTGAATCAGTGTAATGAATAAAACTTTTATTTCAGAACAATTTAAGATTGAGTATCATTCTTATTGTAACAGGAGTTGTTTTAATAAATGGAATAAAAGCAAAGGTTTTGTTTGACACTGGTTCATCGCATACATTTGTATCGCCAAGTTTTGCAAAGATCTTAGGTTTGGAACCTAAGTTATTTCCAGGCAGGGTTTTGTCGGTGGCAACGCCGTCAGGTGAGGAGCTGGTAGCGGATCGATATTACGAGGGCTGTGATATCGAGATTGGAGGAAGGATGTTCGGCATCGACTTGATCGAACTGCAAGTATTGGGAGTGGATGTCATCGTAGGCATCGATTGGATGGCTATATATGATGCCACAAATGATTGCAAGCAGAAGGAGGTGTTGGTGAAAGCACCAGGTGGACCTGCAGTAACTTTCCAAGGGAAGAAGAAGATCCCAAAGGTGGCTGCATTGGTACCTAAGGTAGTTATCTCGGATGAAGTCAAGGGCATTCCGGTTGTTCGAAATTTTCCTCAAGTGTTCTTGGATGATTTTCCAGGATTACCACCGCAGAGAGATGTAGAGTTTTGCATCAATGTTCAGCCGGGAAGTGCGCCGATTTCCAAGGCTCCATACAGGATGGCACCTATTGAGCAATATGAAGTGAAGAAGCAGATTGAGGAGTTTTTGAGCAAAAGGCTTATCAGACCGAGTTCTTCTCCGTGGGGAGCGCCAGTGTTGTTGGTCAAGAAGAAGGATGGGTCGATGAGGATGTGCATTGACTATCGGGAGTTGAATAGGGTGACTGTTCAGAACAAGTACCCACTTCGTGGATTGATGATTTGTTCGATAGGCTTCGAGGAGCAGCGGTGTTTTTGAAGATTGATCTGAGGTCAGGGTATCATCAGGTGCGAGTCAAGGAGGAAGATGTGAGTAAGACAGCGTTCAGGACTCGTCATGGGCTGTATGAATTTTTGGTGATGCCATTCGGGTTGACGAATGCGCCAGTAGTTTTCATGGATATGATGAATCGGGTGTTGAGACTATTCATTAATTCCTTCGTAGTGGTATTCATTGATGATATCTTGGTATATTCGAAGTCGGAAGAGGATCATTCGACGCACTTGACAGCGGTGTTACAGACATTGCAGGAGCACAGTTTGTATGCCAAATTGTCGAAGTGTGAATTTTGAAAGTCTGAGGTAGCTTTCCTTGGTCATATTCTTTCTAAGGAGGGAGTGGCTACTGATCCTCAGAAAGTGGAAGCAGTGAAGGATTGGCCCAGGCCGACGTCAGTGAAGGAAGTCAGAAGCTTCTTGGGATTAGCTGGGTACTATAGGAGATTTATTCAGGGGTATTCTCAGATTGAAGTTCCGATGACAGGTTTGACCCGGAAGAATGTGGCATTTGTATGGACCGATAAGTGCGAAGAGAGTTTCCTTGAGTTAAAGGAAAGATTGACTACCGCGCCTATATTGGCATTGCCGCAAGCTGGGAAGGATTATGATATCTTTAGTGATGCATCTCTCAGAGGTTTGGGTTGTGTCTTGATGCAAGAAGGCAAGGTCATTGCTTATGGTTCGAGGCAGTTGCGTCCGCATGAGAAGAATTATCCGACGCATGATTTGGAGCTAGCAGCTATCATCTATGCCTTGAAGCTATGGAGGCATTATGTTTATGGTGAGAAGGTCAATATGTACACTGACCATAAGAGCCTGAAGTATATTTATCAGCAGAGGGATTTGAATCTTCGGCAGAGAAGGTGGTTGGAGGTATTGGAAGACATTCGTCCTGAGATCAAGTATCATCCGGGCAAGGCGAATGTAGTGGCTGATGGACTTAGCAGAAAGAGTAGTTTATCGAGATTGATCACTCTCGAAAGGAGTTGGCAGCAGAGATCGACCAGGCAGGTATCGAGGTGGTACTGCGAGGTTTTAGGGGCATCTTTGGCTCAGTTGAGGCTGCAGCGATCTTTGAGAAAGAAGATTGTGGAAGGTCAGAGATCAGATTCAGAGATCCAGAAGATGTTGTAGCAGGTTTCAGAAGGCAAGTTATCAGAATTTCATGTCCAAGATGGGATTCTTTGGTTGGGTGAGAGGTTGTGTGTTCCAGATAATGCAGAGTTGAGAGAGAGTATCTTGCAGGAGGCACACAGTACATTGTTATCAGTTCATCCAGGAGGCACGAAGATGTACAGGGACATCAAACCACATTTTTGGTGGTCTGGTATGAAGCGGGATGTAGCAGATTTTGTGGCAAGGTGTCTGACTTGTTAGCAGATCAAGGCAGAAAATCAGAGACCTGGAGGTTTGTTACAGCCATTACCCATTCCGGAGTGGAAGTGGGAGAATATCAGTATGGACTTTATCACGGGTTTGCCGAGGAGTTCGAAGGGCAATGACTCGATTTGGGTTGTTGTGGACCGATTGACTAAGTCGGCACATTTTCTAGCTATGAAGATTACTTGGTCAATGGAGAAATTAGCCGAGTTGTACATTGGAGAGATTGTGAGACTTCATGGAGTTCCTGTGTCAATTGTTTCGGACAGAGACCCAAGGTTTACTTCGAGGTTTTGGAAGAGCCTACAAGCAGCTTTAGGCACCAGAACTGATTTCAGTACAGCATTTCATCCGCAGACAGATGGTCAGACGGAGAGGGTGAATCGAGTGCTGGAAGATATGTTGAGAGCTTGTGTTATGGACTTCGGTGGTAGTTGGGAGAGATACTTGGCATTGGTTGAGTTTGCTTATAACAACAGTTACCATGCAGGTATTGGGATGGCACCGTATGAGGCTTTGTACGGGCAGAGGTGAAGGACACCTGTTTGTTGGTATGAGGTTGGCGAGAGGCAGATGTATGGTCCTGAGATTGTGCAGCAGACGTCAGAGCAGATTGAGCTGATTCGCAAGAGATTGGTTGAAGCTCAGAGTCGGCAGAAGAGTTATGCTGACACTCGACGAAGAGATTTGGAGTTTGAAATTGGGGATGCAGTTTTCCTCAAGGTTTCTCCGACCAAAGGAGTGATCAGATTTGGTAAGGGAGGCAAGTTGGCGCCGAGGTATATTGGACCGTACAAGATTGTGGAGAGGATTGGCAAGACAGCATACAGATTGAAACTTCCAGAGGAGTTAGCGCAAGTACATGATGTGTTTCATGTGTCGCTATTAAGGAAGTATGTGGCCGATCAGAATTATCAGTTGGTAGAGGTTCCCGAGGATCTACAGGTGAACTTGAGCTACAAGGAACGGCCTGTTGAGATCGTTGATCGCAGGGAGAAAGTCCTTAGGAGCAAGGTGATACCTATGGTCAAAGTGTTGTGGAGGAATCAATAGTTCGAAGAAGCTACTTGGGAGCCAGAAGACCGCATGCTGAAGGAATTTCCTGGATTGTTTGTATGAGTGTATTTCTTGTATGTGATGGGAATTCTTTGGATGATTGTGCTATTGACTGATATATGATGTATTCTTTTGTTTTGATTGTGATATTATAAGAAATTATTTGGATTATGTTCTATATATATGAAACACTATTTCCTTTTGGTTGGTATGTGTTTGAACTCATTAGTAGTAGTTCTGAGGACAGAACTCTTCTAAGGAGGGAGTGATGTAGAACCCCATATTTTCAAATATTATTTTATTTATTTGAAAATGAATTTAAATGATTTTTGGAGATTTAATTAATATTTTCTAAGAAATTTATCTTTTGTACACGTGCAAAACACGTGCAAATGACTTTTTAGAAGTTTGAAAAATTAAGATTTCTTTATGAAAAATCATTATTTATTATTTGGGAATTATGTAGTATTTTTCCAGATTTTTCTGAAATTAATTGATACTATTTGCAATTTTTGAGAAAAGAAGGACTTATTTGCAAAATTGACATTCTCAAGGGTTGAAATGCAAAATTGGCATTCTGAACGTTTTGAGCAGTATTGGCTGAGGTTAAGAAGTATATTTTCTATTAGATCCTAATTTAAAGGAGTTTTATTGAATTTACAAGACTAATGTACATATGTGTAAGGTGTATTTTTTGGGAAGGATTGTTTTGTAAAATGTGAGTAAAACCCTAATATTAATCCAGCATATATAAGGGATTTCTTTCCCAGCCGTCATTTACAAAGTATTCAGATTTTGAGATTTGTTTGAGGAGCAAGAAGAGGCTTTTTGGATCTAGCAAGAAAGAGAGCTTTTCGTGGATTTTCTTCAAACAATGTGAGTGGTTTGTTTTTGGTTTTGCTTGATTTCTTTCGTTTGTTTTGATTGATGAATGACGTAAAGTCTTTTGTTACACTTGTTTGGATCGGTATGATATTGTTTGTTTGTCTCATTGTATGCATGATATGGATCTTTTATTTGATATGGATGATGAGAACACTTATTGATATTTGGACCATGTATGAGAAATTATCAAGATTTATTGAGGAAATATTGATCTATGGAATCGTATTGTTGGAAAGCATGTTAAGAATTGATTATATTGTGATCGGATGATAGACATCTAGATCTTATGATTTTATATCAGGATTTGTTTATGAGTTGAGGAAGAAATTTGGTTGAGAAACCCTAATGGAAGATTAGTTATTTAGATCTTGAGAAGTTGAGATTTGAGGAATTGATTGATGAGTAATGTAATCGTATTGGAGATTATTTGAGAGTTATCATTGGCTTGTGTATGAGCTATTGCTTGATAAACAATGAACCATGATTCTTTAGAAATCTTCAGTTTAATTCTGTATCCAGATCTATTTTTGAAAACTGTAGGCCGACACTCGACTGGCCTACCATGCAGTCGACTGGTACGACTCTACTGATTATCTTCAGTCTTTTGAGAATTGTTCGGGACAGTCGACTTAGGCTATTGTCAGTCGACTGGTCTGCTGATTGTGAGATTTGTTCAGTCCTTTCGGGACAGTCGACCTATGAACCTTTCAGTCGACTTAAATACTTAGAATATTTTCTTGAGAATTATTGAAATTTGTCTCGGGGCAGTCGACTGATGACTTCCCAAGTCGACTGATATGCCTTAGAATATTTTTGTGAAATTCTGGAGAATTGTCCTCTGGACAGTCGACTTACCTCAGCATAAGTCGACTGGCACTGAGGGATCTGTGTGTTTGATTTGAGATATTTTGTTCAGTAATTGATTTTGAGATCTTTGTTCAGTTTTTGATATTGAGATATTTGTTCAGTATTTGATTTTGAGATATTTGTTCAGTATTTGATTTTGAGATATTTGTTCAGTATTTGATTTTGAGATATTTGTTCAGTATTTGATTTTGAGATGTTCAGTTAAGAACATGATTTTGAGATATTCAGTTGAGCCACTTGTTTAGTGGGAATTTGTTTAGATATTTGATTTTGAGTCTCTAAAGGTACGTGACCCTAGTATACCGGTGTTGAGTTATTTGTTGAGGCCCATTGAGGCGAATTTTCAGTTATTCATATTTTTAGTCCGGTGGGGTACACTACTCTAGGAGATTTGTTCAGTAACCAAAAATAATAAGGACTTACACTAGTAGTGTCATGACGAAGGGGACATGAGTTATGCACCTCAGTAAGGCTTTAGATGTGGGATTTAATCTCCTGAATTATCCAAGTGGTTAACTTGAGATGTGGGATTTATCTCCTGAATTATCCAGGTAGATGACCTGAGATGTGAGATATATCTCCTGAATTATCCAAGTAATTATCTTGAGATGCGGAATTGACCTACGGAATGATCAGAGTCGAGGCGACGCTCTTGGGATATTATTGTGATGATGAGTCTATGTTTAGATGTGGGTTGATCTCCTGAATTATCCAGGAAAAATACCTGAGATGTGGGATATATTCCCGGAATTATCAAGCATGGGAAAATTCTCATAGTTTATCTTCATCTCTTAGTAGTCATCGTTGTCAGCATATAGCATTTGTGTTTTATTGACTCATCTTTATGCATTCGGATTTCCTGTTTCCACATTTGACACTTGGTTTTGGTATCACCTGTTGTTCTATTTGGTATTTTGGTTATTACTTGTTGGACATTACGATTTAAGTTCATTTATGTTGTTGTTTGATTTTTATGCCACTCACACCATTTATGGCTGACCCCTTTAGTTTGGGGGTTAGGGTTCAACTCTAGCCTCACATGTCGCAGGTTACTGCTTAGAGTTGGAGATTGGATGCTTGAGTTAGCTTTGGGATAAATGGACTATTAAGTGTTCAGTGTTAATTTGTAAAGACCTGTTAAGTTAATTTTGAGTTGTTTTAGTCTTCCGCTATGATATGTAAAAGTTTTGTTGTAGTAAATGTTGAAAATTTTAGTGGTGTTTGGTTGTGTTTATTGTTATATTGAAGTGGATCACTGGGAATGCGCCACGTATTTTCTAAGCTCTCATATTAGAAATTCGGGGCGCTACAGACATTCATGGCTAGTAGTGAATTATCATTTAGACAAAAATTTATAATAGGCGGTGGCCGGTCCACGCCCGGCATATACAAAATTGGGAAGAAAAGGGAGAGAAAAAGAAAACTACAAGTTAAGGGGTGACCACCCGAGGAGGAGACAGAAGAGGTTCGACCCCAACCGGATTGCCAATGTCAAGAGGCATCTCCTTTGGTGTCAGAGGAGTGTCTGCAAGGCCCGATCTCGGGTCGTAGCAGAGGCCATCAAGGTCAACATCAGGAAGTATGTCTTTAACATGTTGAAGGGCTTGCTTATAGCCATCCTCCTGGACACACGCGATCTGACTGACTACGCCGTCGACCTCTACCTCCAAATCCTTCACCCAATTTTATAACTCCTCATCGCGGGTCTTTTCATCCTGCCACTTTGTCTGATACCATTGGGCCCTGTGCTCGGCAATATCCATGTCGTATTCATGCTGCTGCATCAGCTTGCTCCCGTAGAGTGTGGCCTGCAATGAAATGGAAACCAGCGAGATACCGATTAAGGGGCATAGACACTCCAAAACAAGCACTTACCACCACCGAGTGCTGAGAATATCGGAGGTAAGCAGAGTTGAACGTCTCCTTCGCAAGGGCCTTTTGGTCCGTCGGAGGCGCAAGATTGAACACCATGTTGACAGTCATCTAAGACTTCATAATGGAGTCGACAAGCTTCACCGGCCAGTCGGGAGCAATGGTCTTCTGGGCCTTAGAGAGGATGACCTTCTCCAAGATCGGATGGATCGACAGCTCTGGGGACCATCAGTTCTTGGGCCCGGTGGGATCTTTCACTCGGCTCCACCCGGGAAGAATCCACTGGGTCCCGAACAACAAAGGATCTCATCCCCTTCTTCTTCTTTGGATGCCCCTTTGGGACCCTCCAACACTCAATGACATCTCCCCCATCCGCTTATCTTCAGCCGCTCGCTGTACCGACGGAACAGCCAAAAGTGCATCAACAACATCATCTTTCGAGGGTGCAAAAGAAGAGTGTCAAGACCAAACCTCAAATAGATGCCAACAGACAAATACAGGGAGAAGAAACTTACCAGGAACATAAGGACTCAAGTCGTTATTTGCCAGTGACATCTCTGTCACCATGGACCACTTGAAGCTCAGGTTATCATCGAATAGCTTGCCAAATTCCACCCTCTCCTTTTTTGGAAAGCTCCTCGACCTCCCTGGGCTCCTTCAGAGCAGGTCTGTAGGACCAGCAGGTTGGTATATCTAAGGGCTCTGGGCTGTAAATGATAAATTACTTCTTCCTCAAATCCTTTATGGAGTCGGGATGGTTGAAAACCACGCAAAGATTGGACCTGCTAGGTTTCGAAGGTATTCTCAGATTAAATACACAGCGGAAAAGTTACAAAAAAATATCGACACCTAGCCATGGATCCATTTGAAAACCATAAATCAATTTTAGTAGTTATAAATTAAAGATGGATCTGCTGTCTCTACGGTATGCAGACCACAACACTGCAATATTGCAGTGCCTCTATGGTATCCATACAAATGGATCAAAGCAAGCTTTTCTTTATGCCGCGATGCTAGCTGTGGGAAGGGGATGTTCCTCACGATCTCTTTCTCTCATAATTTCTGAGACGGCTAGGATTTTTCTCAACTATTTCTTTTCCACATATACATATCATATATATAAATGCAGAAAATCAACCCTATGAGAGTAATGAGGCTGTTGGGCTCACAATCTGACATGGGTCAGATTCGTGTGTGGGCCTTTGAACTTTAGTTGGCCGATTTAATCTAATTAATTACCCAACCATGTCAGGAGTTCAAGTCTTACTAAGATTCCCAATTAAATCCACCTTATGAATTTAAATCCAATTTCGATCCATTCTAAGTGTGTGACCATGTAGGTTCTCATTACTTTGACAGTAATACTAAAATCATTTTCTAGTATTACAAACAGTGAGTGATATCTAGCAATACATCAGTGCTATTCAAATAACGGGAATACCAATGATTTGATATAACCTATCCGTGACCAATGTAACCATGTTGTCTAGTTCTTTTGTACAGATACCTAATTGACCATAAGGCATAGAGCGTGTCACCCTTGTATAGTTCAATCTTTGGTTTCTTGATATCCGAGTAGACATTCTAAAACAAATGACCTCAATATCTTATATTGACTCATTTAAGCACGGCCATGCATTTTGCAGTCTCACTCAATCAAGGGGTCCGTAGATATCACTCTTATTCTGTAAGAGGGACAAATCCTATCTAAGTCACTCACATCCTTCCGCATGATTTGTAGTTTATCCAAAGTCGACTTTATAATCACCTTATTTGTCATGCCCCGCTTTCTAAAAATATGGAATACGAGTACGTGACATTGGCCCAGCGAATGACTAACGTCACCCATAAGCTGTTTATCTGATCAACTCAACAATATAAACAATACAGAACAATTACGCAGGAAATAATAATAATCTCATGAACAATAATACTTGAAAAGAAGTAATATATAATATCCAAGTACAATAATAATCCAACGTCTGGAAACAAAATAACAATATTTGGGACATAAGCCCAATACAATAATAAATCCCAAACACAATAGTAATAAGTCTCAGTACAATGAAATAACAATAGTTCAATAATTAAGTCTCATAACGAAGCAATAAATATTTATAAAGCGGCGTTGCAATCAATTTCTTTACCAATGTTGTTCTCCCAATCCATCAGGCAATTCTCCATCAATATCTGTAAACACTTTATCTAAAAAAAAGAAGAAAAATTGTCCTTAGAGTAAGTCATGGAAAGAAAGTATAGAAAGCAGGGAACAATGGAATAACGGTATAACAATGAATCAATGGATCAATAGGAATCAATAACATGGGACAAAAATCATGATAATCGATGCAATTGGCTATAAACAACGGTTCAATAATCGGTAACAATAATCAATGATCAATATTAATAACACTTAGCCAATATTCGATATCAATAGGAACAATGATGAACAATATGCAATGTCGATGTTGTGTCAATCCTTATGTCTATTAATCATTTTAATCCTAACCAATGCATGTACTACTGTGTCCCATGTGTGCCGTACCACAGATTCGATGCATTCAATCAATTTCGTTTTAGAATGAATGGCGAATTCTATAGATCATGTGTCGGTATGGTAATCACTGATACGATACAATATTGTTGCACAATTCATTATAATGATACCTAGGCAGTTAAAATCAGTTTTTGGGCCTAATCGGTCTAGGAGCGATTAGTGATTAATCGGTTAATCGGAAAATAATCGGGGATTAAATCGAAAAAATTGTTATATATATATATATATATATATTAAAAAAAGATATATTCTCATTATGTAGCAACTCTAAGTCCTAATATAAAACTATTACGAAATAATCAAATAGGAAAATATAGTTATAGAGAAAAAGAAGAGAGTACTTGATTTGAGCAGAGTTTAGATTCTGGATGTGGGTCAGGTCGGATTTGCTGGTCGGTTTCAAAAAACAAAAACAATCGGGAAGGAGGACCAACGCGAGCAACAGCAGATGCGAGTTGGGTCAAGTATGCGATGACGCAGGGAAAGCGACGACGGGTCAGATTTTAGTTTGCTCGAGGAATAAGAAGAGAACCAGTTTGGGCTTGGGTTTGCGCGAAGACCAGAAAGAGGTTTGAATTTTGGATTTGGATTTGAGTTTGGACCAGATTAAGCCCAAATAATGCAAATAAGCATGAAAATTAGAGGAGGTGATTTAATCGGTTAATCTGTCACTTAAAATCGATCGATTAACTACTAAAGAGGAGGTGATTTAACTACTAATCGGTCGATTATACCTGATTAAATCGCTAACTATTGAAATATTATAAATCACTAAAAAAATAATCGCTTAGCCTCCGATTAGCGATTAATCGGAGATTAATCGGGCGTAATCGGGGATTTTAACTGCTTAGAATGATACACTGTTACAGTGATTCACAAGTTCACGAGTTCATGGGTTCACGAGTTCACGGGTTCAAGACACGAAAGATTGGGGTGCCATAGTCAGTGCTCCACATTCAATCGGTAAACACTGGCCGACACAGTCACTATATTATTCACTACTCAAGTCATTCCCTTAAACCCCGGCTTGTTAACTATTTTATTGATGCAACAATACAATATGTAATTCGAGACATGAGATGGACGATAGTAACAATAGGGGGACAATGAAATAGGACAACTAGAATGATAACAATAAGACACTAGGATTATGCAATGCAACACACATACATTAATTCATGCAATAGTATGATATATGAACAATTAATTCATTAAAAAGTGGAATCTAAAATTCTGGACAGCAACCACAGTCTGCACAAAAATTCAGTTTCCCGCTGACTCAGAAATCAAAAGTTGAATCCGTTAAAAAATCTGAAAATTAGACTTCCATACGGTTCAAACGCATACTTAAAGTTCAAATTCCGACAACAGTAGCTAGGTCAATCACATGATTCTTTTCAGGTTTTATGTTCAGGCAGAAATTCGACATCTTGTTGTTTTAATTTTTGAATCAGTAAAAACTCAATATAAAATTCAGTAAAAATATAATCTAGCCTCCTAAACATGTTAAGCATCAATCTGGAAATTTTCATAGCAAATTGTTTTCATTTGATCAGCCTTTTTACGGTTTAAACATGAAAAGTACGAGAATCTGAAAATCTGAAATGTAAGAAAACAGCTGTAGTAAAACGGGCATAACTTTTGCTATAAAACTCGGCATTAGAAAATTCTGGATGTCATTGGTAACTAGACACTCGGGGATACATTTCATATTCAGAAAGTATTTTATTTTAAGGTCATTTACTTATTCGAAACAACGATCATAGTTCAGGTCAGCAAGCATGTACAGTTTTTAGGGTATTTTTCTTGAGCATAAATTAATTACACATGATGGGTTTCAATTCTATAGTCAATAAATTGTGTATCTAGCATAATAGGTGTCCAAACATGATAAATAAAATTTAGAACACACACATATACAAGTCTAACATCAATCAATCATCAAACGATCAAACTACATACAATCTAATAATTGTCTCTAGAATAATTTAGTTGTATCGTGACTATTTGTCTAACCCTAATATCCATACTATATGATGTATGCAAGATTCAATACTTTTGGAGTCAATTTGGTGTGATATCAAGAGTATTGGAGTTAGCTCGTGTAAACCCTCAATAAATCCAACGAAAGAGATAAACAAAGGATAATACGATAACAAAGAGATCTACTTGAAAGAATTTTAATAACACTTGAATTTGATACAATTAGCAATTCAAGAGGACGGTGACTTGCCTATTAATCGGTGAAAACGAATACCAAGAATAACGGGATAAGGATCCCGAAGTAACGAACCCACGAACTAGCAAATTCCCAAAGCAGCACGTGCAATACACGTGCAATCAAAGAACCCAACACACAAATAACATACAAAGAGACAGCAGCAACACCAGTAAGGGAAGAGGGAGCAGGGCAGCAATGGGTGGCGGCGCTGGCGGCCAGGGGGTGTCGCGGTGGCTGCTCGTCGACGAAATCAAGGGAAAGAGTGTCAGGATGTGAGCTGGCGATCAGGAAAAGGAGTAATGGGGGGGTTTCGGCTGCTTTGGAGGCAGGGGAACGGGGTTTTGGGGTTTTGGGTTTTGTTGAGTGTTGGGGTGGTCGAGGGCAGAGGAGGATCGCCGGAGTGGCGACGAGGCGGGAAGGGAGGAGGGATGGGGAAGATGACAGGATGGGTTTCGGTGGGTTTTGGCTGTGACGTCGAGGAGAGAGAAGGGGGTTTCGGTGGGTACTCAGGTGACGCGCGTAGAGGGCAGCGACGAGAGGGGGGTTGCCGGAGGGGGATGGGCTCGCCGGAGAAGGTTGAACGGGGAAGATGAAGAGTGGGTTCTCTGTGTTGGGCGAAATTGAACGGGAAGAGAGAGAACGGCGAGGAGAGAGAGAGAGATGAGATAGAATAGGCGGCTAGGTTTCGATATGTGTGCCAAAAATTAGGGTTTGCATTAGGATTGTACTTATAGGATACAATTAGAGTACTGGGTTAATGGTTTAGGATCCAATAAGACCGGTTTTGGGGTTAAGAACAAATGAAATTGGGTTTAGGGTTCAATTAAGAGATAGATCCAAATCAGTAGAGTTTAAATAAAAATACTCACAATTAATTTTAAAAAAAGGACTAAAAAGAAAATAGTTTATCAAGAAAAACAAAGTGTTTCATGAATGAAAATTTAGATCCAGTAAATAAATAAATAATACAATGAATATAAATTTGGTTTGAAAATTAAATCGGAATTTGCCACGAAAAATAGATCAAGTACGAAAATAAAATAATTCAGTAAATGAAAAATAAATTAAATAATCAGAAGTAACAATTAACAATCATACTAAAGTTATCTAACAAAATAGTTTGGGTTTAACGAACTCGTTAAAATAATCCAATAATATTTGTTTTAGGTTCAATATAAATAGTTGATCAATAAGATATAGAAAATAAGATTAAAACACAACGTTATTCGAAATGAATAGATTTTCAATTACAAAATCTATATAATAAAACACAAAGAAATCTATCAAGTGGCTCTCATTCAATAGCATTGAAATCAATGGTCCACATCTAACATCACAAAACATATTTTCCCGCCCAAAAGTTTTCCCCCAAAACTCAAATTCAAACCCCCTAAAACAACTCCCTTATTTATTTCTCCCTCTCTCTCTCTCTCTCTATTTACTTAGAAATTTATATTTTTCAGATTTAAGGTTTGTAAATTTTTAGATTTTTTATGCATTTTTTATTACTCATATTACATTGAAAATAGCAAATATCTCACCAACGGTTAAATTTTATCATTTTCCACACTCCAAGTTCTAAGAAGTTGGATTTTACACCCTCATTTATAATTATTTTTCAACATATACTAATGGAAATATGGACTTTTATTTACAACTAATTATTGTTTTACTATTCAAACTTGAGCTACATAATTGTTATTTTACTGTTTACAAGACTTTCATATACTGTATCGTTCCGAAGACGTGCCGTAGGCACGTGCCCACGGGCAAATCTAGTACTTAAATAAAAAATCCGAAATGAATTTAGAATAAAATAACTTCATGAAAATCAAATTATAGCAAATCACAGAAAATACTAATTATCGGGAATGGGGGTTACATTATTACAGGCAACATTTGACAATAAAACATATAACCTCTCATGTAGGAAATCGTAATGACTTCATGTCAAAGGACTACGTACACCATGGTCACTGTGAGAACGGTTTATGACACTTATGTAACGATCCATGCAGCATCACTACAAAAGATACTGCTTTTACTGGCAATTATTCCCCGGCATTTTACTAGTAGCGCCGGGGTAGGGAGCGAGTAGGAATTGGGCGCCAGATGGGATGGTCATACACCGGCGGTCGATTTAAAATGCCGGCGTATGTTAGTATTCACCGGCATTTTACCTAAACACGCCGGTGAAGTTTATTATTCACCGGCGTTTTTTATTATAAACGCCGGCGAATATACGGACACATTCACCGGCGTTTCCAATTAAAACGCCGGTGAATAACTGGGAATAAAACCCGCGAACCCTAATCTTTCGCTCGCCATTTTCCCATTACCCAAAAAAAAAAAGGGAAAGAGGCGCTTCGTTTCCCTCCTTCCTCGCTCTACTTCCCGCGCGTTTGCCTCCGCCGCTTCGTCCTCTTCGACGGCCTTCGACCATTCGAAATCGTCCCTTATTCCCTTCGTCCTTTTCGATTTCCTTCTTCCCTCTCTCTATTTGGAGGTGAATCGGCGGTCGCCCCCCCTCTCTCTCTCCTACGCCCCGCTCCCTCTCTCTCTCTTCGGTATGATCTCTTGATTTTCCTTATTTTCCAAAAAAAGCAGCTTTTTTTAGTTTATTAATTTCGATTTCCTTAGCATGAACGGTTTAGTTGAGATGAAGAATTAATAGAAAAATATATGCTTAGATAATGGAAATTTTCATCTTCTTTTACTGTTAATGAAGCTGATTTCATGCATCTGATTGTCTTCATGGCATGTTTGTTTTTTTACCCAAAATGGGTTCACTGTGAACTGAGGATGCTCTAGGTACGTATGCCAATATTCTCCGGCCGGATATGCACAACAATTGGATTTTAGATTTAGTTGGGCAAAGTGAATTAGTAGAGCAACATATAAGCTCAGTTAATGGGAAATTTTCATTTTCAGATACTGTTAAAGTAACCTGATTGCAATCTTTGGCATGGTTTTTTAACACAAAATGGGTTCACTTCCAAACTAAGTATGCTGCATAGCATCCCCAGTTTCTTTCACTGTTAATGAATTGAAGCTTATCCCATGCATCTGATTGTCATTTTGGCATGTTTTTTTGACCAAACTGGGTTCACTGTGAACTGAGGATGCTATAGCTCTATGCCAAAATCCTCCGGCTATGTACAACAATTGGTTCAGTCTGCAAAATATATGCTTACATACTAGACATTTTAATTTTTCTTTTACTGTTTCTTTTGTTTAGTATTATTATTATTATTATTATTATTATTATTATGAGATAAGTGATTATTAGTAGTCATGAACAGAATAGTTCATGAGTCATCAGATCTTCTTGTTACCGTAGTTACAGCACGACGCACTCATTATTCGGCCGATTCCTCTTCATCAGCAAAATACCCTTCACCATCATCATCTCCATGAACGGAAAGCCAAATACAGGGGAGACTATAGTCGATTTTTTTTATGCTCGAACACAGGATGTGCGATAAAATACCGTCTAAGGTGGTTGTGATCATTTCCACAAAAGGTCGTTTAGGGTTTGGTGAATAGAGTAGATTGTGTTAAGATGTAGTTTTTTTTTGTACATTTTTTGGAGCCACAATTTCTTTATTTTACAGTTAAAGATTATATCGTTTATTTATTTGCAGCTAGGGATGGTTTTCAAATAGGTGAAATTTAATATACAAAATGCCTTTTACTGTTATTACTATTTAATATATCAAATTTTAATTTCAGACTGTGTGCTATTGATATAATGGATAGAAGTTGGATTAGTAAACCACGATTATCCAAGGAGTACCGTGATGGTATTAAAGATTTTATTATCTTTGCCAAACGACATTCCCGTGATCCCAACCTAATCCTTTGTCCATGCCTTCGCTGTACAAATTGTATGCTGAGGACATGTGACGTAGTACATACACACTTGGCTGTCAACGGTTTTCTTCAAGGTTACACAAGGTGGTTTTGTCATGAAGAGGATCATATGGCAGCTCCTGTTCGTCCGGTTGTATTAGAAAATGAGGCTGAGCCCTTAGTGAACGAAGACTTAAGCATTCCCGATGAGATGCATGCTTTGTTACAAGATGCCATGGGGATTCATAATGTTCCTTTCCACACCAATGACCCAACAACCGAAGTTCACAATGAGTCAATAGAAACAAACCAGATTGGTGGTGGGGTGGACGAGGAAATGTCTGGCCCCACCCATGAAAATAATAAGCAGCAAGAATCCTTCGCTAAGTTACTTGAAGATGCTAGTATCCCGTTGTACCGCGACTGCACCAAATTTTCTAAGTTCTCATTCATTGTCAGACTATTTCAGATTAAATGTTTAAACGGGTGGTCTGCTAAGTCCTTCACTATGCTACTTGAATTGTTGAATGAAGCATTTCCTGAAATCTGTATTCCAAACTCAGCCTATACAATCAAAAAATTCCTAAGTTCTCTCGATCTAGGATATGAGAAGATAGCAGCATGTCCAAATGACTGTATGCTTTTCACGAGTGGTAAGGAAAGTCTGGAGAATTGCGAAGTGTGTGGTTCTTCGAAATGGAAAGAAAGACCAAATCAAGACGAGGGAGCCAGTGGATCTACTAAGCGAAGTAGGAAAAAGAAGCCTGCCAAAACATTGCGTTACTTTCCTCTAATTCCTAGGTTACAAAGGTTGTTTATGTCCACAAAAACTTCTTCTGATATGAAATGGCATGCTGAAGGCCGCACTAATGATGGGATTCTTAGACATCCTGCTGATTCTCAATCTTGGAAAAGATTTGATGAAAGATATCCTGATTTTGCAGAAGATCCACGAAATGTGAGACTTGGACTAGCTAGTGATGGTTTCAACCCTTTCAGGCAAATGAGTAGTACATACAGCATATGGCCGGTTGTGTTGTTACCATACAATTTGCCGCCTTGGAAATGCATGAAGCAGTCCTCATTTATTTTGTCCATGATAGTTCCTGGACCGAAAGGTCCTGGAAATGATATAGATGTGTACCTACAACCGTTAATAGATGAACTTCAGAAATTGTGGGTGGGTGTTCCAACCTATGATGTTGTGGCTAAAGAAACATTTTCTCTTCATGCCGTGTTGTCTTGGACAATCAATGATTTTTCAGCATATGCAAATTTATCTGGATATAGTACTAAAGGACGTTATGCATGTCCATGTTGTGCTGACCAAACTAGTTCAAGGTGGTTGTACAATGGCAGAAAGTTTTGCTATATGGGTCATAGGAGATGGTTGCCTGACACACATATATTTCGGGCAGAGGCAGCGACATTTGATGGCACCGACGAGTGGGAACATGCTCCTGGGTCTTCCTCTGGTTCAGATATTTTGAGGCGGGTAGATGGTCATCAATTCAAATATGGAAAGGAACCAGAAGTCAGGACAAAGGACAAGAAAAGGGCAAGGCCGGAGCAAGATGAGGAGACCGATCTATATGGCGAGGATGAGGATCAAAACTTGACGAGTTTAGGTGCATGGAAGAAGAAGAGTATTTTCTTCAAGTTGCCGTATTGGGAATTCAACTTACTGAGACATAATTTAGATGTGATGCATATCGGAAAAAATATTGGTGAGAATTGTATAGGAACAGTTATGGGAGATGATCGGAAGACAAAGGACAATCTCAAGAGCCGACTTGATTTGAAGTCAATGGGCATCCGACATGAGTTGCACCCAGAAGAATTGCCGAACGGGAAAGTGCTCCTACCTCCTGCAATCTATTCAATGTCAAAATCGGAGTTGGAGTTGTTTTGCAAAGTACTACTTGAACTGAAAGTCCCCGATGGCTATTCTTCTAACATGGCAAAATGTGTCAACTTTAAAGAGAAGAGGCTTCAGGGGCTAAAGTCACACGACTACCACATCCTAATGCAGGATCTCCTTCCTGTGGCCCTAAGGTCTTCAATGTGTGAGCAAGTCACAACTGTCCTGAAAGATCTTTGTAGCATATATAAAGGTATTTGCTCAAGAATGCTTCGTGTTGAAGATCTGGACCAATTGGAGCAGCAGGCGGCATTGACACTTAGTAAAATGGAGATGATATTTCCTCCATCGTTTTTCACTATTATGATTCACTTGATAATCCACCTTGCTGGTGAAGCCAGAATCGGTGGTCCTGTTCACTATCGGTGGATGTACCCCATTGAGAGGTAAAATAATTCGTTCATCTTACGAAATTGAATTTTCAAAAGCTCATTTCTTTTAATCCCCTAATCCGCTCTAGTTTATTAATTGTACATGTTCAGGTACCTATACCGGCTAAAGGGTTATGTGAAAAATAGAGCATATCCTGAAGGGTTAATAGCCCAGGGATATCTATCAGAGGAGTGCTCACATTTTTTTTTCAGGTATTTGCCTGGTGTGGAGACATCTTCCAGTAGACCACGTAGAAATCTAGACATTTCCAACCTTGATGGTGCACAATATCTTTTTGATACCGCTGGCACCACTGTTGGTAAAGTTGATGCATTTGAGCTCGATAGCTTAGCGTGGGAACAGGCACATCGATATGTGCTAGACCATCATACATCAGTGGAACCATTTCGAAAGTAAGTTGCTTTTGAATGTAAATCGAATACAGTGAAAACCGCGGAGTTCGATATTTTTGATACTTTTGTTATTCCTAATTTCAATTGCTTGTTTTTTAGCGAATTTGTCAGGGACATCAAACGAAGGGCTAGACCAAGAAGACTACCACCACGTGAACAAAACAAGCTGATGAATGAAAAATTTCATAAGTGGTTTGAATCTCATGTAGGTGAATTACAGTTATGCAAGTTAATCTTTATTATATCTACATTTTCTATGGTGTTGATACGATTTGCGCAAAATTAATAGGTACATTCTTTGGGTCCTGAAGGTGCGTCATCTGAAATACAAGTACTTGCCAAAGGTCCCTATCAGATGGTCAAAAGATACGGAGGATACATATTCAATGGTTTTAGATTGCGTACTATGGATCGTGAATCTAATTTGAAGTCTCAAAATAGTGGAATGGTAGTGACGTCTAAGACTAGAAGTTATGCTTCCAAATCGGACACGAGGCCTGTAGATGGGGATCTCGACTACTATGGAGTGCTCACGGATATCATTGAGTTGAATTATTTTGGCCATTTCCGTGTTGTCTTATTTCGTGGGGATTGGGCTGAGTTTGATAGGAATTTTGCTAACAACAAGGACAAGCTTGGCCTCACAGTTGTAAACTTCTCAAAATTGATTCACATCGGTACACACATTAGCCATGAGCCATTTGTGTTTCCATCCCAAGTGCAACAAGTGTTCTACATTGAAGATCCAACCCTGCCAAAATCGTATGTGGCTATCCCTATGCAACCAAGAGATGTATTCCAACTGGGCGATACTTCAGACGATGAAGACGGTGAAGACATGAACAGTTACATTGCTTCTGAGTTTCCTGTGTTTGATGTAAACACAACCGATGTTGGAATTTGCGGGACTTGGCTCCGCAAGGATGGAGAAGAGGGCGATGTACTAGAAGATGTCGTATTGTAGTTTACATGATTTTCAATTGAGTTTATTATATGGTTGTAATTTTATGTCTTAAATCTTGTTGTAATATTATGTCTGTAATTTCGAATATGTTCATTGTGAATTTAATACACTGGTTTAATTATCTTTCTATTTTCTACTGCTTGGTATTATTTACATTAAACTATGCTTAGTGTCATTTGAACCAAACTATCGTTGTCATTTGAACCAAACTATCATTTGAACCAAGTTATCGAATCCTTGACAGGTACAACATGCCGAGGCGTGGAAAGAGGGTAAATATAAATGATGGCAACGAGAGCCATGGGGATGAGCAGCCACTAAATAATAGTGGCAGGCAAACATATGAGAGTGAGGGTAGCACGCCGCCCACTGTCAAAAAACATCGGTAAGTCTTAAAATTGGTATTTTTAAAGAGATTATGTTACTTGAATGCATGAAAGACACGTACTAGTGTTTGTGAGTCTGCATTGTGGCTGTCGTCTATAAGCATTTCGTCTATGTTTCTTAAGTGGGCTGTGATTAGAAAGAAAGGGTTGGAGTGGAGATCTGGAAACCCTAAATAGAGACATCTCGTTTATTATAATCTACACTTATTGTTGGACCAACCCCCTCTTGCTATTGTTGCTGATGTCTCTTTGTGTGCGTGTGTTGAAGAGAATGAAGGGATGAGAGAGAGATGAGGAAAATGCCGCTATGTTAGCCTGGTGTATCCTCATTCTCTACCATCCCTCTTTCTGGCTCCATATATGGCTTCTATATTAAATTGGTTTCCTTCCACGATGACAGTCCGTAATACTACACTTGATATGAGCCCATGTTCATAGCTGCATCCTATTGCATACTCACAAACAACTAATACTTGTCGGCCTTGCATCGTATGCCCAACCCCATTTTGGCACATAACCTGGTATAGATGACATTGTATGACCTGCAAACAAGGATTGTTCAGTCGTGTTGTTGTACTGATTTGGAGGAGGTGAAAATGGGACCATAAAATAGCTTAAGAAGACCATCAGGTTTGTGAAATAAGCTTCACTAACAGTGAAAGAAACTGGGGATGCTATGCAGCATACTTAGTTTGGAAGTGAACCCATTTTGTGTTAAAAAAACCATGCAGAAGATAGCAATTAGATGCATGAAATCAGCTTCTTTAACAGTATCTGAAAATGAAAATTTTTCATAATCTGAGCATATATGTTTCTTTAACAGTGACTGTGAACAATTGTTCTTAATTGGGCTGTGATTAGAAAGAGACGAGTTGGAGTGGAGATCTGGAAACCCATATAGAGACATCTTGTTCATAATAATTTATTATTATTGTTGTTCTTGTCACTCTTGCTGTTGTTGCTGATGTCTCTATGTGTTCGTGTGCTGAAGGGAAAGAAGGGATGAGAGAGAGATGAGGAAAATGCCGCTATGTTAGCCTGGTGTATTCTCATTCTCTACCATTCCTCTTTCTGGCTTCTATATTTGGTTTCCTTCCACGATGACAATTCCAGTTAAAACTACACTTGCTATGAGCCCTATTCGTATTTTTCTTCCATGAAGAATTGATCTATGAATACAATCTCCATTCAAAACCCAATTGTTCACTCAAACATGCCCCTTGTTTCTGAACTCACAAACATCACATTAATAAACATCTTTTCTAATAATGGCTACACTTGTGGAAGCTCTCTCTAAGCCTCAATTCTTTAAGGTTTTGTTGCCTACTTCTTTACAGAAGCTGGTACTCTATTCTTCTTTAAAGAGAGGAGAATAGAGTACCAACTTCTGTAAAGAAGTAGGCAACAAAACCTTGAAGAATTGAGGCTTAAAGACAGCTTCCACAAGTGTAGCCATTATTAGAAAAGATGTTTATTAATGTGATGTTTGAGTTCAGAAACAAGGGGCATGTTTGAGTGATCTGTATTCCAAACAAGCTTCACTAACAGTGAAAGAAACTGGGGATGCTATGCAGCCTACTTAGTTTCTTTAACATGGACTGAAAATTTCCATAATCTGAGCATATAAATTTTTCATAATCTGAGCATATATGTTTCTTTAACAGTGACCGTGAACAATTGTTCTTAATTGGGCTATGATTAGAAAGAGACGAGTTGGAGTGGAGATCTGGAAACCCATATAGAGACATCTTGTTCATATAAGCTAATAATTATTGTTGTTCTTGTCACTCTTGCGGTTGTTGCTGATGTCTCTATGTGTTCGTGTGCTGAAGGGAAAGAAGGGATGAGAGAGAGATGAGGAAAATGCCGCTATGTTAGCCTGGTGTATCCTCATTCTCTACCATTCCTCTTTCTGGCTTCTATATTTGGTTTCCTTCCACGATGACAATTCCAGTTAAAACTACACTTGCTATGAGCCCTATTCGTATTTTTTTTCCATGAACTGAGGATGGTATATAGGTACGTATGCCAAAATCCTCCGGCCGGATATGCACAACACTTGGGTTTTGCGATATGGTTGGGCTAAAAAAGTAGTAGAGCAACATATAAGCTCAGATAATGGAGAAATTTTCATTTTCAGACACTGTCAATGTAACCTGATTGCAATCTTTGGCATGGTTTTTTTAACACAAAATGGGTTCACTTCCAAAATGAGTATGCTGCATATATAGCATCCCCAGTTTCTTTCACTGTTAGTGAAGCTTATTTCACAAACCTGATGGTCTTCTTAAGCTATTTTATGGTCCCATTTTCACCAACTGTTAGTGAAGCTGATTTCAAGCACCTGATTGTCTTCTTGGCATGTATGTTTTTATACCAAAAATGGGTTCACTGTGAACTGAGGATGGTATATAGGTACGTATGCCAAAATCCTCCGGCCGGATATGCACAACACTTGGGTTTTGCGATATGGTTGGGCTAAAAAAGTAGTAGAGCAACATATAAGCTCAGATGATGGAGAAATTTTCATTTTCAAATACTGTCAATGTAACCCGATTGCAATCTTTGGCATGGTTTTTTTAACACAAAATGGGTTCACTTCCAAAATAAGTATGCTGCATAGCATCCCCAGTTTCTTTCACTGTTAGTGAAGCTTATTTCACAAACCTGATGGTCTTCTTAAGCTATTTTATGGTCCCATTTTCACTAACTGTTAGTGAAGCTGATTTCAAGCACCTGATTGTCTTCTTGGCATGTATGTTTTTATACCAAAAATGGGTTCACTGTGAACTGAGGATATTATATAGGTACGTATGCCAAAATCCTCCGGCCGGATATGCACAACACTTGGGTTTTGCGATATGGTTGGGCTAAAAAAGTAGTAGAGCAACATATAAGCTCAGATGATGGAGAAATTTTCATTTTCAAATACTGTCAATGTAACCTGATTGCAATCTTTGGCATGGTTTTTTTAACACAAAATGGGTTCACTTCCAAAATAAGTATGCTGCATAGCATCCCCAGTTTCTTTCACTGTTAGTGAAGCTTATTTCACAAACCTGATGGTCTTCTTAAGCTATTTTATGGTCCCATTTTCACTAACTGTTAGTGAAGCTGATTTCAAGCACCTGATTGTCTTCTTGGCATGTATGTTTTTATACCAAAAATGGGTTCACTGTGAACTGAGGATATTATACAGGTACGTATGCCAAAATCCTCCGGCCGGATATGCACAACACTTGGGTTTTGCGATATGGTTGGGCTAAAAAAGTAGTAGAGCAACATATAAGCTCAGATGATGGAGAAATTTTCATTTTCAAATACTGTCAATGTAACCTGATTGCAATCTTTGGCATGGTTTTTTTAACACAAAATGGATTCACTTCCAAAATAAGTATGCTGCATAGCATCCCCAGTTTCTTTCACTGTTAGTGAAGCTTATTTCACAAACCTGATGGTCTTCTTAAGCTATTTTATGGTCCCATTTTCACTAACTGTTAGTGAAGCTGATTTCAAGCACCTGATTGTCTTCTTGGCATGTATGTTTTTATACCAAAAATGGGTTCACTGTGTACTGAGGATATTATATAGGTACGTATGCCAAAATCCTCCGGCCGGATATGCACAACACTTGGGTTTTGCGATATGGTTGGGCTAAAAAAGCAGTAGAGCAACATATAAGCTCAGATGATGGAGAAATTTTCATTTTCAAATACTGTCAATGTAACAGGTTTTTTTAACACAAAATGGGTTCACTTCCAAACTAAGTATGCTGCATAGCATCCCCAGTTTCTTTCACTGTTAGTGAAGCTTATTTCACAAACCTGATAGTCTTCTTAAGCTATTTTATGGTCCCATTTTCAGTAACTGTTAGTGAAGCTGATTTCAAGCACCTGATTGTCTTCTTGGCATGTTTGTTTTTATACCAAAAATGGGTTCACTGTGAACTGAGGATATTGTATAGGTACGTATGCCAAAATCCTCCGGCCGGATATGCACAACAATTGGGTTTTGCGATATAGTTGGGCTAAAAAAGTAGTAGAGAAACATATAAGCTCAGATAATGGAGAAATTTTCATTTTCAGACACTGTCAATGTAACCTGATTGCAATCTTTGGCATGGTTTTTTTAACACAAAATGGGTTCACTTCCAAACTAAGTATGCTGCATAGCATCCCCAGTTTCTTTCACTGTTAGTGAAGCTTATTTCACAAACCTGATGGTCTTCTTAAGCTATTTTATGGTCCCATTTTCACCAACTGTTAGTGAAGCTGATTTCAAGCACCTGATTGTCTTCTTGGCATGTATGTTTTTATACCAAAAATGGGTTCACTATGAACTGAGGATATTATATAGGTACGTATGCCAAAATCCTCCGGCCGGATATGCACAACACTTGGGTTTTGCGATATGGTTGGGCTAAAAAAGTAGTAGAGCAACATATAAGCTCAGATGATGGAGAAATTTTCATTTTCAAATACTGTCAATGTAACCTGATTGCAATCTTTGGCATGGTTTTTTTAACACAAAATGGGTTCACTTCCAAAATAAGTATGCTGCATATATAGCATCCCCAGTTTCTTTCACTGTTAGTGAAGCTTATTTCACAAACCTGGTGGTCTTCTTAAGCTATTTTATGGTCCCATTTTCACTAACTGTTAGTGAAGCTGATTTCAAGCACCTGATTGTCTTCTTGGCATGTATGTTTTTATACCAAAAATGGGTTCACTGTGACATCAGGATATTATACAGGTACGTATGCCAAAATCCTCCGGCCGGATATGCACAACACTTGGGTTTTGCGATATGGTTGGGCTAAAAAAGTAGTAGAGCAACATATAAGCTCAGATGATGGAGAAATTTTCATTTTCAAATACTGTCAATGTAACCTGTTTTTTTAACACAAAATGGGTTCACTTCCAAACTAAGTATGCTGCATAGCATCCCCAGTTTCTTCTTTTGTTGTTAGTGAAGCTTATTTTCATGCATCTGATTGTGATCTTGGCATGTTTTTTTGACCAAAACGGGTTTACTGTGAACTGAGGATGCTATAGGTACGTATCCCAAAATCCTCCGGATACGCACAACAATTGGGTTTTAGATTTAGTTGGGCACAGTGAATTAGTAGAGCAACATATAAGCTCAGATAATGGAAATTTTCATTTTCAGATACTGTTAATGAAGCTGATTGCCATCTTTGGCATGATTTTTTAACAAAAAATGGGTTCACTTCCAAACTAAGTATGCTGCTAGCATCATCATTTTCTTTCACTGTTAATGAAGCGTATTTCATTAAGATCCAGGATGACAAATTTTGACTGGGCTATGATTGGATTGTTTAGTGGATGTTGTCTATGTTCTTAATTGGGCTGTGATTAGAAAGAGTGGGCTCGAGTGGAGATCTGGAAACCCATATAGAGACATCTTGTTCATAATAATTTATTATTATTGTTGTTCTTGTCGCTCTTAAGGTGGTTGCTGATGTCTCTTTCTGTTCGTGTGCTGAAGGGAAATAAGGGATGAGAGAGAGATGAGGAAAATGCCGCTATGGTAGCCTGGTGTATCCAACGTCTCTACCTTTCTTCTTTCTGTTTCCATTTCTGGCTTCTATATATATTTGGTTTCCTTCCACGATGACAGTTCCCTAAAAATACACTTGATATGAGCCCTATCTTCTTTTTCTTATTTTTCTTATATTTGGTTTCCGTCCACGATGACAGTTTCATGGATTGTCTGAACAATCCATGAAGGACATGCTTGAATACTGAATTTTCATTTGTTTTATTGTTTTAGATAGTGGATATTCCCAATCAGAGGAGAATATAAAGATATCAAGTTAGATACTGAATTTTCATTTGTTTTGTTATTTTAGATATATTTAAAAACAAAATTAAGTACTAGATTTTTAGCATTGCAATGTAATTATTTTACCTCTGTATATATCATTAACAATTTCATTTGCAGTTGGCACTTTGATCTTATAATTCGAGATACAGCTAGTTCTTTTTGCAAGTTCAAAAAATATGTATATTCTGTATTGTGATCTACTGTTCAATTAAACTATTGTTTTCTTTTCACAGAGCGGTCGTCAAGATGAAGGAAATTCTGATGATCAGAGCTGAAGCTACTCGAGGGGTATGAATCTGCGGTCCTCCTTGCTGTTCTTATGTCCTCCTTGCTGTATGGTTGTTGTTCTTATGTCCTCCTCCTTGCTGTTGTTATGTCAGACTGGTTTTTTTATTGAGAGTTATGTCATACTTTGAATTTGGGATATTTTGGATATTTGTCAGACTGGTTTGTTTGGATATATTGGATGTTAGTCTCTATATTAATTTGTTAATTATGACACTGTTAATTAATCAATGAATTTGGACGTTGATATGATACGTGTGAAACTTGATTATCTTTAATTATTCTTGTGTTTGGTTGTGGTTTGCGCAGCAGTATGCAACGAAATTGATTGAATCAGTTGTGAGAATTAGTTTACAGGTTTTGTAAATGAAACTGTGAATTGAAATCGAACGGAAAAGCGGAGTATCGAAAATAAATGGGCATAGCCAGAACGGCGTTTTAAAAAACGGCGGTCTATATAATTTAATTGTTGGAGTGTGTGATACACCGGCTTTTCAACGCACGCCGGCGAATGCTATCAGCTGTAACGGCACAGTCGTACACCGGCGTTTTATAAACGTCGGCGTATATAACTACACCGGCGTTTTTGGTAGCGCCGGTGTTCATAAACAGGGAAAAGCAGGCGCTCATAAACGCACATACACCGGCGTTTCTTGACCGCCGGTATACTTTCGATCTACACCGGCATTTTAATATACGCCGGTGAATGGATAAATACCGGCGGTTTACGACCGTCGGTGTATGTATATAGGTGCACAAGAACGGCACCCAGAGACCGATATACACCGGCGTTTTATGACCGCCGGTGTAGTCCTAACATTTACCGGCGTCCACCAAAAACGCCGGTGTAGACCCCTTCGTTTCAGCGACGCCCGCTTCGGCGGCAGTTGGACCGGCGTTATTGTAAACGCCGGTGAAAGTTTCACCGGCGTAAAAAAACGCCGGTATAGACGTAAAAAAGCGCCGGGAAAGCTACTTTCTTTTGTAGTGCGTTCTCATGGTGGGTCAGTCCAGTATATTATTACTCTAATATGTACCCGTGTGAAGACTTGATATATCATATTCATGCCCCATGAGATATGGTCATCAGTCTACGCACATACTATTCTCTATGTATTATTGTTATCCTAATTCACAATAATACTTGACTAGGTACATTTAAGAATAGTGTTCTGATTACAACCAATAGGATCTCACAATCAAGTCTTGCACTTGATATCCCATGGTATTGAACATACTATTCTAAGGACTTTATTATGTTCATTTAATCACAATAAACAACACAATAAATGAAATACCTCATATATGAAATAAATATGTGGATACAATGTAAATTAGTAATATCAATACACAACTGGCCTCTAGGACATACACCAATAATCACCCTACTTGCACTAGAGTAAATCAGACATACATCTAATGCATATAGATCTAGTGTGACCTTCATATTTTCGCTGTGCAAGAGGCTTTGTCCGTGGGTCAGTGATGTTATCATCTGTCGGTACTCTGCATATCTTCACATCTCCTCAATCAATGATCACTCAAATGAGATGGAAGCGTCTAAGTATATGTTTTGATCGCTGGTAAGATCTTGGTTCCTTAGCTTGTGCAATGGCCCCATTGTTATCACAATAAAGGTCCACCGGATCCACAATGCTAGGAACCACGCCAAGTTCAATGATGAATTTTCTGATCCAAACAACCTCCTTCGCTGCATTGGAGGCAGCAATATACTCAGCCTCTATGGTAGAATCGGCTACTGTCTCTTGCTTCGAACTCTTCTAGCTCACAGCTCCACCATTTAGGAAAAACGAAAAACCTGATTGGAATTTAGAGTTTTCCTTATCGGACTGGAAGCTAGCATCATTGTAACCCTTTACAACAACCTCTTTCTCGACTCCATATACCAAGAACGAATTCTTAGTCCTTCTTAAGTATTTAAGGATGTTATTGACAGTAGTCCAATGACTCTCACCGGGATCTGTTTGGTACATGCTCGTCATGCACAAAGCATATGAGACAGCTGGACGAGTACATAACATGGCATACATGATAGATCCACTTTTAGATGCATATAAAATCTTAGTCATGCGGTCTCTTTCATCTTGAGTGGAAGGACATTGAGCCTTAGGCAACCTTACACCATGCGACATAGGGAGGAATCATTTCTTGGACTCTTGCATATTGAAGTATTTCAATACTTTGTCTATGTATGTACTCTGACTCGGGCCAAGCAGCCTCCTTGATCTATTTCTATAGATCTTGATGCCTAATACTTAAGTAGCTTCACCCAAGTCCTTTACGGAAAAGTATTTTCTAGCCAAGTCTTTACAGACTGTAAGGTAAGGATGTCATTCCCGATGTGTAGTATGTCATTTACATACAACACCAGAAAATACAATTGTGCACCCACAAACCTTCTTGTAGACAAGATTCATCTTCATTCTTGATGAAACCAAACTCTTTGATTGCATCATCGAAACGAAGATTCTAGCTTCTAGAAGCTTGCTTTAATCCATAAATGGATCGTTGAAGTTTACACACCTTTCCATCATTCTTTGGAGTGACAAAACCATCAGGCTGTGTCATGTACACATCCTCGAGAAGATTTCTATTTAGGAAGGCAGTTTTGACATCCATCTGCATGATTTCATAATCATGATATGCTGCAACAACAAACAAGATCCGAATGGATTTAAACATGACAACTGGGAAAAAATTATCATCATAGTCTACACCATCAACTTGCTTGAAACTTTTTTCCACCAACCGCCCCTTAAAGTTATGCACATTACCATTCATGTCCGTTTTCTTCTTGAAAACCAATTTGCACCTAATAGGTTTTACCCCTTCAGGTGCGTCTACCAAGATCCATACTTGGTTGGTATACATGGATTCCAATCTCATATCTTATGGCCTCAAGCCATTTCTCAGAATCTAGGCCTTTTACAGCTTTTTCATAAGTCGTCGACTCATCCTGATCCATGAGTAATATATCACCAAGTTGAGTCACGAGAAATCCATATCTCTCTGGTTGATGAGGTATCCTACTAGACTTACGTAGTTCTTGTCCTACTTAAGCAAGTAGTTGTTCCACAATAATTTGTGGAGTATGCTCCCTTTAAACTATTGGTTCGCTGCTACTTTGCGAAGTTTGAATTTCTTCAAGTTCTACCATTGGTTCTTTTAGAGACGAATTGTCTCTCTAGGAACACAGCAGTCCGTGTGACAAACACTTTGCCTTCGGTCGGATTATAGAAATATTATCCCTTGGTTTCCTTGGGATATCCTATAAAGAAGCACTTATCAGATATGGGACCAAGTTTATCAGGGACTTGGTGCCTTACATAGGCTTCACAACCCCAAATTTTCTTAAAAGACACACTAGGATGTCTCCCAGTCCATATCTCATATGGTTTCTCTTGAACCAGTTTAGATGGAACACAGTTAAGTGTGAAAGCAGCTGTTAATTGAGCATGCCCCAGAAAGAGCTTAGAAGATCTGCATGACTCATCATAGATCGAACCATGTCTTACAACGTCTAGTTCCTCCTCTAAGAGACACCATTCTATTGCGGTGTTCCAGGGGGGGTGAGTTGAGATACTATCTCACACTCTTTTAGCTGATCTTCAAATACTTTGCTTAAGAACTCACCACCTCGATCTGATCGAAAGGCTTTAATACTTGTACCAAGTTGGTTTTGTACCCCATTCTTGAATTCTTTGAACTTTTCACATGATTCTGATTTATTTTTCATCAGATACAAAAACTCATATCTTCTGAAATCATCAGTGAATGTAATAAAGTGCTGAAAACCTCCTTTAGCCAATGTGTTGAAAGGTCCGCAGACATCACTATGTATGAGACTTAAAAGATCACTTGCCGTTTCACCTTTTCCAGTGAATGGAGCTCTTGTCATCATACCTAACAAACAAGGTTAACATACCTCATATGATTCAAATTCAGTTGAGTCTAAGAATCTATCTTTATGGAGTTTGGATATGCGGTTCTCATTTATGTGGCTCAAATGACAATGCCAGAAGTAAGTTGGGTTCGTATCATTTGATTTGAACCTCTTAGAGCATCCACAATCGTTTGATAAAAAATATGGCAAAATGGCAAATGGACACAGCAATTTGAGAATTTCGCTTCAACGGTTCTTTGCTATAATTTTGTAAAATAATAAAAAAATTAGCGAACTAGACAACATGTCCCGGCTCACTTCAATTTTTTTTCTAAAATCTTGATACCACAATAGATTAAGTTAGTTTAGTAATTAGTAGTAGATTTAGATTATTAAATTAATAGGTAATTAATTATGCTAAGTAATGATTAATTCGTAGTAGATTGTGAATTAAATATGGAAAATGCCTCCTGGTTTCTAGGACGGGACATGTTGTCCCGTCCAAGCATTTTTTGCTTAAGACGGGACAACCTGTTTCGTCTGTGTATTTTTTGGTGGTTTTTTTTTTAGAAACGGTACAACATGTACCGTCTGATTATTAAAAAATTTATAAAAAATACCCACGGACGATACAAGTTGTTTCGTCCAATCCTATTAAAAAAAGAAAAATAGGTACGGAACAACATGTTCCGTCCCCTACAATTTGAGAATCGCCAATTCGTTTCTCAAATATGAGAACAGACTGTAGTGATTTTGCCATAATATGGCAAAGTAGCAAACGACTGCAGACTTACATTTCTCAAAATATGGAAATTTTGGCAAATATAGCAAACGACTGTGGATTCTCTTACTATTTATATTATAGACGGGCATTGCGAGGTCAAGAATATAAAGTCAATTACTCAATTGTGCACTACCATAACAGATATCATTCAAATAAATAAAACAACTCTTGTCCTTTATTATAAATGAAAAACCCTTCTTGTCTAAACAAGAAATAGAAATAATATTCTTACTAATAGTAGGCACAAAATAACAGTTCTCTAACTCAATGATAAGCCCAGTGGGCAATGATAAATGACAAGTCCTACAGCTAAAGCAGCAACTTTTGCTCCATTTCCAACTCGTAGGTCAACTTCGCCCTTAGCCAATGGTCTACTCCTTTTGAGATCCTGCACATTTAAACAAAATACCTATATTGGAAGTCTCACTAATACTCAAGATGTAGACGTAGATTAATTGACTTCGATAACCAAAATACCTATATTGGAAGTCTCACTTTTTTTCTTCTTCTTAAGCTCCTCCAGGTACTTATGGCAGTTTCTCTTCCAATATCCGGTCTCAGCACAGTGGAAGCTTGTGCCCTACTTGGCCACCCCACCCTTAGGTTTCAAGGTAGAAGTGCTTGGGTTGAAATTTTCCTTCCCTTCCCCTTGCCCTTAGGTTTCTTAATCTACTTTTTGCCCTTGCCCTTACGTTGGCCTGTTGGACCATCATAATGGTCTTTCCCTTAATAATATTCTGCTCAGCAGTTCTCAACATGCTTATCTGTTCTTGTAGAGGTTTGTCAATTTCATTCATATTGTAGTTCATGACGAATTAACTATGACTTTCTCGCAACGATTGCAAGATCGACTCAGTGGCAACTCTTGACCCAAAGGGAAACCAAGCCTTTCAAGATTCTTTATGTACCTAATCATCTTGAGCACAGGAGTTCCAATAGGGCTTCCTTCTGCCAGTTTGCACTAAAACAATGCCTTTGAGACTTTAAACCTCTCATGCCTAACCTGCTCTTGATATAGCCTCTTGAGGTGTACGGCCATATCGTAGGCATCCATATTCTCATGTTGCTTCTGAAGCTCGGAGTTCATGGTGGCTAGCGTACGACAACCAACGTCCAATGCATAATCTTGATGCTTCTTATGAGCATCCTTTTTGGTGCGAGGGGCACTTGCAATAGGTAGGTCAGCAATTGGCTGCTCTAAAATATACAACTTTTTCTCCTGCCTGGGTACTATCTTCAGATTCCTGTACCAGTTTAGAATATTTGTCCTAGATAGTTTGTCATTCTCAATGACAGATCGCAATGATAGGTTATTTGAAATATTTAATAAGGTCTTTTAATAAGGTCTTTTATTAAATGTACGTCCTACTAATTTTAACCATGAACAAAAATATATATAGAGTATGTATCATGACATTGAAATATTTAATAAGGTGTTTTATTAAATGTACCTCCTACTAATTTTATTCAAATCAATGACCCTCATTATTGACTCGGAAAATTTCATCGTAAGATTTTCTAGTAGGACAAGATCAATATTTCACCTAGTTTTGAGTCAGCTTTGGCTGATCTCCCAAAATTCAGTTATTTAGGTAGAGAACATTTCCCAATTACATCATATGCAACTCTTGGATAGTTGTGTGAGTAACACTTACTCTAATCTATCTTATAGAGTAAAGCCCAACTCTATGCCTCTAAACCTTCAATCCTATTGAAATAGTTTAGTTAAGTCAGACCCAATGGTTGGCAATTGAATATTAATTTTATTCCATCGCGTCTCACTAGGATAGATAAAGGCACCCTGCTTTGGCAGACCTACACTTAATCGATCATAGCCTAGACGAGTGCCACGTATTGGAAGACATCTTATTGCAACTTAATATTTACTTTGAAAGATTTTTCTATTTTATTAATTGATCTCACCATTCATCATCCATTAGCATACAACAATGCATCTCATACAAAATTAAAAGCATAAAATTTATGCGACATGGTTGTGGCCCTAACTCACTGATTCTCTCAAGCCAATGAGAGTATAAAAAAGTGAACAAATGGATTATACCGTCTTCTCCAAGCAGCTTCCCAATCTTGTCCTTGTATAGTTGCCAATTCCTTGCCTCCTCAGTGAGATTAAATATACATATAAAGAAAGAATGTACAATTGGAGTTTACAAAGAAAGGATTACATTGAGAATGTAGAGAGAAAGGTACAATACGCAGGCCGTAATCAAAATACCAAAATATAAACAATACATCACATAACATAAACCATACTTCACAGAACTAAACCTGCATCACAGAACTAAGGCCACAAACATGCACCATGCATCACAGAACATAATAATCAAAGAATATGTTGTTATAATTTTATTTAGTTCATTTAAAAAGTATTAATTTTGGGGGAATCATTATTTCCCTATGCAGAGCTGGCACGGGGGTCCTGCAACCAAAAAAATTGCTCAATAATCCCATACCACTACCAGAGCATGAACCCTTCATGTTTTAAGAAACCCTAACGTCACTGCAAACGACGCAGGTACATGAACTATTCATGCTTTAAGAAACCCTAAAGCCACTACAAATCACATTTTTCCAGGGTTTTCAGTGGTTCCAAACTGAGGGATACCCTAGTGTGGCATCTGTGCTAACAACCAACACATAAATGAATCCTTATATAGCAACTGTTGCAAAAATTATATCATATATGAATATTTCTACCAAAAGTGCGAACATATCATGAATAATTACATATCATAAATAATCACATATCATACATAACCGAATTATGGTTTCACAAGTGGCTCTAATACCACGAGGATAATCCCAGATTAAATACACAGCGAAAAAGACAAAATAAATATCGAAACCTAGCCATGGATCCATGCGAAAACCATAAATCGTGTTTATAAGTTATACCTCAAAAATGGATCTGCTATCTGCACAGTATGCCTATCACAGCACTGCAATATTACGGTGTCTCTACGGTATCCAAACAAACAGATCAAATCAAGCTTTTTCTCATGCCGCGGTGCTAGCTGCAGGAAGGGGATGTTCCTCACGATCTCTCTCTCATAAAATTTCTGTGATGGCTAGAGTTTTCTCAACTATTTTTTTCCCGCAGATACATATCATTTATATAGATGCAGAAAGTCAACCCTAAGAGAGTAATGAGGCTGTTGGACTCACAATCTGACCTGGATCAGATTCGTGTGTCGGCCTTTGAACTTTAGTTGACCCATTTAATCTATTTAATTTTCCAACATGTCAGGAGTCCAAGTCTTACTAGGATTCCCAATTAAATTCATCTTATGAATTTAAATCCAATTTCGATCCATTCTAAGTGTGTGACCCTGTAGGTTCCCATTACGTTGACAGTAATACTAAAATCATATTCTAGTGTTACAAATAGTGAGTGGTATCTAGAAATACATCACTTCTACTCAAGTAACGGAAATGCCAGTGATTTGACATAATCTATCCTGACAATTGTTACCATGTAGTCTAGTCCTTTTGTCCAGATATCTTATTGACCACAAGGCATAGAGCGGTCACCCTTGTATAGTTCAGTCTTTAGTTATTTGATGTCCGAGTAAACATACTAAAACAATGAACTCAATATCTCATATTGACTCATTTGAGCACGGCCATGTATTTTGCAGTCTCACTCAATCAAGGGGTTCGTAGATATCGCTCTTGTTATGTAAGAAGGAAAAATCCTATATAAGTCACTCACAACCCTCCGCATGATTTGCAGTATATCCAATAATCGACTTTATAATCACCTTATTACAGACAATATTTGACGACATTAAAACATATAACTTCTCATGTAGGGAACCGTAGTGACTCAAGTCAAAGCACTACGTACACCTCGGTCACTGTGAGATCTGCTTATGATACTCACGTAACGATCCATTCAGTGTTCTCTTGGTAGGTCAGACAAGTATATTATTACTCTAATATATATCCATCTAAAGACTTGATATCTCATATCCATGGCCCGTGAGATATGGTCTTTTGCCTATGCACATACTAGTCTCTATATATCATTATTGTCCTAATTCACAATAATACTTGACTAGAGACATTTAAGAATAGTGTTTTGATTACAACTAATAGGATCTCGCAATCAAGTCATGCACTTGATATCCCATGGAATTGAACCTACTATTCTATGGATTTTATTATGTTCATTTAATCACAATAAACAACTCAATAAGGAAATGCCTCATATATAAAATAAATATCATGATACAATATAAACTAGTAATGTCAATACACAACTAACCTCTAGGGCATACACCAATAGGACCACGGGGCGATATACCACCGGTAGGAACTCATCGGAAGTGCGCTCAATCCCAAGCTCACTCGGAAATACCTGAAGCTCAGAGGGATGCTCTTCCTCTGGCTAAGCTTGATGAAGCTTATCAACTGCTTCCACAAGTTTGGCGCATACTGCATCGGGCTCATTCCTGCCCATCAGAGAATATGCTTGATGAACGGGTGGAGGGGCAGACACAGTCCTGAGGAAAAAAGCATCCAGAGGAAACATACAAAACTTGTTCGCCAGCTGGTCGGTGGGGTGAAGGCCCGGCTTCGGAAGTATCAAAACGTACTTCGCGGGTATAAGGAACTTTTTCTGAATAATGGCAAGGTCGCTCTCCAGTAAGATGTTCTACATCTCATCAGATTCCGTCTTCGAAACATTCGACGAAGACGGGGTGATGTGAAACTGAACCACATCCTGCAAATCCTTTGTATAAACTCGAGAAGACACGCAACCTATAGGATCATCTCTGTAGTGCATCAGCGCCTGGTCCTTGTCAAGGAATAGATCCTGCCTCCTCCTCTTGGCAGGACGGTGACGACAGGGAGGCAGGTTCTCATGATGTTGTCCGAGGTAATGACCCTCGCTGTTTATACAGAAGAGGTTCAGGCAGTCTTACCCTCATTGCAGCTCGGGATGCTATAACTCTCTTCCCACTCTTCCTCCACCTTCACCTGTGCCAAAGGGCTATTCTCCTGGGTCCCCACATCCACCATCTCCTAACCTTCACTTTCAACCTTAACTAGCTCAACAGCGGTTCCCCCATTGACAGGTTGGGGCCACCCACATCAGTACTCACTCTCTCGATGTTAACCTCCTCCGATACGGGGGGCTACGAGAGTTGTTGTTCGGTCTCGCTGGTCCTCGACAAAGAACTAGCAGGAGCTCCGGAAGACAAAGTTCCACTATCTCCCAAAGACGAGGCCGAGCTGATGGTTTGGCTGGTAGACATGTTTGATGAATTAAAAATATTTGTTGCGAAGAAAGAAAAAGTGGTCTCAGGTGGAGTGGGATAGGGAGACTTATAGAAGGAGAAGTAAATTCTCGATAGACAGGGCACGAGACATCCCATCAATAATCGCAAACAGAGGCAAAACGTCGCTTGGGAGAGAGTTCCACATGGCAACTAAACCCTAGCTTACACAAGGCATCAATTTTGTTGCGCCCACATTGTGGCATCCGAAGCCGACTCCCATGCAAAGATTTCACAAGGCTTCAATTTCGTCGTGCCCTCGACATGACATCCGAGGCCGACTCCCAAGTGGGGCTTTCAAAAGAATTCAATTTGGCCATGCCCCCGACGTGGCATCCGAGGCCGACTCTCATGCGGAGCTTTCACAAGACTTCAATTTTTCTGCGCCTTTGGCATGGCATCCGAGGCTGACTCCCATAGGGAGATTTCCCAATGCCTCAATTTCACCACACCCTTGGGATGGCATCCAAGGCCGACTCCCATGAGGAGCTTTCCCAAGGCCTCAATTTTGCCATATCCTCGATGTGACATCCGAGGCTGACTCCCTTAAGGAGCTTCCGCAAGGCTTCAATTTTGCAGTGCCCTTGGCGTGGCATCTGAGGCCGACTCTCATGGAGAGCTTTCATAAGGCTTCAATTTCACTACGCTCTCCGCGTGCCATCCGATGCCGAATCCCATGCGGTGTTTTTCCAGGGCTTCAATTTTGTCGCGCCCTCTGCGTGGTATCCGAGGCCGACTCCCACTGAGTGATCTCACAAAGCTTCAATTTTGCCATGCCCTCGGAGTGACATATGAGGCCGATTCCTATGGGGGGCTTTTACAAAGCTTAAATTTTGTCGCACCCTCCGCGTGTCATTTGAGGCCGACTTCAATAGGGAGTTTTCACAAGGCTTCAATTTTGTCGCGCCATCGGTGTGGCATCCGAGGTCAACTCCCATAGGGAGTTTTTTCAAGTCCTAAATTTTGTCTCACCCTCGGCGCGACATCCGAGGCTGACTCCCATACAGAGCTCTCTCAAGGCTTCAATTTAGTTGCGCCTTCTGCGTGGCATCCGTGGCCGACTCCAATAGGGAGCGTTCCAAGGCCTCAATTTCACTGCACCCGCAGCGCGGCATCCAAGATCGACTCCCATGGGGGGGGCTTTCACAAGGCTTCAATTTTACCGTGCCCTCGGCATGTCATCCGATGCCGACTTCCATGAGTAGCTTTCACAAGGATTCAATTTTGTCCCGCCCTTGGCATGGCATCCAAGGCCGACTCCCATGCAGAGCTTTCGCAAGGCTTTAATTTTATCGTGCCTTTAGCATGGCATCCGAGGCCGACTCCCATAAGGAGCTTCACAAGGATTCAATTTTTTCGCTCCCTCAGCATGACTTCTGAGGCCGACTCCCTGCAGGGCTTTCACAAGACTTCAATTTTTCGGTACCCTCAGCGTTACATCCGAGACAACTCCCATGAGGAACCTCACGAGGCTTCAATCTCCACTCGCCCTCGATGTGGCATCCGAGGCTGACCTTCATGAGGACCTCTCTCAAGGCCCCAATTCCACCGTGCCTTCGGCTCGGCAACCGAAGTTGACCCTCACTTCCCAGTGGCTCCCGAACACCGTGCCCTTGGTAGGGCATCCGAGGCCGACCCTGACCCTGGGCGGGATATGCTCCATCCTGCCAATTCACACCACATCAGGGTACCCACCATCCAGACGCGCGTAGATCGCCATCGTCTAATCGACACCCTCGCTAGATTGACTACTCTTCGGGGAAATCGAGATGTCTCCCCCAAGAGTGAGGGGCTTTTGATGAGGGTAAAATTAGGGAATGATCTGCACATCTTGATCTTGGCACGAATCTCGAAGTCATCCTTCGTCCTCTTCTGGATCCGTTACCCAGGTCCACCCTAATGTGGGCCGGGTTGCAGCCCCTAATCCGGGGACCCAAAAACCTCCTCTAATTAGGTTCATATGCATATAAATACAACTTTACCTTTACAGTAATTAGGTAATCACAGTTTTCACCTTTTAAGCTACCTCTTAATATTCTGGTTATTGACTTGAGCGTCGGAGGACCTGTCGTCGGGAGTCCTCCCGGTGTCTCATGCTTTTTGCAAGTGTCCGACGACTGTCGAATCACCCAGATCCACCACATCCACCACATCAGCCTCACAGCATAGTCGGATGGGAGGCCGAGATGTGAGTTTCCTCTTTCCCAAAAAAACTCACATTATCTGTTGCTCCCACACCCAAAAACAAGCAGGATCAGAAACTAACATAAGTTGTAGAGGATTTTCGCCATGCATTCCCTATATATAGTTTGAATTTCAGATTAACTACTAGTAAACGATGAAGCTCATATAGGCATTAGAATACACACATGCCAAAAACTAAATTCTAATATAATATCTATTTAATCTAATATCTCTGATATCTAATATTATAATGAGAGAGTTGAAGTTGGAGTTTGTAAACATACCAACTTACTTGTATTGCGCGTACATAATTAATATGAAGGAGGTCTTAGGTTCAAGGTCAGACTATGTTAGAGTTTTTTTTTTGTTTTTTTTTATTAAGATGTGCATCGCATGTGTAAATTACTAGTCTCTAATATAATATTATAATGGGAGAGTTGGAGTTGACATCGTAAACATACCAACCTACGTGTATTGGGTGTACATAACTAATATGTAAGAGGTCCCCGGTTCGAGGCCAGACTACGTCGAGTTTTAACTTTTAAAAATATATATTTGTTAAGACGTGCATTGCACGTGTACATTACTAGTTTCTGTAATCTATAACTATTATAATGGGAGAGTTGGAGTTGTCATTTGCAAATCTACCAACTTACGTGCATTAAATCAAATTTCAGACCAGACTATGTCGGAATTTTCAGTGTAAAAACTATATATTTATTCAGATGTGCATTGCACGTGTAAATTACTAGTCTCTACTATTTTAATGGGAGAGTTGGGGTTTGTAATAAACAAACCCTAACTTTGTAACTATATAAATACGTATAATACACGTCCAAACTATAACCAACAAATATAAATGTGCACCGCACGTGTAGCCCAATTCAAAACATTCAAATATGAGCTATTTTTTCTTACTTGATATATATTTATTTAATTTGATGACTTTACTTTTTTAGACATGCATCGCATGTACATTATACTAGTAATACTTTAATAGGAGAGTTGAGGTTGTATTGTAAACAAATAACTCAATTTGTAGATGTGTACAATCTAACTTACATGTATCGCCCGTGCATAACTAATAAGGGTTTGGGATGGGTAAAGGAAGGTCTCAGTTTCGAGGCAAGACTACGTCATAGTCTTTATTTTTTTTTATTTTAAATATTTGTTAACACGTACAAATTACTTGTAAATATCAAGTTAAATTTAACTTCAGCATGTTAGTAACATATGTAACAATTTAGAAACAAATGTTAGGTTACAGACGACAGGAAAACTGTGCTACATCTTGGCATCTAAGAGCATCCACACCAATCGGATAGCATTTGGGTCACCATTTTGAATTTTGGCAACCTAAATGGCAACTTTTCTAAAAAATAAGAGGTTGGTCTACACCTATGATTGTCATCTGGGTTGTCGAATATGTATATAATAGTGTATAATACTGTATATATACATAAATCTATATAATAAAACACAAAGAAAGTTATCAAGTGGCTCTCCTTCAATCCCCCGAAAATCAAAGGCCCAGATCTAACCTCACAAAACAAAATTTTCCCCCAAAAGTTTCCCACCAAAACTCAAATTCAAATCCCCCCAAAACAACAAATTTATTTATTTAATTATCTCTCTCTCTCTCTCTCTCTCTCTACATACATATATATATATATATATATATATATATATATATATATATATATATATATATATATATATATATATATACTAGATTTGCCCGTGGCCACGTGCCTACGGCACGTCTTCAGAACATACAACATATGAAAAGCCTTGTAAACAGTAAATTAACAATTATGTAGTTGAAGTTTGAATAGTATGACAATAATTAGTTGTAAACAAAAGTCCATGTTTCCATTAGTATATGATGAAAAATAATTATAAATTGGGGTATAAAAGTACATGTTTCCATATATATATATATATATATATATATATATATATATATATATATATATATATATATATATATATATATATACAACTAATTATTGTTTTACTAATCAAACCTGAGCTACAAAATTGTTGTTTTACAGTTTACAAGACTTTCATATGCTGTGTCATTCCAAACATGGACTTTTGTTTACAGTATAAACTAGATTTTCCCATGGCCACGTGCCTACGGCACGTCTTCGGAACGATACGGCATATGATAGTATTGTAAACAGTAAAACAACAATAATGTAGCTCAAGTTTGAATAGTATGATAATAATTAGTTGTAAACAAAAGTCCATGTTTCCATTAGTATATGTTGAAAAATAATTATAAATTGGGGTATAAAATCCAACTTCTTAGCACTTTGAGTGTGGAAAATGATGAAATTTAACTGTTGATGAGATATTTGTTATTTTCAATGTAATATGAACAATAAAAAAAACATAAAAAATTTGAAAATTTACAAACCTGAAATCTGAAAAATAAATTTCTGAGTAAATAGAGAGAGAATAAGATAAATAAATAAATAAAGAGTTGTTTTGGGAGATTTGAACTTGAATTTTGGGGGGACTTTTGGGCGGAAAAATATGTTTTGTGAGATTAGATCTGGACCATTGATTTCAATAATAGTGTATAATATTGTATATATCTCTACTACTATAATGGGAGAAGGCCTTAGTGTAATTTGTCCTTAATCCAATCCGTGCAACGCACGTGCTGGTAAATTTTATTTTTTTTTGCCCTTTTCAATTTCCCAATTTTTCCCACGTGCACAGCACGTGTATACTACTAGTAATTATAATGGTGTATATATATTCAAATTTGGTGGGAAAAAAGAAAAAAATGTGTGGTGATGGAATATTTGGCAATGTCATTTGGGTTGCCAAATTTAAGAGAAAAAATGGCAATTCTCAAATTTGGCAACCAAAATGACAGTTGATGTGAGATTTTTTGTTATTTAGATTGTTAAATATGAAAATGGCAATTCAAATGACTTGTTGGACAAGACACCATTACAGAATAGTGCCCACAATTAGAAGAGGTGCCATTCGTGGAAAGAAAAAGATGGAAGGCGTTTTATGGAAGAATCTCAATAGCCTAATGCATGAGGGTTCAGATTAATTAGGTCCTATATATCTAGATAATATGTCTAGTAGAATATAATCTAAAATGAACCTTGCTAGCTGTAAGAGTGTTAAATTGTTTCTATGAGCTAACAGTAAGCAAAAAGGAAACACACATAATATTGCATATCAAAATTTTATAAAAAATAATCATGAATTGAACTAGCACTAAACCAGTTAATTCTACAGTACTGATGTAATATCATCATGTTTATAACCTGTATAACGTATGAAAATTCATGATTACCTGTAGTGAATAATTGAGTGAATAGTATAAAAAAACAGTACTGAAAAGATATGTGACAGAAAATACATTAAATTGTTTATCTCTTTCCCCCTCTTTGCATAAAGATGATCAAAAGATGGACCTTACAGATTATCAGATATCTCCTTCTTACCTGAGGTATAATAATTAAATTAAAAGACGAATGATATATACAACAGTAATCTAAGAATTTAAAGCTTATTGATGATGGTAAAATATTGAAGCAAATCAGCGCATACGATTCCAATACAGATCACAAAGCTTTTACAAGCAGGTTAATCATAACGGGCATCTTTAACAGGTTTGAACTTCTTCAAGCTCCTCTACAAAATATGAGTCTCTTTCAAGTCATAAAAAGTGACAGATTAGACCCACTAAGAGAGATCCAGCCCACGAAGTTTATAGTCAAATTTCTTATCCCCAAACAAGAGAGCTTATCTCTTTAGGGGGAGATTCGAATAGGAGATAATGAATTTAGAGTCGATATAATGGATTCATATCAATCTCCTGTTCGGTTTCTCAGACCTATATGTACCCTCCCAAACCCCTCTTCCTCAACCAGAAGGCAAACAACAGTTTCTCTCTCAAACTCTCATTCTCTCTATGGTTCTGACTTGAGCATCAGAGGGTCTGTCACCGGGACCATCTTTGATGTTGTCGGGATCATCCCTAATGTTTCAGGCTTTTTGCAGGTCCATCGGCCACGTCAGGAACCGCCGGATCCACCTCATTATTTGTTTGCTCCCACACCAAAATAAGCAGCAAAAGATTGGCGCCGTCTACAAAAAACTACACAAATCGGACTTACTGTCATGCCACCAAGACTAAGAGGCAGAGCGGCAGCCTCAAGCTGTCGCACCAACTCTCTTTGTCAACCCGCTCCTCCTGTGGAAGATCTGATTCCTCCTCAACTATCGCCATGACAGCCTAGTCAAGCTTCTGTCGACAGAGAGGCACTGGGGGGCTCTCGACAAAGCCATCATGAACAATATCCTCTGTACAACTGTGTCTCAGTCCATAATGTGTCAACTGATTCAATGGCCTTGCAAGGCCTCGGGGGATCAAGAGACCTCTGCAAAATCATCAGTGCCAGGAAACAAGGAACTAATCTACGAATCCGGTTGGATGAGAGGCGCGACTGAATTGAGGCCTCCCGCTCAGAACGTCAGGTAAATCAGAAAAGCAACTCTCCTAGACAAAGATCAAGGCATTCCTCCTCTCACATGGGGCATATTACAATAAGAAGCCCAACTCATGAGAGTCGAAAGCTTCTTGTGTGGAATAAAAAGAAAGATGCCCCAATCACTATGGCAGAATTGAAAAGATTCAAGTTTGACATCCTCCGAGCTATCCAATGTAGTAAAGATTTGGGCCAGCCCTCCAAAGAAGAATCGAGCAACTCAACTAGATCCAAGGGGAAAGATGACCAAGTTCTTCGCCATATCCGAAATGTAGAAGATTGCCTAGAACAGATGAAGAATGAGGGGCAACCGCTCCAGCATGGCCTACAAGACCCTTATGATAGTCTACAATGCCACCGATGTGCTCATGTGTCGAATATTTCCCGCAACACTGAAAGGATCAGCAAGGGAATGGTACTCCTACCTCACTCCACAGTCAATATTCTCCTTCGACCAGCTCGAAGAGCTCTTCATAGCACACTTCCTTACCAGCCGAGAGGTCGAAAAAAATAGTTCCTCCCTGTATGAACTGAAGCAAAAGGATAGAGAATTGCTGAAAAACTTACACGAAGCAAGGTCGATCTTCTCCTTGGACTCTTCAGTGGCGGCTGCAACCTTCCGCCACAACATCGCGCATAAAGAACTAAAAGCCTTACTCGCGAAGAAACCTCCTAAAAATTTCACTGAGCTCCTAGAATGAAGTGAAAAATACATCAGAGTCGAAGAGGCTCTCAATCCACAAGCCAAGAAAGAGTCACCTTTGTAATACCCTGAATTTTTATTAAATAAGATTTGTTGATTTTACGTGTTGTCCACGTACAAATTTTTGTATAAATATTTTTATAAATAAAATGATTTTCTATAACATGAACAAATATTTTCTTTCTTTCTCTTTGTTTTCTAAAAGTCTATTTTAAAAAGCCTAAACTTGTTTTTCTAATTTAAGCCCACCATAATTAAATGTTTTATTTTTTGACTAATGAGTCTAAAGCCTACTATTTTGAAGCCCACAAACTAATTAATCTTTTAATTGTCATAACTTGTCATGCAGACACAATTAGTAGACAATTGATTAATTAGTTTTGCACAACTTAATAGTGGGGGACACTAGGAGGCATGTGCATGCACTAGAGTGTGCATTGCACAACCTTTCTAGGAGTGGCCGGATTTGAGCAAAAGAGAGAGGGAGAGTGGATGAAGTTGTGGGGGGGTAGTTATGTGATCATGAAAGTTGCTATAACTTCCCAATCCATCTTGATCCTTGATCTCTAACTCCTTGATTAAATCGTAGTCATCTATTCTCATCCTAAAAGTATATAAATACCCCTATATTTCTTCTCATTAGTTCACTAAACAATTCATTAAGAGGGAAAAAGATTAAGAGAGGAAAAGATTGAGTAGTAATAAGGAGTAAAAGATTAGAATGTGAAATTTTGTGTGCGTTCCAACCAAGAGGAGGCCGGCCAACCATTCAAGGAGCACAAGAAGGTTCGGGTTCCAAGCTTTGAAGGAGGAGAAGGCGATTGCAATACATTCTAGGAGGAGAATGCCACTTTCTTGCATTCTAGGAGCTTTCATTTTTGTTTCTCCAAATAGGTGGGTGTTTCTGATGCTTCTAAATTTAGATGTCATGCTAGGAATGATTTGAAAAAATGGTTATAGAGAAATTAATAAGAAATTCTAGTCTCATGTTTGATAAATTAGAAATGGAATGATAATCTAGAGAATGATTGTGAAGATGACTGCTAATTGATAAATGTATGGAATTGAAATGCTAGAATCAATCTTATTGTCATGCTTTATGTTTATAAATCATGTTATGTAAAGAAAGTTGTGCTTATGAGACACAAATTGATTAAATGCATTATATGGAATTAATTGTTTGAATTGAAACAACTCTATTGTAGAAAGATGAAAACTTGTGTTCTAAAAATATTGTTTTGTGGAAACCTTGATTATAAATAATATGAAAGTAGTGATCTTACTTTCAATGTCAAAAAAATCCATGATCTACTCTAAATTGCAACCTGGTGCAAACGATAGTCGACCGGATTAGAGTCGACAGTCGACTGTCAGGTAATAAATTTCAAATTTTAGTTACAGAACAGTCGACTGACTATATTGTAACAGTCGACTTTCCTGATTTTTTTTTTTTTTAGTTTTAAATCTTTACAGAACAGTCGACCGATTATATTATAACAGTCGACTGCCCTGATCATTTTATTTTCGAGTTTTTAAATCATCGCAGAACAGCCGACTGGCCATGTTTTAACAGTCGACTGCCCTGAAGTTTCAAATAATATCTGAATTTTCGTGAGATAATTTTCTATGATCTGTGGCCTAGTATAAATGAGAAATCGAGACTATTTTTGCAAGAAATAACTTACTATAAATTGTTAGTTTAAATTATCTTTGGATAAAGAAAAATGTTTTGATTAAAAGAGATTTGAAAAGAGATTTGATAATGGGAAAAATTGAATGTATGAATGTTAGATTTGGTATTGTTAAAACAAGATAAGAGAATCTTGTGGAAAGAGTAAACTATTGAATAGGACAAGTTGAATTTATTGTTTATGCATGAGATTGTGTATGAAATTGAAATTAAATGACATGATGAGTTATGAAGGATATTATGAATATGAATACAAGAATGCTATGAACATGAAATGAAAATTATTGTTAATCATGAAAAGAGAACTTATGAGTATATGTTGCAATTATGAGTTGAAATTAAGAACTAGGGTGTAACTAAGCCTTATACTGGCAATAAAAGAAATGTTGAGATGAAATTTGAAATGAAAAGACCAAGATTTGGGTTATATGAAATGAATGAATAAGACCGGTATAGTGAGAGTGCTAACCCTAAGGGATTGATTTTGTTCATGATTCAATTAAATTAAGGACTAGTTACATAATGAAGATGTGATGAAAGTAAGAGAAAAACACTGAGTATGAGGGTCATTGGATTGTCGGCGTGAGAGTATTCACAGGATGTCCCATGATGCATCATGAGTAGGGCATGGATACTGCTCTAGAGTACCGTCTCGGTAGCGACGCTTGTGGGGTGTTTGGCGACTGCGGGTGGTGTCATGTCTTTGATAGGAGGTGAATTACCACAGGATGTCTGTATGATGAGTCATGTGTCAGTGCGTTGGGATTCTCTCTAGGGCGCCTAGACATGAGTTCGTAGTTCGTAGAACATCTAGGATACTTACCATAGTTACAGAAGTAGATTAAGTCATGGCCAGGGATTGAACCCAACAAGAAGAAAAACGGTTAAGGGCTTGCCCTTGGACCTATGTAGTATGGGCTGCATAAACTCTGAACAAGTGCGCATTAGTGTCATATAACATAAATAATTGCATTAAAGACTAAGTGCACATTCACAATACGACATCAATAGGATAGTTCCCTTAGCTTTGTTTGTGAACAAGTTTGTGGTTTGTTAAGTGTTGAGAATCGTTATACTGTTTCCGGCATAGAGAGGATGACCGTGTATAATATTTCGTCAGTGAATGAACTGACGTGCCCACAGTTTCTATGCAGGGTAAAGTACATGAAAAAGACTAAAGAGGAATTGATGCTTAAAGATTATTCAACTGTTGTTGTATTTCATTTATTGTTGTAAAATTTTGCTTCCGCTGTATAAGTTTAAATATATATGCAACTCTGATGTAAAGTAAAGTTTTATTTCCTTGTAAAATTGTACGAAGTGAAGTGAAAAGATCTTGTGGAAATCGAATTCAGTATGTTTTGAAATTCGGGGTGTTACAAAATTCTGGGAACAAACGGAAGAATGCGAGCGAGGAAGTACCCAAGAAGTTCCAGAAAGAAGGCACAGGTCAACATCGTCTTCCTCCAACACCTCGCTTCGAAAAGTTCACTCCCCTGAACGCAAGTGTGTCTGCCATCCTCATGGTAGTTGAAAAAGATGGGATAGTCTGCCTTCCTCCCAAGATGACAATGGCGAGCAAAAGAAGAGACATAAACAAGTGGTGCGCATTTCACAAGGACCATGGACACACCATTGACAACTATCGAGCCCTTAAAGAAGAACAGGAGGTCCTAATTTATAGGGGCTATCTCGCCAAATTCGTTCAGAAATATAACAATGCCAAAAACCCTCCACCCCGGGGGGCTAATAAGCGTCAAGAGAAGTCATCTGAATCGCAAGACTCTGAACACATGGTCATTCTCCATACTATTCATGGAGGTTCGATGGGGGGAGATTCCAACTCCTCTCGCAAAACCTTTGCAAGGGAAGTTAATTCAGGACATAACACTCCACTGCAAAGAGTTTGAGTCTCTGTGTCATTCTACGATAAAGATCTCGAGGGCGTCAAAATGCCTCATTGCGATGCACTGATTATCAATTTATGCATGGAAAATTATGAAGTGCAATGTATCCTTATAGATAACGGCAGCTCCATAAACATCTTCTTCATGGCCACATTCAATGCTCTCAAGCTCTCACGAGACCGACTCAAGCCTGCCGGTTATACACTCAACGGCTTCTCAGGTGCACCCGTCCAAGTCGAGGGAATCATCACACTCGATGTGATGGTAGGAAAAGCCTCAGCAACTCGGATGGTAGCTTAAGACTTCAAGGTAGTCGACATCAAAGCCGCTTACAAAGCAATATTTGGTCGCCCAGGCCTAGCAGCTTTCCCTGCAGTTGCCTCTGCGTTTCACATGAAAATGAAGTTTTCAACAACAACATGCGTAGGCCAAGTTGTCGGAAGCCAACAGGCAGCACGAGCATGCTACACTACTACAATGGAGGGCTTGGTTCTCCCCCTCAATGCCACAGGGTTACTGCCAGAAAGCAGTCACAGTAACTCCAAGTCAGCAGACATGTCCGAAGCTATTGAACTAGACAATCCTATCGAGAACATCCAAACCTATCAATTCATCTCCTCCCCAGCCCAAATTAGTCCTCTTCAGAATACAATAATAAACCTAAATCCCCCACCCGAGGTCACACCGCTAAGTCGACGAAAAGAAACAGTCCTGCCTAAGCTCATCGACAAACCTAAAGTTCTCCCCTTATCTCTGCAAAATAAGGGAACCTCGCTCTAAAATAGGCAAGTTCATGCAAGGTCTACCAAGTTGTTCGCCTAGAGGCTCATCAACTTACAGACCTGGGGGCAAGAAAATATCCGCAGGGACTTGGAAAATATAGCATCTCATGAAGTACAAAGAGAGAGCATCTGAAACACCCTCTTTTAACAGTAGAATTTTTGAAACTTGTAATAAAAGCCAGCCACTAGAGCAACCATTCATTTTATTTTTCAGGAAAATTAGTTAGTTTATTTCTAAACAGTAGAACTTTTAAAACTTGTAAAGGCCAGCCACTAGAGTAGCCATTTAGTTTACTTGTCAATAAAATTAGTTAGTTTATTTCTAATCGTTTTGTTCAACTCCATTAAAGAAAAAAAAACGAGTTAAACACACAACTTACACCTAAAATGGCATTAAAAACTCGTTAAAAGCTCCCTATAAGACGGATTCAAATTCCATACCCATGGCTCGAAGTTATTCTAGCAATTTGCAATAAAGCAAGTTCAGAGTTTGCTTCGCCATTTGATCTGCTCCTGCAATCCGCTAGCGCCTCGACGACAGGTTTGGAGTCCATACCCATGGCTCGAAGTTACTCTAGCAACCTGCAACAAAGCAACTTCAGAGTTTGCTTCGCCATTCGATTTGCTCCTGCAATCTGTTAATACTTAAACTAACAAGTTCAGAATCCATACCCATAGTTCGAAGTTACTCTAGCAATTTGCATTGAAACAAACTCAATGTTTGCTTTGCCATTTGATCTATTCTTGAAACTAATTAAAATTCCTTAAAGACAAATTAGAGGTCCAAAATCGTGGATTGTAGTTACTCCAATAAAACTTGCCAAAGCAACACTTGGAGTTAAACTTGCCACTCGATGTGACTCACAATTCGTTGGAGAACCCATATAGCAAGTTTGGAAAAGAGCTCTCCCTCAGAGTTTCTCCTGCAACTAGATGTGTACAAGATGGATAAGATCTAAACTCCATCGCACACAATTGACGGTTGTTAGATATACACAACAAATTTGAGGCATTGTTATTTAGCTACAAGAACTCAGTTGACATCCCATCAATCTCAACGAAAAATTCCATAACAAGGATCACGTATATGAAAAGATTTCTTCAAATCACAAGAACTGTCGCAAACCCATATGTTCAGATGTAGTATCAATACAAGTATTTACAAATGCAAAACTATGAGCCATATTAAATGCATCAAACTACAATCAGTCTACAAGTGGAAAAATTGATACAACGGCACGACGGAACATTAAGCGGCATGGTAATCCTACAGTGCAATCTACAAACCGTCCTTTCGGCTCCGTGGGCAAGGAATGTTGTTCCTAAGAGATACAAGCCTCCTTGTGGATTTCTTGATGGTCACCACTTTTCCTTGATTGCTGACATCTTTGGCAGAGAACGCTAACCCCGTGGATTGAGTCTGCGGGCTAGCACTCGATGCATGCAATTCTCCATGGACCGAAGCCAAACTTGACAAGGCAGACACCCCGCTCTGAACATCACCAGGAATACGAGGGGGCACCTGCACTGTCAAGACCGCTCCATCAACAGTTGACCCAGCTCCAACAGCCGTGGTACTCATTTTCACATTAGCCATGATGCCCTTCTTCACATCAACTATTGCTCCCTTTTTCGCACCAAGAACGTGCAAAGTGCTAGCTATTTACAAACCTCCAAGTCTCGCTTGAAGATGATACAACTCCACATCTTTCTTAACAGCCACTTCCCGTAGTATAGCACACTCTTCAATACTGTCTTTTGTCACCTTCGGAGGCAGTAGCATGTTGTCAAGATGATCAGTGCACGGGAGGGCTAACTCGCAGTCCCTCTCGATAAGCAATGACTTGAGTTGAATAGTTTCCAACCACTCATCTTCCGACTGAACACGCAAGCGGTCGACAGCCAGTTTTGTTATGCATAGTTGTCTACGAAGATGCTCAACTTCATCACTACGGGGTTTCTCCCCCGTTCCCATAATTATATGTCAACAAAGTTGAAGAACATCGTCACACAAGAGAAATAAGTACCACATTTAAAAGTCATCACAAAACATGGTTGGCACAAGACAAAGGCAATGATAACGCAGACAAATAGTCTTCCATCCACTAAAATGAAGATATAAAAGTGCGGTGGCCAGTCCGCAATAGGGCATCATACAATGACCAAATCAAATGCAACTAAAGTCTAAATCAAATGAAACTAAAGACTAAATTTGAAGCAACTAAAGAAAGTGCGAAACATGGAAAAGTGATTCAAGCATCCACATGTCTCGACGGAACTAAGGAGCTCCCGGCAGCCTCCTTTCCTTTGCTTTTCTTCCCCAAACCACTCCTTACGCCCATCGCAGGAGTATCACCCTTGCCATTGTCCTCCTTGCCCGTATCAAGGGCCTCCCCGGGGTGAAGCCTTATGTTGTAGCCCTTCCCATCAAAATTAGGAATCTGCTCTACCACATACGAAATCACTGCTGCATAAGATGTAACCATCACCCCCTGCAGCCTATACTTGGACTCGGCCTCAACCTTGGCCACCCCAGCCTTCATCTCCAAGGGTGCATCACGCGGGCCTTCTCTAACTCCAACAAGAGCTCGGCCACCCTCTTCGCCTGACTTCTTCTCCCTTTTCTTCGACGCCTCCATCTCAAGGCGCAACTCACCTTCTCTTTTCGCCAACACCTCTATATTGAGGCGAGCTTCTCCCTCCTTCCTATTGAGTGATGGAACTGAGATGAATCCCAGGACTACGGATTGGTGTGCGTATCAATCGTTAAAGATAAACAGATTGCTTAATTGTGATCTAACCCTATACAGCGGAAACTAGGGTTCACAAATTATACCTGCGGTGAGAAGAAGACGACAGCGACCCCAAGATCTTCTGCACGTATTCCTTCCTCGGGTTGGACGTCGTGTGGGCGACGATCTTCCAACCTTTCTCCCTTGGCTGACCTCTCTTTCTCTCCTTACGTGAAACACGAGATTTGAGAAAAGAAATTTTATATTTCAGATTGTCAATGACGGCCAGAGAAATAGAGGATATATATAAGGCTACGGCAGGGACCATGAGAAGAAATTAGGGTTAGGTCTCCTAACGGATCTGGGTATCCCATGTTCAGCCCGAACACACAACCCAGGCCTATTAACAATAGCTCGGTCCACTAAGGAGCTATTGTTGCACTACCTTCCTAATCCCAAATTATATTTATGAGCTCCTTTTATTATATGCTCGTTCAACTCCCCATGTTAAGATATCGAATGTCCGTCAATCAAATTAAGTTACTGACAACTACATTGATCAACATCTTTTATCCTTAAGTAGTACCACTCAACTTTATTTGTCATGTCGGATGTAATCCACCTGCAGGGTTTACATGACAATCCTTATGAGCTCCTTAAGGGGACATCATCAACCCGACGTATCGGGACATGGATTCCTTTTACAATCAACAGCCCATCATACATACAATGCTATTACCCAATTCATAGAGGTTGTTGATCCATAATGAATCTCACTCTTTTATGAGTCAAAGTAATGCACACTGCATATACATGTTCGTTATTATATCTGGATTAAGAGCATAAGCATCCATAATAACAGAGGTGTTTGTTCTCTTTTGTAGTCAGTACAAAGAGAACAACCTCAAGTGGTCCTGTTCAATACACACAAAGTGTACTAGTGTAAACCTATAGTCAAGACAGACTAATACCAGATTACACTACAACCTTTCCAATGGATTGTCCAAGTCCTTCTAGGTTGTGAACTATTTATATATTCCATAGGGAACTGATAATATGATCTTCTGTGTGTCACCTCACACCATATTATCAATCTTATAGAATATCAGACACTTGCATTGATATTATAATAAACACAATATGCAAACATATGCCCATATGATTCTCATTCAAAAAAATAAGGAAATAAAGTTAATACAAAAGTGATGCTTTCAGTATATAACCCTAACATTGAGTGTCTCCAACTCTGCCTTCACCTTCTTCACAATCTTCTTCTTCTTCTGCTCGGTGCGAGAGATCTGTGCCCTAAATTTCTTCTCTTCAACGGCATAGAAATCTATTAGATGACCAAAGTGATACATCGCCTGAAATAGAGAGAAAACAATTAAGACATCATATTGCAAATGAGAAGAACGGAAGCCAAAAATCAAAGAATAGATTATAACGTCATGTGCGCCCTGTGCGATCTCTAAGACAGACAGCTAGGGGGGCTCCATCTTCAACCTCTCTAGGTCGGCAGGGGCAGGGAGGTGGCGGCTAGCATCAAGGAAGGCACCAGAGTTCCCTACGAAGCTCTCCTGTGGCATCATATTCCAATCGGGAGTGTAAACCATGTCCCTCTCGTCAACAAGGATCGTCGTAGCGTCGGTAATCAGTGGAACATGCGTGGCATTTGCCACGATCGCAGCCAAGAAAGATCTCGCCGCAGCAGTAGGCGGCACCCCTGAAGCTAGCTTAGTTGGCACGGTAGGGGCCGGGAGCAACAGGTCCTGGGAAGGAGGAGGACGGCACGTTGACCTCTTCCGCTTCTTCGGCTCGTCAGCCCTCTTGTTACGTAGCGCATCCATGTCCGCCAACAAGTCATTGTACTCCATGCCTGTTATTCCTACAAGATGAAAACACAAAGAGGTTAGATATCGCGATGCAAAATAACAAGAATGTAGAAATAACAAAGACATGAATGAAAGTGCCAAGATATGCAAGTAAATGGAAGTATAAAATCATACTAGAAACAGTCGGGCCAAGACCACCTTTGAAGAGTACTTTGTCGGTAATGTCTTGTCATGCCATCACTTTCAATGTGAGAAGAGCATCGCTAACACTCTTCTCCACCGTGGTGACCACCGGTTCCGCCCTTACCACCAATGGAACCGTCCTCCTCCATGTCGTGGGAATCCCCCGCTGTAACCTCCATTCCTGATAATTAGTATTTTCTGTGTGTTTTCTATAATTTGATTTGTATAAAGTTATTTTGTGCTAAATTCATTTTGGATCTTGTATGAAAGTATTTTCTAATCAAAAATTTTATTCATTTCGAATAACGGAGTATTTTGATCTTTACCTTCTATTGCTAATTGATCGGCTATTTATATTTGAGCCTAAATCAAAAAAAAATTATTATTATTATTGGATTATTTTAATGAAATTGTTAAATCCGAATATTATTTTGTTGTATGATTTTATTATTTTAATTATAATAATTAATTGTTATTTCTTGATTATCTATTTAAAATTCATCTATTGAATTATTTTATTATCGTATTTGATCTGATTTTCTTACCAAATTCCAATTTATTTCAAGCCCAATTCATATTCTTCTCATTTGTATTATTTATTTATCTAATTGGATTTAAATTTTCGTTCATGAACTATTGTCCCTTTTTGTTGGGCTATATATCTTGTGGATTTTATTTTATTGGATTGTGATTATTTTATTTGAACCATATTGTCTTCAAACCCATCTCTCGTTGAACCCAAAACCCAATTGCAATTATTTCTTGACCCAAAACCCACTATTATTGGATCCAAACTCATTAACCCAATAAGCTACTTGTATTCTATAAATACAACCCTAATACAAACCCTAAAAACACAAAAACACAATTTATAGCTGTCAATTTCTCTCTCCTCTCTCCTCTCTCCTCTTTCTCTCTCCTCTCACCTCTCTCCTCTCTCAACCCATCAGCCAACTCCCGATCACCAACCCCGGCCACCATCTCCGGCGACCCCCTTCTAGGACCCCCGACTTCCCGTTGACCACCCCCTTCTGTCGATGCCCAGCTCGACGACAGCAGCACAGACCCGCCGCCCTAGCTCCTCCATCCCCCGATCAACGCCCCCTCAGGTTGTCGATCCTCCCGCTGCTCAACCCCCATCGCCCTCTAACCCGACGCTGACCAACTCCCGATGCCGCCAAGTCGCCGTCAGCCGTCGAAGCCCCCGCCCCCTCCGTCAAACCCGAGCCAGCCCCTTGCTGCCTTACTCTTGCTGTTTTGCTTTGATTATTGTACACGTAGTTTACACATGTTATTTCGTGTGTTCGTGGGTTCGTTACTTCAGGATTCTCATTTCGTTATTCTTTGTATTCAATTTCATCGTCTATAAGGCAAGTTACTTCCCTCTTGAATTGCTAATTGTATCAAAATCAAGAATTATTATTGAAACTCCGCAAGTAGATCTTGATCATTATCGTATCGTTGTATTGATTATCTTTCGTTGGGTCTATTGAGGGTTTACACGAGCTAACCCTAATATTCTCTCGACTTTGTGCCACTTTTGACTCTAAAATTTGAATCTTTTATGCATCCATTTTAGTATTCATAATAGGGTTACTCATATAATCACAACACAATTAATCTATTGTAGGAATAATTGCTAATTAATCTATTGTAGGAATAATTGCTAGGTTGTATGTTTGATTGATCGATTGTTGTTTGGTTGATGTTTAGTTAGTGTATGTATGTGTTTCTAATTTTATTTATCATGTTATTTCACCCACCATGCTGATTATGAAGTTTATCGACTTTTTGAATTGATACCCATCATGTTTAATTTATTTATTTCATGAAAAATACCCAAAAACCTGTATATTGCTTGCTTTCTGTATTTTGCATGACGTTTTCAACCCAGTATTTGATCTTAAACTAAATAAGTTTCTAAATAAGATTTGTAGCCCTATGTTTCTAGTTTCCAGAACATCTTGAACCGCTGAATTTCGAGTTGCATTGCAAATGGTTGAGGATCAAGGGCTTAGATGAACTAGGGAGTTGAAATAACTTCCCATGATGAAAGTAACCACTCTCCACCTCATCCACTCTCCCTCTCCTCTCTAGCATTATCCGGCCTACACCAAAGGATGTGCATTGCACACTCTAGTGCAAGCACGTGCCACCTAGTGTCCCTCATTTCACAAGTTTTTCATGTTAATTAAATTATTTGTTCATAGAATGAGTCAACACTACAAGTTAGGTTATTTATAAGAGTAATTAAATTACATGGGCTCACTAATAGGGTAACTAACCATGGGCTCAAATGAATGAATTAATTAATTAATTAATGTGGGCTACAAAGAGACAAATAGGCCTAGGATCAAATTAAGTTTTCTAAATTAAAAAGAGAAGAAATAAGACTACTAGTTTATGAAATATTTTTTAGAGAAATACATGCATAAATTTGTACGTGCACAATACATAAAAAATCAAACAGATTCTAATTTAAATAGGATTTGAAAATCCAGGATGTTATTGCACTCCCTCCTTAGAATAGTTTCGTCCCCGAAACTACATTTAAAGAGCGAGAAAAACAAAGCAACACGAAATGAAAAGAAGAAAATATACAAGATAAAAATCAGACAAAAAGCACAGGATGATCCTTCAACCAAGTAGCCTCTTCAACCAACTGGTTTCTTCAGACTACTTTGACCATCGGTATCGTCTTATTCCTCAAGACTTTCTCCCTACGATCCACAATCTCAACTGGGAGCACAATGTAACTCAGATCAATTGCAAACCTTCCGGCACTTTGGGCAAAGGATGACTGGGATCTGGAATGTAACCTCTCAGCATAGACACATGAAAAACATTGTGCACCTGAGACAACTCTTCATGTAACTCAAGCTGGTAAGCAGTTTTTCTGATCCTTTTCAATATCTTATACGGGCCTATGAACCTCGGGGCTAACTTCCCACCCCTGCCAAATAGGATCACGCCTTTACTGGGCGATACCTTTAGAAAGACAAAGTCACCTTCCTCAAACTCAAGGTCCCTTCTCCAGTTGTCTGCATAGCTCTTTTGCCTACTCTGAGCATCCACCAACCTCTTCCTGATCGGATCAATCTTTTCAGAGGTTTGCTGCACAATCTCAGGTCCAAACATCTGCTGCTCCCCTACTTCTAACCCACAAACAGGTGTTCTGCACTTCCTACCATACAAAGCTTCATACGGTACCATCCCAATACTAGTCTGAAAACTGTTGTTGCAGGCAAACTCCACCAAAGCTAGATGCATTTCCCAACTGCCTCTAAAGTCTAGCACACAACACCGAAGCATATCCTCAAGAATACGGTTGACTCTCTCGGTTTGCCCATCGATTTGAGGATGAAAAGCAGTGCTGAAATCTATTTTGGTACCCAAAGTTGTATGAAGACTCTTCCAGAAATACGAAGTAAACCGCGCATCTCGATCAGACATAATGGTCAATGGAACACCATGAAGCCTGACGATCTCCCCAACATACATCTCAGCTAATTTTTCCATCGACGAAGTGAGTTTCATCGCCAATAAGTGAGCGGACTTAGTTAGTCGATTGACTATAACCCAAATCGCATCATTGCCCTTTGAACTCTTAGGCAAACCAGTGATGAAATCCATACTAATGTTATCCCACTTTCACTCCAGAATAAGTAACGGTTGTAATAGACCTCTGGGTTTCTGATTCTCGGTTTTGACTTGCTGATAAATCTCACTCCACGCCACAAATTCACCCACATCCCGCTTCAAACCTAGCCACCAGAAATGTTGTTTAATGTCCTTGTACATCTTAGTACTCCTAGGATGTACCGAAAAAAGAGTAGCATGCACCTCCTAAAGAATACTTTCTTTCAAGTCCGACTGATCCGGAACACTCAGTCTTTCTCCAAACCACAGCACCTCATCGCTGATTTGAAATTTGGGCAACCTGCCTAAACCAACCTGCTCCTTCATCTTCAGAAACTCAGCATCTTCCTTCTGACTTGCAATAATCCTTACATTCAGTGTAGGCTGAAGCCTCAACTGAGCTAAGGATGCTCCCCATCCTTGCAAAACAACTTCAATGCCAGCCCAATCTAGCTCCTCTGCAAGATGCCTCTAGTTGTAATCAAACTGGCCAAACTGCTCTGCGGCTAAGTGCATCAGCAACAACATTAGCCTTCCCAGAATGATACTTGATCTCAGGACGCATGTCCTCAAGCACTTCCAACCATCTTCGCTGCCTCAGATTCAGATCCTTCTGCTGATAGATGTATTTCAATCTCTTGTGTGGTCCGTGTACATGTTCAGTTTCTCACCATACACATAGTGTCTCCATTGCTTTAAGGCGAAGATAATCACAGCCAACTCCAGATCATGAGTCAGATAATTCTTCTCATACGGTCGAAATTGCCTTGACCCATAAGCGATCACTTTCCCTTCTTGCATTAAGACACAACCAAGCCAACAATGTGAAGCATTGTTGTAAACATCATACTCAACACCTGCTCTAGGCAACGCCAAAATGGGTACAGTGGTCAGCTTCTCTTTCAACTCCTAAAAGCTTGTCTCACACTACTCTGTCCACTTGAAACTTACATTCTTCTTGGTCAAACTAGTGAGTGGAACGGCTAACTGAGCATAGCCCTAAATGAATCTCCTGTAGTATCCCGTCAATCCAAAGAAACTCCTAACTTTCTTCACTGTAATTGGCCTTGCCCAATCTCTCACTGCCTCTATCTTCTGAGGATCAGTTGTCACTCCCTCCTTAGAAAGGATGTGACCCAGGAATGCCACTTCAGATTTCCAGACTTCACACTTGGATAACTTGGCATACAACTCCTGCTCTTCCAACTTCTTCAAAACTGCTACCAGATGCTCTGTGTGCTCCTCCTCCGACTTGGAGTACACAAGAATATCGTCGATAAACACCACGACGAAAGAATCAATGAAGGGCCTCAGAACTTTGTTCATCATGTCGATAAAGATTGCAGGTGCATTCATCACTCCAAATGGCATAACTAAGAATTCGTAATGCCCATGTCGAGTTCTAAATGCAGTCTTATGCACATCTTCCGCTTTCACTCGAACTTGATGGTATCTTGATCGAAGATCTATTTTGGAGAAAACAGCTGCTCCTTGTAGACGATCGAACAAGTCATCAATTCGGGGAATATGATACTTATTCTGAACAGTGACCTTATTCAGCTCTCGGTAATCGATACACATCCTTATCGATCTATCCTTCTTCTTTACCAAAAGCACCGGCGCTTCCCAAGGTGACGCACTCGGTTGAATAAATCCCTTCTCTAACAGTTCCTCAATCTGCCGTTTCACCTCATCCTGCTCTACTGGAGCCATCCTATACGTTGTCTTAGAAATGGGCGCGCTCCCTGGCTGAATAGTGATGCTGAACTCTACATCAGCTACGGAGGTAACCCAGGCAAATCATCCAAGAACACAGTCGGATAGTCTCGAACAACAGGAATCCCCTGCACTTCTATAGGAATCTCCTTCTTGTAGATGGCTGTAACCAACCTGGAATACCTCTTCTTCCCTTGGAAAGTGACTTCAGGTCCACCTGGAGTCTTCACTGTTACTTCCTTAGTCTTGCACTCGATGCTTGTACTATACACCGACATCTAATCAATGCCAATGATAACATCGACTCCCAAGATAGTCAACTTAATCAGATCAATCCCGAAAATTCTGTTCCCAATCTCGATCTCACTGTCCGCATAGTACCAATCAGTGGTTAAAGTCTTCCCTGATGGAGTAGCTACTGCTAAGACCTTACTTGGAAAGACTTTCGGTTCAACTCCTAAGACTAGCAAATTTTGGATATACAAAAGTATGAGAGGATCCAGTATCAAACAAAACAACAGCTTTCTTTTCATTCAAATAAAGTTTTCCTGTTACATAACAGACACTCGTTACATAACAGTCCACTAAATAACGAAAAAAAGGGAACAACAGAAAACTTCTAAATATTTGCCCTCGTACCAGTGATGACATGATCCACCTCATCCGCATCAGCTTTAGTCAAGGCAAAAGGGGTATCATTTGGATCTCAGACTTGGCCATAGACCGTGCTCGAACTTCCGAGCTTTCTTCGCCTCATCCATCACCAATTCGGGTGCATACCTTGAGAGCTGAGTAAATCTTATCTCATACTTCCTAACCGACATGCTGCCCTGCTGCAGTGCCAGATATTCCATGGCCTTCTTCTCTTAGACATCCGATGAAAAATAATGGCTGCAGAATTTGTCCAAGAATTCTTCCCAGCCAAGAACAACATCTCCCATCGTCTGCTTCATCGACTGCCACCAAACAGCTGCGTCCTTCTCGAACTGCAGTGCAACCAACTTCACCTTACTGTCCTCCTGAGTTTCCAAGACTTCGAAGATAGTTACTACCTGCCGGATCCAATTATCAGCCGCATCTAGGTCTGACTTCTCTTCAAATACTGGTGGTTTCATCCGCTTGAATGATTCCGCGAGCTTGATTACATCTGGAACTGGATGTGCAGGCACCACCCTCTGGTCCTTGATTCATAGCAACGGCATTGAGTGTCTGATAGACTCTCACTAGTTCTGTTTCCAAGTCAAGCATGCACCGCTTCTAGATCTTCGTCCAACCATGTTCTGATGCAAGAGATCCATTAAATTTGAAGTAACAAAACATGAATTTAAATCAATTCCTTCATTGCATTGAATTCAAACTTCGTACATTCGAATTTAAAACATTTGCTGACATCAAAATAAAGCAGTAAGAAGATACAACAGTCTAGTTCCTATGGTTCCTCCTAGCTTCTCGAAGCTCTTCCCGTAGTTCCGCCACTTCTTCCTTCAGTACATCGTACTTGTTCTTCCTCTTTCAAGGTCCCAAACACAATGACTAAGAGTTGCAATATCCTCCTTGCACTTCGCACACTGGGTCTGCATTAGCTCTGATCGCTTCTGCTGAGTCTCTACTTGCCTCTGAAGAGATGCAATGAGACTGCTCGGAACTGGCTCTTCCTCGTCAGAGGAATCATCAGATTAATTCGGAGGTGGAGTGATCTCTCGGGATTCAGGCCATTCCTCCTCATATTCCACGAGGTCTTCTTCGTCGGATTCTACTTGTCCAGGGTAGTAATCCTCCCCGATTATGCACCAGTTATCATCATCAGCTGGGTCGAAGTGGTCCGCCATCTTAGAAAAGGGGGAGGAGAAGAAAAAATATCAATCACAGAGCAATACAAATGTAAGTGACTTACATTTAAATCTCCATACTCAACACGCTAATGTCCACTTCTAGGGTGTCGTTCCTTATAAATTTGTACTACTTGGAAGCGTGCTCTAATACTACTCTATAACACCCCAAATTCCAAAAACAACAGAATTCGAAGTTCCAAAGGATCTTTACACTTCACTTCGTACAATTTTACAAGGAATTAAAAACTTTACTTTAGATCAGAGTTACATTTACATTTACACTTATACAGCAGAAGCAATTTACAACAATTTACAGGAATAAAATGTACAACACTTGAAACTAATATTTAAGCAGCATGCATACTTTAATCTTGTCACTCACTTTATCCTGCATAGAAACTGTGGGCACGTCAGTTCATTCAACTAACGCTAGGATATAATACATCAACTTTCTCTTACTTGGAAAAACACAAACGAGTCACAAAACATAGCTACGGGGACTATCCTATTGATGTCGTGTTGTCATTGTGCACTTAGTCCTTAATGCAGTTATTTATATTATATGACATTAATGCACACTTGTTCAGAGTCTATGCAGCCCATACTACATAGGTCCGAGGGCAAGCCCTTAACCGTTCTTCATCTTGTAGGGTTCAATCCCTCGCCATGACTTAATCTACTACTGTAACTACGGTAAGTATCCTGGGTGTTCTAAGAGTTATGAGCCATGTCTAGGTGCCCTGGAGAGAATCCCAATGCACTATCACATGACTCATCATGCAGGCATCCTGTGGTGATTTCACCTCCTACCATAGACATAGCACCACCTGTAGTCATTAGACCACCCCATAAGCGTCGCCCCTAGGACAGTACTCTAGAGCAGTAGCCACGTCCTGAATCATCATGGGATCTCCTGTGAATACTCTCACGCTGCCAATCCAATGGCCCTCATACTCATATTTTTCTCTTACTTTCATCACATCTTCACTATGTATCTAATCCTTACTTTTATTTGAATCATGAATAAAAATCAATCTCCTAGAGTTAGCACTCCCACTATACCGGTCTTAATCATTTATACAACATGACCCAAACTTGGTCTTTTCATTTTCAATTTCATTTCAACAATATTTCTTTCAAATGCCGGTATGAGGCTTAGCTACACTCTAGTTCTCAATTTTACTTCATAATCACAAAATTTGAGTCTTCAAACTCATAAATTCTCTTTCATAATAAACATGATTTCCATTCTTTTCTATGAATCAAATTTCATACATAAGGTTCAATTTCAATTCATGCATTTCATGTTCAAAGTTCTATTTCAATAATCCATTAGATTCACATACTATTGTTCATTACCTTTACTTAATTCAAATTACAAAAATTATACTTTTCATCATTCTTTAAAGTGCACACAAATTCAAACAATTAAATGCATAAAAGCCCATAATCAAAACACTTAGATTTCCCTTCATTCAAATTTATCTTTTATAACTTGGTAAATTTCTCATGAAAACTAAATCACTTTTCATAACTTATAATTATTACTTTATGCAATTCTACTCAAATTTCCACTTCTAATTCACATTTATATTTGTCAGATAATACGCAATCATTTTTCATAGGCTCCACAAAATTTTAGATTAATTATAATATTTTTTTCGGATTTAAAATACCCCAAAATATCAATTTAAAAGCCCAAAATTCGAAAAATATGTTTTAAAGTGCCAAGACCCTGAGTCGAACCCACGACCTGAGAGAAACCAACAGCCACCGAAAGCTAGAACAGCCAAGGCACCACAGCGTTGAAAACAGGGGGTTTAATTAACTTAAATTAAGTCTCGATATTCGGATTTTATTGAAAAAATGAGAAACAAAAGGGCAGAGCCCAAGTTTCGAACTCGCGACCACTGAGGCCGACCCACGGATACAGTAAGCGCCCAACACAGTCATCGACCAAATGGTCTAAGTGATCAGATCGATAATAAGTGATGTTTTTAGGGTCAAAACTCACTTCTCTGTTATTTCGATTTTCAACAAAAATGAATATCTTTGTGTTCTCTTCTTCTCCAAATTTATTCAAAAACTCCAGAATTTAATTTTCATCTTATCACAGCATTTTAGTGAAATAAAATTTTATTTTTGATATAAGAACACAATTTTTTATTCTCTGCTTGCATTCTACTACTTAATTTCAATTTTAGGGAAAAACAACATATTCTTGCTACAAATTGCCTCTAAAAATTTCTTAAATCAATTATAATACTTTTCATAGACATTACACATTTATTTCAGTAATAAAAACTCCTTTTTCATGCTTTTTATTAAACCAATAATCAACATCATAATTCCACAATTCTTATTTCAATTATTTCACATACAAGCATAACTATTAATTTAGCACATAACAACCAAATAAAGCATGATAGCAATGGTAGATTTTAAACTAACAATCATAATTTTACAATTAATTAACATTCTTTTAACATGCATTATCACAATTATCACAATGTCTTATTTTCACACCACATAGCTAGTTCAATCATTTCTTCTTAATCTTATCAAACAAAGCCTAACATGGTATTCTAATTAGAAGTTTAAGAAAGTTACCCATCTCAAATGGAGAGAAACACACAAAAGGTCCTAGGGAATTTCCTAGAATGAACAAAAGAGTTTTCTCCTCCTAGTTTGAGCCACCAAGTTGCTTCTCCTCTCTAGCTTGTTGTTGATGAAACTCCTTCTTCTTGCTCCTTGGTAATGGCCGGCCAATCTTCTAGGTGAGGGAACACACAATTTTGCACTCAATCTTTTAATCTCACAAACTCCTTAATCTTTTGTCTCACTAACTTGTATTTCTTTTCTTTCTTTCTTTTTCAATTATAGGTGCAAGGATAACTAGTGTGTGTGTGTGTGGGGGGGGGGGGGGGGGGGGGGGGGGGGGCGGTTAAACAAAATTTTAGTGGGAATAGATGGCTAAGATTAGATCAAATGGTTAAGGATCAAGGGCTTAGATGAACTGGGGAGTTGAAATAACTTCCCATGATGAAAGTAACCACTCTCCACCTCATCCACTCTCCCTTTCCTCTCTAGCATTATCCAGCCTATACCAAAGGGTGTGCATTGCACATTCTAGTGCAAGCACGTGCCACCTAGTGTCCCTCATTTCACAAGTTGTTCATGTTAAGAGCATCTGTAGTCGTTTGCTCTAAAAATATCCATATATGGATAAATGGATATAGGAATCCCACTTTTGCTGCACTCGTGCAAAGCTATTTTTTAGCAATCTATATTATAATATTAAGCGACGGCACTTGAAGTGCCATCGGAGAGGAAAAAAATTTTTAAAAAATGAAAAATTTTGTGGGACGGCACTTGAAGTGCCGTCGGAGCGCGAAAATAAAAAATAATTAATTTTGAAGAACGGACGGTACATGAAGTGCCGTCGGAGAAGGAAAAAAAGAAAATAAAAATCAAACCATATGGACGGACGGCACATGAAGTGCCGTCCAAGAGCCATATGGACTTTTTTTGACATTTTCCACTTTTTCCGAAATTACAAAAATATTTAATTAATTACAAAAAAATTTCAAAAAATTACAAAAACAATTCAGAAATTGCAAAAAAAATTAAAAAATTGCAAAAACATTTTCACAAATTGCAAAAAAAATTAAAAAATACAAAACCCTCCGGACGGCACTTCAAGTGTCGTCCGAGGATTTGGGGAGCGCTGGGATTTTTTTAATTGGAAAAAAAAAAATCAAAGGACGGCACATGAAGTGCCGTCCGAGGGATTTGGGGGATTTTTTAACTGAAAAAAATTATAAAAACTCAATCGACGGCACTTGAAGTGCCGTCCCTCAAATATCGATAAAAGCTATATCGATTCTCATTTATAGCAATCGATTGTACCGATTTATTGATAAAATGGATATTTGGCAAACGAGTGCAGCACGTTCGTTTGCCAAATATCCATTTTATCGATATTTGGCAAACGACTATAGATGCTCTAATAAATTATTTGTTAATAGAATGAGTCAAAACTACAAGATAGGTTATTTAAAAGAGTAATTAAATTAAATGGGCTCACTAATGGGCTAACTAACCATGGGCTCAAATGAATTAATTAATTAATTAATGTGGGCTACAAAGAGACAAATAGGCCTAGGATCAAATTAAGTTTTCTAAATTAAAAAGAGAAGAAATAAGACTACTAGTTTATGAAATATTTTTTGAGAAATACATGCCTAAATTTACATGTGCACAACACGTAAAATCAAATAGATTCTAATTTAAATTGGATTTGAAAATCTAGGATGTTATACAACGTCCCTGGTTACGCCAAGAAGCGTGTCAAGACTTGATAATTCATGAAAAATCCCCAGAAATTCATTTTAATTTCAAAAAATTAATTAAAAAATCCAAAAGTAATTATTTAAATTTGGAAAATCAATTAAAATTACAGAAAAATAATATAAATTTAGATTTATTAATTAAAATTTTCAAAAAAAGTGTTTTTAAAACTGGGGGAAGTTATTTGAAAATTCGGAAAAAACTGAAAAGTTACTAAAAATTTCAAAAATATCTAGAAAAATATTCACCGCCTACAGAAGCTTGTGATCAGTTTCAAAAATATCTCCAATGCTCCTTGAAAGCTAAGATTGTGCCCCAGAGTCCAAAAGTAAGCCGAACTACTTCCCGAAAACCAAGAAAATTATCTATCGTGAGTGGGGAGCTTATGATGATGGTAAAAATCAAAGCAAATCAGGGTCGTACGAATCCAGCACAGATCACAAATCTTCTACAGGCATGTTAATCATAATGGACATCTTTAACAAGTCTGGGTCATCTTCAGGCTCCTCTATAAGACATGAGTCTCTTTCAAGCCCATAAAAAGTGATAGATTAGGCCCACTAAGAGAGACCCAACCCATGAAGGTTGTAGTCAAATATCTTATCCCCAAACAAGGGAGCTTATCTCTTGAGGGGGAGATTCGAATAGGAGATAAAGAATTTATAGTTGAACTAATGGATTCATATCAATCTCCTGTACTATTTCTCATGCCTGTAAATACCCTCGTCCCTCCTCAGTCAGAAGGTAATCAACAGTTTCGCTCTCAAACTCTCTCTCTCTCTGGTTATGACTTGAGCGTCAGAGGGTTGTCGTCGGGGTCATCCCCGTGTTTCAGGCTTTTCCAGGTATATCGGTTGCGTCAGCAACCGTCGGATCCAGATCACTGTGTTCAATCAATGATCCAGATTCAATCTCAAGAGCTCTAACCGCATTTCACGGCAACGATCAAATGTCAGATATTTAGTAGTTTTCATCAATTATTAACTTACTATTTATTTGCTCCCACACCAAAATAAGCAGCAACACTAATCACTTTTCATCAAACAGAAATATCGAAACTACAGCTCACAAATTAAGTTTTGACCATCACAAAATTTCATCAGCCATCATGAGACAAACATATATACGGGGACAACATTTTTTATTTGGATGGTTACAAGATTTATTCATGCAAAGATTACGATAGAAATAAAATGTTCAAATATCCTCATACCAAGGTATTTATTATTTTTAAGCACCCGAAGTACATAAGAAAAGAAAGAAAATTTTAACACCAGACAACTGAACAGCAAAGAGAAAAAGTAACAAAACTAACGAAAAAAAAAAACTTAAAATTAAACCAGATTGTATTATCCCAATTTGTAAATTTCTGTATGTCTAAAAGGTTTACATGCAGACTATCTATAAACCAACCTAAAAAAACGAATAGATAGCTATAAATTAAGCCACTGTTTTCCCTCACAAAAAGTATCAACGCTAGTTCCTTATTCATAGTGTTACAGTTTTATTGGCAACCGATTTAGATTTGTTACATGAGCTCGATTAAGTGTACATATTGGTCCATATTATAAATATTGTTTCAATGTGAACTGGTTCAGTATCCGGCTAAGATCAGCATTCGGCTATTTTCATCCATAACATGCCAAAACATATTGGAAGTCAAGGATAATGTTGCTGCTTATTTTAGTGGGGAGCAAACAAATAGTGAGTTTATATTTGAATGAAACTACTAAAGATCTAACATTGGATTATCGCGATAAGAAGTACTTAGAGCTCTCAAGAGTATATCTAGATCGTTAATTGAACACCATGATCAGAATTTGACTGCTGCTGACGCGGCCGATAGACCTGCTAAAAGTTTGAAACACCGGAAGTGGCCCCGGCAACAGATCCTCCGACTCTCAAGTCAGAACTAGAAAGAGAGAGAGTTCGAGACAAAAGTTGCAGAATTATTGATCATTCTGACTGAGGAGAGGGAAGGATATTTATAGGCCTGAGAAACAGTTTAGAAAAATGATATGAATCCATTATATTGATATGTATCTATTATATGATGTTGATTCTCCTCCTTAAGAGGTAAGACTTTCTTATCCGGGAAGAAAAGATTTAACTTACAGCCCTCATGGGCTGGGTGTCTCACTTAGTGGGCCTAGTCGCTTTTAGTAGGCTTGAGAATGGTCCATGTCTTATAGATGAGTCTGTAGAAAGCCCGAACCTATTAAACATGCTACCTATGACTACTCTACATGTAGATGCTTTAGGATCTATGCTGCAATCATACGGCCCTGATTTGCTGTGAATTTTACCATTATCATAAGCTCCCAATCCCAGAAGACAATTTTCTTGACATTCAGAAAGTAGTTCGCCTTATCTTAGAATTCCAGGGTACAATCTTATCTTTCAGGGTCAATTGAAGATATCTGGAACATATCAGATGCTTCTAGAGGCAGCAAATATTTTTCTGGACTTTTCCGATTTTTCTGGAATTTTTCATAATATTTTGGATTTTAAATAATTTTTCGCCAATAAATAATTACTTTTCCAAAACTTCTAATTAACTATTCCAATTTTTAATTATTTTTCTGAAATTTAAAATATCTTTACTGACTTATACAATTATTTTTGAAATTTTTAATTAAAATTTTGAAATTTTAAATGTTTTTTGGGGACTCTTTATTGATTTATCTGACCTGAGCAAATTTTGAAGCGATCTGGTGCATTGATCGCCACTTGGCTCGCCCACTAAGTGGATTGGTTGGCTATGATGGTGATGAGAAACATGGCACATCCTGGTGCATCGATCGTGACGGAGTTCGCATATCTGGGTGATCGAGCAGTTGGAACTCGAATCGGAGGGGAAAGGCGATGTGGCTTCGTTTGGGTCGGTTGCTGCTTTCGAGCATTTATGGGCGATCCTACGGTCTGTTGCTTCTTTTGAGCACCCATCAGCCTGACCAACCATCAGCCTGGGTGACAGTGACACCGGCTAGAGAGATGATGGCAACGACCGCCATGACGAAAGTGAAAAGGGATTTGGTGGTGAATGCCATCAAATTTTGGGGATTGAGAAATTTAGAATTAGGGCTTTGAGATTTGGAATTGGGGGGTGACGAAGATGATCGGGATTTGGAGGAGTTGAGGATGAGGGTGATGATGATGTAAAGGAAGTCGTCGGCTTCGAAAAGTCTCGATTTTGGTGCTTGAGGATGGTGCGGATTGCGAGGAGGGATGAAGGAGGAATTAGGGTTTGGGATGCAGCCGCCATTGTTAGGGTTTAGGATTTTCTTGGGTTTACCATGGAAGAATATGAGGGATTATAGTTAGGGTTAAGAGATTAGGGAGTTATGGATTTGAGATTTTTTTTCATGGCTATAGATCTAGTGTTTTGGATCAGGACTCTGTTACCATGTTAGATTTAGTGATAGGAATAAGTAATTTATTGATTTGTTGGATTCTTATTGAGTTGAATTAACTAAGTAAAATAGGTCCCCTATATATAGGAGAGAAGGGAAGACTAAACCAATACGGTATTTGATATGAGACCAAGCTAATATCTATTATCTAACATAATATCTAGAAGCAGTTAATTTTCACTGAGAAATTACTGTTTAGTGTTCCTTCTCTTGGAAGATAGATTGTTCATTCATTTATTTGATTGAAATGAAAAGAAAATGCTACCTACTTTCTTTTACTGATAAAGCTTCATTTTTGATAGTTTGGAAGTAGATCAAGCTGAGAGTCATAGTGAGAGTGAGAGGTGGTAGAGGACTAGAGGGCAAGATCTAGAGATGATTAGACTGATCTCCGTATAGATCCTTATAAATTTTGTAGATTATACTACTTGTAAGATTGATCTCAATCTCAATTTTATTTTATTTTTTATTTTGACTACTCAAGTTCATTTTACATATGACAATATTTGAATCATGAATATATTGAGTTTTCGTATACTGCATACTTTCTTCAATTCCGAGTTATTTATATGTTATATCTTCTTTGAATCTTCTGATATATATATATATATATATATATATATATATATATATATATATATATATATATATATATATATATATATATATATATATATATATATATGAGTCAAGCTATTATGAGATGGTGAGATGGGTGAGATTAAAATGTTTTTGAAGAGATAAGCGATTTGATTCATCTAAATCTCGATCACACCGGTCACATCACTATACATGTCATCAAGATGATGTGTGCCAAATTTCAAGAAATTCAGAGTCCTGTTGCCTATGCATCAAGACATTCAAATAAATGTATATATATGTATTTCGTACCATCTTCATGACATGTTGAACGTTTTGATGCATAGACTAGAGGTCTCCAAATCCCTTGAAATTTTGAACATACCATCTAGAGACATGTAGAGTGATGTGAACGGTGTGATCGAGATTCAGATGACTTAAATCACTCATCTCTCAAAAAAATATTTTAATCTCACCCATCTCACCATCTCATATTAGCATTATTCTATATATAATCACTCATCTCTCAAAAAAATATTTTCATCTCACCCATCTCACCATCTTATATTAGCATTATTCTATATATATATATATATATATATATATATATATATATATATATATATATATATATAGCAATGCTTCATTGAAAATGGGCTTGTTTTCACAGACCCGTGAAAACAGACCTGCTGGTCATTGGACCAGTTCGATCAAGATCCAACGGCCATGATCGAGCCCCATCCATTGAATGAACCTAGGCCGTTGTTGGTAACAACGGCTAAAGTTGTATGAAACAGCAAAATTTTATAACCTAGGCCGCTGTTGTGAACAATGGCCTAGGTTATAATAGGCCATTGTTCCTAAGTTCATTGGAACAACAGCCTAAGTTGTTTGAAACAACGAAATTTTATAACCTATAACGACCTAGGTTATAAAAGGCCGTTGTTTGAAATAATGGCCTAAGTTCATTCGACATTTTAGAGCGAATGAGGCGAAGAGTTATTTGGGACGAAATTCCCAAATTATCCCTCCACCACTTAAGTGAGATGGGTGATGGGCGGGCTCGATCTGAGTCATTGATCACGAGCCGTTGATCACGATTAAGAGCGATCCAACGGCTCAGATCGTTGTTTTCACACCCGATTGAAAATAAACCTGTTTTCAACCGAGCATTGCCATATATATATATATATATATATATATATATCAATCAGAAGATTCAAAGAAGATATAACATGTTGAATAAATAATAAGTGCAAAAAAGTTTTATTAAAAAAAGAGGCTATCCCGGCATTTTTGCAATCGCCGGGATAGTTTTTATCTTAGAAAACAAAAATGGACCTACACCGGTGTTTCGAAAATGCCGGTGTAGACATGGGGCTATACCAGCATTTTTAAAAAAAATGTCGGTATAAACCCCATGTCTACCGCAATGCCTCCTACGTCGGCTTTTCCGCCTGCATTTTCAGTAGTGCTGGTAGAGGAAAGCTCGGCGTTTAAAAATGTTGGGCAGGGGAAAAAAATGCCGGTGTGGGGGTTTTGTGTTGTAGTGCCCCATAAATTCCCTTCTCAGCTTGTTGATCTTCAGGTGAGTTATTTTCACTTGTTAAGGTGTACTGCTAATTCTTGAGTCCTATCTTCTGCTTTCATCCAATCTTCGGTGCACACGAGTATGCCGAATGAATCCGTCTTCAAGCGATTCCTGTAATCTGATAAAATCTTGCCACTTGACGAAAAAGCACTTTCTGATGCAACTGCTGACACTGGAGGGGTTAGTAGATCTCTAGCCATATGTGAAAGAATTGGAAAAAGATTTTCATGGGTTTTCCAGCATTTTAACACTTCAATCTTAGAACTAGAACTCCCGCTGTCTTGTGAATTATACGAGTTTAATTCATTAGGTGCATTAGTCCTAGATTTTTTATTGAATATGAGCAAGTAAATTTTCAGGGCATCTTCTAATGAACCATTACCATTACCTCTAGATGAAGAAGAAGAAGTTGATAAACTAGTTTGGCATGTTGTACCATTAGCTGCATAAGTTTTATACTCAAATCTAGCTTATTATTCATTACATTCATATTGAGAGTCTTCATGAAGTAAACTAAAAAATATTTCAATCAAACTCTTCGTACCCACTAATTTGATATGAGGATCCATTACAGTAGCAATACAATACAATATAGGAGGAGGATTAAAATACTTCGAAATTTTATCATAAGCGGGAATAACAATATGGCTAATATAAGAGTCGGAAAGCATGTTGAAAAGTTTGCATCATCATAATTATTGAAATAAAAATACTACTAGAAGTGGAACCATAATATTTTTAAAACTTCATAGTTGCAGTTTTAAAATGTTCCAAAAATTTTAACAAATTTTCGGCAAAAAACCATGTTTTAGGAGTCAAGTTTTCCATATTTTTTGCAAGATAAAAATTATTTTTTACCTCTTTGAATTGGGTAACAACATTTAATAAGTTGAAAGTGGAATTCCATCGATGTTTAACTTCTTTAGGGAATTTTCTAAAATTTACTCCCTTAGAGCATCTGTAGTCGTTGGCTATATACCCATTTTTTGGAAATAACTGAAAAAAATTTGCTGCAGTCGTTGGCAGTATACCCATTTTTTTGGTTTGGATGAACAGTGGGCTTCTATATTTAGAAGCTGATATAGGATTTTGCAAAATATTGATCTTTTGTCTGTTCATTTTATTTAAAAAAAAGAATTGGACAAAAAATCATCTTCCGTCGCTGTAATATTTTTTAATAAATATATCAGATGGGAAATGATTTCCCCCGTCGGATATTTTTTTTTAATGGTCGGGCGGGACTTCGTTTTATTAAAAAAAAGAAAAAAAAATCGAAGTGCTCGGATGAGAGATGATCTCCCGTCCAAACCAATTTGATTTTTTTTAAGAACTATGCCTATATAAATTATTATAGGTATATATTAGGTTTAAATTTAAATTAATTAAGATTTATAATTTATTTAAGTTGTAATCAGGATTAAACTAAGATTTTATTATGATTAAGTTAGGAATTAATATAGGAAAAATTTCTTGGACGGGAAATGATTTCTCGTCCATGGTAAAAAAAAAATCCTCAGACGGACGATGATTCTTCGTCCGACACAAATTTTGGGTTTAAACGACTACAGTTAAAACCCAAATTTTCTATTCCTATATGCCAAATATCCAAATTTTGGGTTTGAACGACTACAGATGCTCTTAAGATTACACCATTCTTTAACTTGTTGAAGCATAGTACTACTCAAAGCAATAAAATGTATACAATTTCTAATTGCATTGACAAATGGATCGACTACTTTAAAAGCATGTTGTACACATAAATTAAGAATATTACATGCACATCTAACATGAAAATTTTCAAGATATGGAGGAGCTAAGTGGGAAGCATTATCAAAACTAATAAAAAAAAATTACCTTGAATATGAAATAAATCACAAACTTCTAAAATCCGTGTTGCGATAACTATACCACTATAGAGGTACAGTAAAGCGACAAGTGATATGATTCTTTTTTGAATGAGTCAATCACTATCGATCCAATAACAAGTTATGCTTATCATCGGAATATCGTTACAACATTTCAAATAATCGAAACGTTAACGATACTCTACAAGTTAAAAAATATAAAAGTACAATTAAAATGTCTCTCATTCCGGAATAAAGTTTAAAACAATGTCCTTAAGTGTGTTTCTAGGAATTCTTTTGAAATGTGGATTTAGTGCATTTCGGTTAAAGGCATGTAGGTACATACTCTCGGAATAGGAAAATGGTAACTCTTCCTTAGTAACTAATCTAGCTATTTCCCGACGAACAATTTCAGGATCATATCTATGGATACCTACTTGTCCGGTCCTAGAGTTGATCTTTTGTTAGGTTTGTTGGTCTTGTACTAGTTCGGGGTGTACATGTAACACCCCGTAATTCTTGGAGGTATAATATACTAGTATAATATAGTATATATATATATATATATATATATATATATATATATATATATATAGAGAGAGAGAGAGAGAGAGAGAGAGAGAGAGAGAGAGAGAGAGAGAGAGAATTGCATAAGGGTAATAATGTTGAATGGCATAATGGTAATAATGAGATTTAATTAAAATGAGATGAAGGGGGGGTTGCTGTGCTTTGGCTACACGTGAAGGGGGTGTTGTGAAGTGGGCCTAAGGAAGGTGGTGTGGGGCTTTGTTAGTCCCATATCGGAATTTAACAAGAATATATTAATAAAAAATATAATTACCTATGACCAAGAGTCACCAAATCGATTAACCACCTTTTGAGAGGTAGCCTGTGGTGGGCAGTTATTCTAATAAATATATAAATTGTCTGAGTTGGGGTCGGGGGTGTTACAGAATGATATCAGAGCTGACTTTCGACACCGATTGTGGGTCAGAGTGGGTGAGAATTATGCCTGAGAGGGTTCTGAAGTTAGTACGCTGGCAGTTTGGCCAGGGGCAGTATGCTAGAATTAGCTAAATCAGGGTACTCCACTCCACATCGGCAAGATATTTGCCTGAGAGGGAGCTGAGGTCAGTGCGATGGCCTAAAATTAGCTGCATCTAACACCCCGTATTTCTTGGAGGTATAATATACTAGTATAATATGGTATAGTATATATATAGAATAGCATAAGGGTAATAATATTGAATGGCATAATGGTAATAATGGGATTTAATTAAAATGAGATGAAGAGGGGGTTGCTATGCTTTGGCTGCACGTGAAGGGGGTGTTGTGGAGTGGGGCCTAGGAAGGTAGTGTGGGGCTTTGTTAGTCCCATATCGGAATTTAACAAGAATAAATTAATAATAAATATAATTGCCTATGATCAAGAGTCACCAAATCGGTTAACCACCTTTTGAGATGCAGCCTGTAGTGGGCAGTTGTACTAATAAATAAATAAATTGTCTGAGATGGGGCCGGGGTGTTACAGTACATTGTTATGTGTCGACTAATTGTACACGTTCTCTCACCCTTCTTCCATTTGGAACGAGCATTACATGTTTTACAAATATTTTATCCTATTCTAGAATTGTCCTCGTTTGGGATAAAATCATAAAATTTGTAGACTTCACTAGTTTGGTCTCTATGTTTTCTACTAAAAGTGGATTGTGCGGGTTCGGTGTCATGTGTTTATGTGTCACTAGCATGCATTTCTTGTTGTATGTTGGGATCATAATTTTCTGGCGCAACACTTTCATAATCTATGTTAAGGTTATGGTTTTAATCGGTCTCTAATTGTGGGATTATTAGAGGCCGACAAGAAGAACTAGTTAAATCTTGTCCACTTTGGCTATGAGCGCTATCTCGTGATTGTGACATGATAAATGTAGTGGTATAGTAGTATATGTGAAAAAACAATTTTTAGTGTAGTAATAGTGTATGTGAAAAAAAACAATATAGGAGGGTTGAGAGAGTTGCGGTAGTAGTATATGTGAAAAAAATGATAGGAGGGATGAGAGAGAGAGAGAGTAGTGAAAAACCAACAAACAAGTTTAATAAACAAAAGTTAAACTATAACAATAATAAATAGTTGAGAGAGTTGAGAAATTTTGATACCGTACTTCATGAATATAGATTTAGAGAGAAAATAATAAAGATAGTTGAGTAGACGACGAGAATTCAAACGATTGAGCATCTTCACTTGAGAAAATATGTAGTAGAGTCATAGAGAGAGAGCGAGCTTGGACAAGAATTTGAGTAGTAGAAGGAGTTGGTAGTAGACGTAGTCACTTCGACACGAATTCGACACAATCGAACTTGTTCACTGCTTTGTTGCTTCTTTGTTGAAGTAGATTGAGAATTATAGTAGTAGTAGTAGAAAGTTGAGAGAATAAGAAAGTTGATAGATGGAGAGTATAGTGAAGTTGTGGTAAAAAAATGAGTGAAATTAGGAAATTTTTATAGTCAACCCCCCCCCCCCCCCCCAAAAAAAAATAATAATAAAAAGCAAGATCAACAGCCAACGACTACATTTCCAGCGGTAGGCCCGTTCGGGCCGCCTATTTGAACCGTGTCTGGGTCGAACGTTCTCAACTCAGAGGGTTGTGGGTCGGGTTCAGGCCGGGTTGCGTTGGGTTACGGGTTATGAGGGCTGGGTAGAGCGAGGTTTTTCAAGTGAAACCCGGTCCAACCCGTTTATTAGTGCGGGTTTGAACCAAACCCGAATCGGGTTAAACGATTTGGGTCGGGTGCGGGTGGTTATAGGCAGGTTGTGGGTCGACCCGACCCGGTTGCCACCCCTAAACAATTTCCCTAAAAAAACCCAAAGTATGCATATGACATTTATTATGTATGACATGCATATGCACATATATAAGAACACAATGCAAAAGACACTGTTATAGAAACTCATTTAAATAAATGCTTGCTTTAAAAATTAAAACTAAAACTTGAAGAATCCGAACAAAATCTATTGGAGACCAACTTATTTCGTAGGATGACAACTACAACAATAATGAAGCCTTTTTCCCAACGAGTTGAAGTTGGCTAAATGAATCGTGATTTTTCATTTTGCTCGGTTTAGTACAATATCTTATGTATGACTATAAGCTATCATATCTTTTCCCACCGTTTTTACACAAATAAGTTTATGTCTTCCTCTACCCCTAACTCTACCCTCAATACTTATCAAATTACTCTTTTTAATGGGGGCATTACTAGGTCTACGTGTGACATGTCCAAACCACTCGAGACGATTCTCTCTTAATTTATCTTGGATAGAAGTTATCTTCACCATATCTCGTATATGCTCGTTTCTAATTCTATCATTCCCGATTTTACCACAGATCCATCTTAGCACTCTCACCTCTGCTACACTCATATTTTGATATGATGTTTCTTTGTTGCCCAACACTCTGCTCAATACATCATCGCTGGTCTAACAGTCATCCTATAAAAATTTTCCTTCAACTTCAAAGGTATATGTTTATCACATAAAACATCACTTGCGCTTCTCCACTTAAGCTGCCCTACTTGGATCTTATGTATAACATTTTCACAAACCTTCACATCTCTTTGTATAATCGAGCATAAATATCAGAAATAATTTTTCTTATGTATCTCTTGACCATCAAGCTTCACTAATCCTAATTTGTATTCCGAATATTTCTAAATTTACACTTCATAAACTATGTTTTAGTTATATTTATTCTAAAGCCTCTAGCTTCCAAAGTTTCTATCCACAATTTCAATTTAGGATTGATTCATGCGCTAATCTCGTCCACTAAGATGACATCATCGGCAAAAAATATACACTAAGACACCTTATCTTGTAGTCCTCCTGTATATTTATTCATAACCAAAGCAAAGAGCTAGGGATGTAAAGCCGAAACTTAGTGTAAACCTACTGTAATATGAAATTCATTACTTTTTACTATGGCTGTTCTAATTGTAGTCATTTCTCCTTCATACATATCATTAATTACTTTGATATACTGAATAGTTACTCTTTTGTTATTTAACACCGACCACAATATGTTTCTAGCTAGGGACTTTATCATATGCTTTTTCAAGATCTATAAAAATCATATATAGATTTTTCTTATTCTTCTTATGTTTTTTCATAAGTCTCATCAGTATATGAATAGCTTCCATTGTTGACCTCACAGACATAAATCCAAACTGGTTCTCATACACTATTGTTTCTAGTTTCAGTCTATATTCGACCACTTTCTCCCAAAGTTTCAATGTATGGTTTATTAATTTAATCTCTCGGTAGTTGGAGCAACTTTGTTTATTTTCTTTATGTTTATATATAGTACCAAAATACTCTTCCTCTACTCATGGGGCATCTTTTTAGTCCTCAAACTATTATTAAACAATTTTTTTAGTCAACTCACTTCTATATCCCCAAGATACTTCAAATTTCAATGTGTATACCATCCAGTCATAAAACATTTCCTATTTTCAATCCTAGAACATTTCGAACCTCTGAGATCTCAATTCTACAAAAAACCATATGCTCTCGACTCTCCCTCAATTCTTCTATAAGTAAGTTGTCCACAACATGTTCATTTAATAACTTCTTAAAGTAACTTCATCATTTTTCCTTAATTTCCTCATTTTTACTAAAACTCTTGAATCATCATTCTTTATACACCTAATTGTATTCAAAATTTTCATTTTTCTATCCCTTTGTTTAGCAAACTTAGGGATGTTATTTTCTCATTCTTTTGTTACTAATTTTGGGTATAGATTATCGTAAGTTTTTTCTTTCGCATCTCTTACTGCTTTCTTTACTTTTTTTTTTCTTCTAACGTCTTATATTTCTCTAAATCCTTCTTATTTCTAATTTTTTGTCATATTTTGAAGGCTGTTTTTTTTTCTCACAATATTTTGAATTTATTTACTTTGCAGCCCTCTACCTTTCGATTTTTATATACCTCATTTGATATTTCTCTTCTGCACGTATCCTAAACCAAAATCAAAACCATGACTACATCCTCATAGCTGACAGCAAAAAGTATCAATTGACATATATAGTTCTTGGTTTTCATCCCGTCCCAATAACATGTATGTAATTGGGAAAAGCATGCACTTCTACTATATAGTTTCTACATAATTTATACATGCATAGGTGTGTGATGCTACATGCACTGTATATTATACAACAATAAATATTTCATTTTTTTGAATTGTTTCAAGAAAAGAAAAAGAAAAAGAAAAAACCAATTTTCCATAATCAGAAAAAATCATTAAAAACAAGCAAATAAGACATCCAGTCTTCTACATATATATCAACAAAAAATACATTGAGATCATTGGCACACTGTATTTATCGAAATTCTAGAGCACGTACTTTCACGGTTTCACCAATCGATACAATTATCCACTAATTGTATACAAACAAACACACCTCAGAATATTTAGTCCGAGCTATTAATTAGGTTCAAAAGAAATACTCAACCATGCAACTGTATTCAAATGAGTATATCAATCGATTGAGAACGTTGAGTATAAGTAATTTTCAACCAAATGCACCTTGGAATTAACAAAAAAAAAATACAAAAAAAAAAAAAAAAATACAAAATGCACCTTGGACTGTTGCAAGTTCATCTTTAAACAACTTGAAAGTCCAAGTTCAGAAGAATCTTAGGAAGAAACTACTTGCGAGCTGAAAACAAGGATCAGATTCAGATGTGGTCCTTCACACATTTGAACAAAAAAATACTCGATTAATATTCAGGCGTTTCCATTAAATTAGCCACGTCGATCAAGTTATTTTACAAATTTCCATGAAAACAAACCATATTATAAGATGGCAGGATTAAGTTTGTTAGGCAGGAAAATTAGTAAATCCAAAGACAAAGCAGCAGGAATCCAGTCAATGGCCTACCTAACCCTTTGGCTTCAATCGAAGACATACTTCGAATCACATTAAGATATAGAGAAAGAGAAATGAATTACAAAAAAGAAATAATTTAACAGATAAAAGAAATCCAACATCCTACTGCAGATCTGCAGTCACAGAACAGCATTAATCAGGGCAATCTCTTCACTAATGGAAGCTATAAATTGAAAAAACATAACTACTATTTCTATTATGGTATAATATATATAGCTACAATAATAAGTACAAAGGTAGAAACTATAACTGAAAGGGAGAAATGAAAATAGATAATAATTGTTTAGCAGTTACCTTCTTCTTTGGCAAGTACTAACAAGATATCACCACATTACACTCACATGGTCAGATCTAGAGTACTTGTCATCACTTTCCCCTGATCCCTAAGCTTTGAGCCCTTATTCTCCTCCTTTTTAGGAGAAAACAAGGAGAGAGATAGACTACTATCCACTTCTTCTTCTTCTTCTACAACTTTCATGCAATCCGTTTGTCTTTTGAGCTTATTTGATCCGATATCAAGTGCTAGGTCTAAGTTCGGCCATTGGTTGTCTTTTTCTTCATTCCTTCTAATTGTCATGTTTACAAACCGGCGCGCTTCTTCTGCTTCCCTTGGTCTCATGCTGCTTCTTAGTCTTTCAAATTTGTTGTCGTTGAAGAAATATTGGGAGGAATAGTCCTTAGATGAGTCACGCAGGTTCCACTTTCCGAATATCATCTCCGCAGCTGAATTATACACACTTGAGCCGATAGTAGGAGTAGGATTAGGGGTGCTAGTGAACCCACCAAGATTCCTATTGTGCATCCATGATGAGTAGTCCCCAAATCTAATTAAAGAAGAAGAAGAAGAAGAAGAAGAAGAAGAAGAAGAACATGTACATAATTAATTTGATAAAGAGATAAGTTGATATATGTAATTAATTTGATAAAGAGATAAGAAAAACATGTACATATCATCTCTTTTTATGTGATGAACATGTCAATTTAGATTAATTACCTCGAATTGATGAAAGGCCTTTGATATCCGTGAAGGATTGGGAGTTTGGTTAAATTGCTTATATATTTCTCTCTTCCACTTCTTGGTTCCCCTATAACTGTTTTCATGAAAAATTACATATATAATATATAAATTTAGAATTAATGCCCTAAATTTAAGACATAAATTGAGGATTTTTAGAAAAAAATAATTAAAACTATATACCTTTTTTTATTTAAGAAAAGGGAATTTAAAACTATATACGTACCTTGGCCTGAACCATCAATCTTCTTGCTTCGATGCATCTGATTACATGAATCGAAGAAAAGAAAGTAAGACTCAATTAATAGATATGATCAAAATATGTCATAGAGTAAATTAACCTCACAAAAAAAAGAGATGATATAAACTACTTGTAAGTGGCTCTTGACATGAGCGATGCTTAGGCCTTTAACATTCATCAGTTGAAGAACGAGCTTAGGCGTTGCTCCTGAAATATAGTTAAACTTAATTAGAAAAACTGAACATGTCAATTTAGTTGTTTCTGAGAAAGAGAGAGAGCGGGAGGGGGAATTCATTATTCCACTCACTCTCTTCGCCACCAAGCCTGTGGACGGCGTGAACAAAGCAGAGGTGGAGATCTGGGGTCCAACGAAGCCTCGGGTTCTTGGATCGAACATACTGCCTCACCGGACCAAGTGAGCCCGAACCCGCTTTCCTCTCGCTCTCTTCCACAGAGCTATTGCTCGAGCTCCCTCCGTTTCTAGGGTTTCTTCTCTCTTCTTCCTCCTCATCATTCTGACTGCTCGAATTCTCACAGCTCTTACTTCCCATAACCTCCTTCAACTACAACAAACACACCGTTGTCTTCTCTATCGGCTTCACCTTGTCTTCAAAGAAGTAGTCGATTTGGGAAGAAATAATGGATAACCCTAACCTTGTTGTTGTGGAATTGTCTTGATGCACATAACTGACCTATGCAATAATTCTTGAATGAAGAGACTTGGATGAAGAGGCATCCAAAGGGCGCCGATGAAGAGTAGAGAGAGGTGATGATGATGATGATGAGTTCAGCATCATACCATCTTTTTCACTGACACGGAAGGGGTGGGAAAAGAACAAACTGGGTAATTAAGATGCAACCAAAAATTGAATTAAAACCCTAACCCTAATATGACGACTGACAGACACCAATCTTTCATTTTTCTTCTCTCCTACCTACCTACATCATGCATGCATCATGTACACATCATGCATGTATTAATTCTGTATTCAGTATGTGTTGATAAGTTGATATATGTGGATACATGCTTCTCTACCCACTAAACACACGAAAATTTTGCCGTACTACCCCACTCTTTGAAAATATTTGACGTTCTATCCCACCTCTGAAAACAATTAGCGATATGCCCTGTTTAGAACACGTCAGCAAGAAACGTTATTGGAAAAAACGGCATAAGTTATTTCGATGTCGTTCTTTCCAATAACGACATCTATTTGAAAAAAAAGTGTCATGCCGTTATTTGGAATAACGGCATAGGTTGTTTTGTTTTTCGACAGCTTGTAGTCTCCACTTAGAGAAAAAATTGCAAGTATGAAAACCTTATAACAGATGAATGTCGTTATTTGGAATAACGGCATCAGTTATATATTTTTTTTAATAAAAAGGTAACTTATTATTCATCCTCTCTGACGAATAAGTTAAAAAATATATATAACTGATGCCGTTATTCCAAATAACGGCATCAGTTATAAATTTTTTTTAAAAAAAATTTACATATTATTCATTCTCTCTGTTTCCAAACAACGGCAAGAGTTCATTTATATATAACTGATGCCGTTATCTCCAATAACGGCATCAGTCATTCGAATGTCGTTATTCAGGATAACGACATTATTTATAAGTATTTTTTACACTAGAGTTTTTTAAAGTTAGAAGATTCACACTTGTAAGAGAAATATACTGTGCCGTTATTCCAAATAACGGCATGGAAAAAAATGTAAAATAGATGTCGTTATTGGAAATAACGGCATGTAAATAACCTATGCCGTTATTTCCAATAACGGTTTATGCTGACTTGTCCTAAACAATGGTAGATCCCTAATTGTTTTCGGAAGTGGGGTAGATCTCCAAATATTTTCAAAAAGTGGGGCAGTACGGCAAAATTTTTCTAAACACACATGTTTTTAGAATTTTTTCCCGTACTAACCTACTTTTTGAAAATATTGAGCAACCTGATCCACTTTCAATAATATTTACCCAATTAACCCAATTTTGGATACATCGGCATTAACTACCATTAGAAATAACATCATAAGTTATTTATAATTAGTTGTTTCCAATAGCAGCAACTGTTTAAAAAAAAAATCGCATACCGCTATTTAGAGTAACAGCATCAGTTAGCTTATTTCCAATCGTGCTCTCTCTGACTTGAAAAAATTGTAAGTGTGAAAAAATCCTATAACTGATGTCGCTATCCCCAGAAGTCGTTGTTGGGGATAGGGACATCAGTTATAATATTCATTGTTAGGAATAACTGATGTCATTATTTGTAACAGCGACAACAGTTCATTTTATTACTTATACTTGGTTAATCTATTTCTGTGGAGTGTTTCCGCTGTTTCTAAGAACGACAACAGTTATACGGCAACAGTTATCTGATGCTGTTGTTTGGAAGAACGATTGTGGAGGAAGAAAGTTTAATGAGTATTATAACTGATGTCGTTATTTTCAACAACTGCATCAGTAACGCGAATGCTATTCTTGGAGATAACAACATTATTTATAAATTGTTTCAGCACTTGGAATTTTTTTCAAGTCAGAAGGTTCACACTTGTATAAGAAATGTACAGATGTCATTTTTTCAAACAAAGGCATTCGAAAAAAAAATTAAACTGATGTCGCTTTTTGAAAGAACGACATGAACTGACATGTCCAAAACTGGGTCAGCTGGATAAATATTTTTGAAAGTGGATCAGTTTGGTCAATATTTTCAAAAAGTGGGTCAGTATGGAAAAATAATCCTTGTTTTTATACCCATGTACTAGTATTATCATGTGCAAATTGTATAAACTAAAATAATTTTGACAAACTCCTAAATCACTGATTATCTACAGTTTTTAACAAAACATATTAACTACAAAACCTTAATTGAAAGATAGAAAAGTGTGATAGGTATCTGTGATGGTGTCGTTAGCAGCAGTGGCATTCTTGAGTTCGATCAAGACCGTCTCATTGTTTAGCTTCATAAAAAATCTAAAATCCATCCCTAAAACTAAGAAGAAACATGAAAGTTAAATAAATAAAATATAACAATGTTAATCAAAAAACAAGAAAATCGAAAGAAGAGAGGGAGGTACCTGTCGTGAATAGCAGTGATGTTCTTAAGTTCGATCGAGACCGTCTCATTGTTCAGTTTCATCAAAAACCTAAATCTCATCTCCAAAACTGAAAAAAGAACACGAAAATTAATAATATTGATCAAAAATCAAGAAATCAAAAAACAAAAAAAAAAAGAGGGAAGATATCTTTCAAGAATAGTAGTGGCGTTCTTGAATTCGATCGAGACTGTCTCGTTGCTCAGCTTCATCATAACCTAAAACTCATTCCCAAAACTTAAAAAAAAACCAAAAACTAAAAATATTAATAAAAAAAATCAAGAAATCACAACAAGAGAGGGAAATACCTTCCGTAAATAACAGTGGCATTCTTGAGTTCGATCGAGACTGTCTCGTTGTTCAGATTCATCAAAAACCTAAAACACATCCCCAAAGCTGAAAAAAGAACACAAAAATTAAAGATGGAAAACATAATAATAATAATAAAAAATTAAGATATCGAAAAAAAAAGAGGTAGGTACCTACTGTGAACAACAGTGGCATTTTTTAGATCGATCGAGACTGTCTCATTGTTCAGATTCATCAAAAACCTAAAATACATCCCCAAAAATTGAAAAAAAAAACGGCAAAAAATAAAGAAATCAAACATAATAGTGCTAATAAAAAATCAAGAAACCAAAAAAGAGAAGGAGGTACATGGTGTGAAGAACAGTGACATTCTTGAGTTCGATCGATATCGTCTCATTGTTCAATATTGAACATGATGGAGACTAATATGAAGCAAAGGCGGCAACGTTGGAGAAGAGTAGTCGCGCGTCGGAGGGAGGCAGCGTAGGGCGGAATCTGACTATGGCTGGGGAGGGACCGACTTTTTATTTTTATAATTATTATTATTATTATTATTTTGTGGGGGGGGGGGAGTTGGGGGATTTTGAAAGAGGGAGGGGAAGAGACCATGCTGGAGGGATTGATGTCATCTCCTTTTAAAAAAAAAAATGTTATATTAAATAACTAAAATTCCCAATTTAAAGCATAAACCGCTTCAACCAAAAAAGAAGAAGTGGATAATCATTTGTATGAAAATACAAGTTTTCCATTAGACCACCTCCAACTTCGCTTTTCATCTCTCATTTATAGGCAAAATAGTAGATTTAGGGAGAAAAATCTATTCCAACGGGACTCGCCAAACCATTCACCAAAATAGATATCTCAGATTTAATCGCCACATCTGGCGATATTGTATTGCTCGCCAAAATTCTCTTCCATTCTTTCCGCCTCTCAAAACCCAAAAAAAATGACACAAAATCGATCAGAATAAATCTGATCACGTTAACTTCATGATCGAAACTTCACGCGTGAGCGAAATCATGATCGTGAATGCGATCTTCGCGAAATCAGGTGAGATCATGAATTCGCTATCGCGACCTGCGCGATCTGCTTTCTGTCACTTTTTGTCGCGAGGAAGAAATTTTTAAGGTTGGCATATGGCTTTTTTTTACAAGTACAGAGTCTTTGGCAGAGGGATGTAAAGGTATTGCATTTTTTTGTTTGGGTTCTTTTCTTGGCTTTGGCTTTATAATTTAATTTAGTCTAATTTTGGGCTTAAAAATATCTAGGACTGGCCAAAATAGCTAGCATGGTTGGAGTGTGAACTTTTTTTGCTAGCCAAATTATCCAATTTTTTTTAATTTTGACTATTCTAGCGAGTCAAAATAGCTAGCATGGTTGGAATAGCAGAAAAATTAGAAGAAGAAAATTGCTAAAATAATAGCATAAGGGCATGTGAGTTATTTAGAAAGTTAAAAAATTATAAATAAAGGAGATGACAAGTTATCGAAAACAAGCATTGGGAGATTTCATAATTAAACTGCTAAGCGTTGGGGAATTTCATAACTTTTGCCCTACGTACTATAACGTTTAAGATATAAATGAACAAATATGGGATATATAAATATATTTTGTTAGAGCATCCACGGTCGTTATGGTTAAAAAATGCATAAATGGATAAATGCATATAGCAAAGTGTCGTTTCGCTGCAGTCGTAGAATGCTATATTTTACCATTTTAAATTAAAATAATATATAGACGGAGCTTCACATTGCGTCGGAGAAAAAAAAAATTTAATTCGGTCGGACGCAACATGACCTTGCGTTGGAGAGGAAAAAAATATATATTTTAAATGGTGGGACGACACTTGAAGTGTGGTCGGAGGGAAAAAAGCGTACTCGAAGTGCAAAAACAAAATTACTAAAAAATTATGAAAAATTACCATAAAATTACAAAAATTACAAAAAACTACAGAGGGGGCCTGGGACGTAACTTCATGTTGCGTCCGAGAGAAGTGGGGTTCTTTGGGTTTTTTTTATGATGAATTTTTTTTTTTGGGAGGGACGGTACTTCAAGTGCCGTCCGACCATTAAAATATTCTTTTTTTGTGCAACGACACTTCGAGCTCCGTCATTTATATATGCATAATTCTCATATCCTCTCTCATATATGTTGGACTTAATCCGAATTTGCTGAAGCACTTTGAATTAGTCAAGTTTGTTAGCTTTGATTTAGTCAAGTTGTTAGTTTGGTTAGTGGAGCAAATAAGGAGTAGTGGAGAAAGTCTAAGAAATAGTTGAGCCTTCCTATCTTTAAATAGGTACGTTATAACCTTTTGCATATCCCTCAGTGTACTTGTTTCTCAAGAAAAAAAAGCAATAAACAAAAGCAATTCCACCTCCTCTGTCCTCTTCTCCAGTGAGCTTTTCCTTTTTTTTTTTTGTTGTTCATCTACACTTGGTATTAGAGCTAAGTGAATGCCCAAGTATGTCTCGTGACACAGTCATGGACCTATCCAAGATGAAGGAGGGACAAGTCACTCTTCACTACCCGATGCTGTCAAAGAACAGCTACACCGCATGGGCCATCAAGATGGTCTTCATGCAAGCTCAAGGTGTCTGGGATGCAGTCGATCCAGCAGACCCGAAGGTTGAAGTTGAAGTTAGGAAAGATAAAATGGCAATGGCGGCCATTTATCAGGAAATTCCTGAGGAGATGTTGTTGTCTCTTGCAGAGAAGCAATTGGCGAAGGAGGCATGGGATGCTCTCAAGACGATGTACATGGGCACAGATCGCGTCAAGAATGCAAAAGTTCAGACTTTGAAGAGTGAGTTTGAACTTCTGAACATGAAGGAGACGGAATCAGTTGATGACTTCGCCATCAGATTGAACAACATCGTCAACAACATCCGAGCCCTGGGAGACAAGATTGAAGAGGCCTATGTAGTCAAGAAACTGCTCCGAGTCGTGCCTACAAAGTTCTTGCAAATTGCATCAATAATTGAGCAATTTGGGGACTTAGAACAGATGTCAGTGGAAGAGGCCATCGGGCGGCTCAAGGCACACGAAGAGAGATTTCGTGGGCATGGTGACAACAATGACAGTCATCTTCTACTCACTCAGGAGGAGTGGCTAGCGAAGACGAAGAAAGGAAGTGGTGGAGATTCGTCCTCAAATCCAAAGGCTCACGGCGGTTACAATGGAGGAGGCCGTGGTCGTGGAAGGGGACGAGGCAGAGGGTGTGGCTTCAATGGAGGCCGTGACAAGAGCAAAGTAAAATGTTACAACTGTGACATTTTTGGGCACTATGCATCGGAGTGTCGCAAGCTTCGACATGAACAAAACCAGGAGGCGAACTTGAGTCAAGTTCGAGACGATGAGCCAGCCTTATTGCTGTCCGTGAGTGCACAAGAAGGGTGCAACATAGTTCTTCTAAATGAGGAGAAGGTGGTTCCAAGGTTGTGTACAAGCAATGATAATTGGGATGAGTCCAAGCTGTGGTACTTGGACAATGGAGCGAGCAATCATATGACAGGGCCAGAGATCTAAATTCAAGGGATTAGATGCTAACATCAAGGGACATGTCAAGTTTGGTGATGGTACAACTGTACACATTGAAGGTAAGGGATCCATTCTATTTCAATGCAAAAATGGAGAGCAGAGACTACTTCGTGAGGTTTATTTCATACCAAACCTGTGCAACAACATCATAAGCCTTGGACAACTTTCTGAAGATGGAAACAAGGTTATCATCCATGGTGAGTTCCTCTGGGTTCATGATAGACATGGGAAGCTGCTGATGAAGGTGAAAAGATCACCTAATAGACTCTACAAAATTGAACTTGAAGAATGTAAGCTTGCGTGCTTAATGGCAAAGATATCGGAGATAGCATGGCTATGGCATACACGGCTTGGACATGTAAACTTTCAAGCAATGAATATGATGTCCGCGAAGGAGTTGGTGTAGGCCTTCCCAAGATTGAACACCCTACACAATTGTGTGAGGGGTGTTTGATGTCCAAGCAAATAAGGAATCCATTCCCTTCCCTATTCAAGCTACAATGCCGAGAAGGTATTGGAGTTGGTTCATGGCAATCTCTGTGGTCCTATATCACCACCTACACCTGCTGAAAACAGATATTTCTTTTTGTTAGTTGATGATTATATCCGACTAATGTGGGTTTACATGTTGAAATCAAATTAAGGATGAAGCATTGGATGCATTCAAGAAGTTCCGGGTGCTTGTTGAAGCCCAAACTGAATGCAAGATGAAGGTTTTTAGAATAGATCGAGGAAGTGAATTCTGTTCGTACCAGTTTACAAGCTGTTGTGAACATGCTGGAATCCTAAGACACCTCAAAACACCGTACACGCCACAACAGAATAGTGTTGTAGAGCGAAAGAATCGGATGGTGGTGGCAATGGCACGAATTTTATTGAAGAGCATGCAGATGCCGACATACTTATGGGGGGAGGCTGTCAGGCATGCAGTGTACATCCTCAACCGTGTACCAATGAGGGATCTAACTGGACTGACCCCCTACGAAGCTTGGTCCCGAAAGAAACCAAATATAGGCCATCTGAAGGTGTTCGGGTGTGTGGCATTGATGAAGCTACCGGGTGTACATATGAAGAAACTCGATGATCAGAGTAGAGCTATGGTGCACCTTGACTTGGAACCTAGAAGCAAGGCCTACCGCCTATATGATTCTCAAAAGGGTAAACTATATGTTAGTAGGGATGTCATATTTAATGAGAATAAGTGATGGCCATGGATGCAAGTTAATACTGCGGGAACAGAACCTGCGATGACCTTCATCATCGAAGGATCTAGATCATCAACAGTGGATGATGCCGGATCAACATCGAGCTGGATGATACCAGGTCATAACCGGAGGAGTCAACTGATGCCGGATGTGCTCAAACCATCACTGAAATTGTGCTGCCAAAGGAAGCAACATAGTCTACACCGATCTCAAGAATAGCCGCAACTGCCACTTCAAATGCCGCTGATGAAGCAGCCAACTTACCAACCCCAGCAACCGACAGTGCTCCAAGGAGGTTTAGATCGCTAGCGGAGATATATGCAGACAACGAGCAAGTGGAGTTGTCAGATGAGCTGCTTCTTCCTGGCGTTGATGAACCGGTTACATACAGTGAAGCCGCAAAAGAGAAGCAATGGGAGGAAGCCTTGAAGCATGAAATGGAGATGATTGAGAAGAATAACACCTAGAAACTAACTGACCTGCCACCAGGTCACAAACCCATCGGATTGAAGTGGGTTTACAAACTGAAGAAAGACACAGAAGAAAATGTTGTTAAACACAAAGCTAGGCTCATTGCGAAGGGTTACGTGCAACAACAAGTGATCGACTATGAAGAAGTCTTCGCTCCGGTGGCTCGACTTGAAACTCTGCGGTTGTTGCTCGCACTTTCAGCCAAGGAAGGATGGGAAGTTCATCACTTCGATGTCAAGTCAGCTTTTCTCAATGGGGAGCTCCAGGAGGAAGTTTATGTTGCTCAACCGCAAGGTTTTCTGAAGAAGAATCAAGAGAACAAGGTATACAAACTGTCTAAGGCCTTGTATGGACTTCGCCAAGCACCAAGAGCCTGGAATGCTTGGCTAGATAAGTGTCTAAAGGGGCTCGGTTTTCACAAGTGTCCACAAGAACAAGCAGTCTATACAAGAAGGAAGGCTACAGATGTGTTGGTTGTTGGTGTCTATGTTGATGACTTGTTGGTCACGGGCACGAGTACTTCAGAAATCTATAAGTTTAAGAATCATATGAGCAAGGAGTTCGAGATGAGTGACCTCGGCCTCTTATCTTACTATCTCGGGATTGAGGTTGATCAAAGTAAGGGGTGTATTATGTTGAAGCAAGCTGCCTATGCTAAGAAATTATTGGAGAAGGCAGGGATGGCTGATTGCAATCCCACAAAGTACCAGATGGAACCAAAGCTACAACTCAGCAAAGTTCAAGAGGGACAACTTGTGAACCCAACCGATTACAGGAGCATCGTGGGCAGCCTAGGGTACTTGATTCACACTCAACCCGATCTTGCCTATGCGGTTGGCATAGTGAGTAGATATATAGAGAAGCCTACAGTTCTATACCAATAAGCCGTGAAGCACATCTTAGGTATGTAAAGGGTACACTCTATTTTGGTTTGGTGTATGCTAAAGAGGAAGGCAAAGTCAAGGTGACAGGGTACTCAGACAGTGATGTAGCTAGGTATGTCGAAGATAGAAGGAGCACAAGTGGTATGGCCTTCTATCGCAATGAGAGCTTGATCACTTGGGCTTCTCAGAAGCAACGGAGTGTTGCTCTCTCATCATGTGAAGCAGAATTTATGACAGCCACAGCAGCAGCATGCCAAGGAGTTTGGTTGCGGGGATTAGTAAGGGAACTAACTAGTCAAGAGTTTGATTCAATTACTATTTATGTTGATAACAAATCAGCAATTGCCTTGATGAAGAACCCAGTATTCCACGAGAGGAGCAAGCATATTGACATCTATTTTCATTTTATATGGAAATGTGTTGAAAGAGGAGAAATCATAGTGAAGCCTGTGTGCACTGAAGAACAATGGGCAGACATACTCACTAAGACTCTAGCCAAAGTCAAGTTTGAAGACATGCGTGAGGTACTGGGAGTCAAAAATCTCATGCAAGCAAGTTCGAATTAAAGGGAAGATTGTTGGACTTAATCCGAATTTGCTGAAGCACTTTGAATTAGTCAAGTTTGTTAGCTTTGAATTAGTCAAGTTTGTTAGCTTTGATTTAGTCAAGTTGTTAGTTTGCTTAGTGGAGCAAATAAGGAGTAGTAGAGAAAGTCTAGGAAACAGTTAAGCCTTCCTATCTTTAAATAGGTACGTTGACCTTATGCATATCCCTCAGTGTACTTGTTTTTCAAGAAAAAAAAAAGCAATAAACAAAAGCAATTCCACCTCCTCTGTCCTCTTCTCCAGTGAGCTTTTCCTTCTTTTTTTTTGTTGTTCATCTACAGTATATAGCAGTCTCCTGTAGCAAAATATGCATATTATGCATATTTAGTAGACGACTGCAGCGAGTTTTTTACCAAAATATGCATAATGCATATATAGCAGATGACTACATATGCTCTTAGCGATAAGAATACTTATATGTATACTTACAGCGTATACTAGGTATGAAACAAAGTGAAAGAAGAGTTGGATATATCCAAAAGATTAAAAGTGAAAGGCCATAGAATTAAGTGAATTTCAAAATAGCGGAGCAATTTCCTCCTATTTGTGCGCATGGAGTATATATTGGAAGATAGAAGAGAGCAGTATGACGAGAATGCGTCGAGTCTAATATTTGATGCGAGCTGTCGGTGATACCGACCCAAAGAAATATATATATATGTATCAGAGAAAGATAAAGAAAAACAGAGAGTTAGAGAGAGGGATGTCAAGAATCACGGAATTGTTCCTGATTCACAATAATACAAGGTGGCAAAACTGGTAATCAGGAATGAATGAAAGGTAATGTCACTTGCCTCCTCTTTGGCAGGTAATTTTTTCGGACTTTTTAAAACGTGACAGTTTCATCTTTCAAAGATTATTTTCTTAGCAGATAATTCTCATGAATTACTATTCACAGCAAACAAAAACAAGGTGTTATTTATCAGATAGAATGGGTTCTTTCTCATTCCAAATTCATGGAGGTTTAATTAGTTTACCAAAATTTGTCAAGACCGGATTCACTTAAAAAATAATTGCAAATAAGTCCCTCAATTCTTTAAATTTGTTCCATGCCCATTTTTACTAAGATAATGTAGTAGATATCCTCCCAATTATATTGAATTTACATAAGTATCATCTTCCCTTCACCATTTTTGTTACTCACATTCAAACGAAAATACTCTTCTTCTTCTTCTTCTCTCATTCCTCCTCCCTCTACATATTCTCCACATACACATAACCCTCTCCCGGCCCCCTTCCCCTTCCAGCATTTATCGGCTCCATCGATCTCTGGCCTCATCTCCTGCACCCCCTCCCCTCAGCCACCTCAGCACCTCTGCTCCTCACCTTCTCAAACACAAACCCAATTTTACATCTAATGCAATCCCAAATGAATAAATTAAGTTGAATTTCACATAGCAAAATGCAGGGGTAGACTTGGAAGGAAAAAAAAACAAAACAAGTCAAGTGTAACCATGTCGTTGTTAAAAGGTTTTTATTTTTTTTATTTTTTTTTAAATTTTTTAAAAAAGAAAGGTGGAGTATGGCCACCCTATTTCATTAATAAGGGGTTAATAAAACAAACTCAGAGTACTGAGCCAAATACAAGGTCCTATAATCAAAACAAAAGTACATAAACTCCGGCCACCGTAAACATGGGAGGTGGGACAAAAGAAGAACAGAATGGGCACAACATACACGCGTCTTAACAAAATACATCATATCCCCCCAACAAACTCTGGGACGGTAGGAATCAATCAACAGTAATAGGTCAAGCTAGCAGTCAGTCGATCGTCGGGCCTATCTGGACTTCATCATCATCAAAGTCCTCAACCTGAAAAACGCTCGTAATCCTCCCTTTGGGACCTGCTGCGGCCACATTCGCCCAAAATGAAATAAAATGCATAATGTGAGTCAAATTACCAGAGATATTATTGCAAGTTCTGCGAAAATAAAGATTATTTCTGTTTAGCCAAAGAACCCAGGTCGTTGCGGCGATAGCGATATACCACGCTTCTCTTATAGTTCTTCTTTTAGTAGCGAATTTAGAACCTACCCACAGATCCTCGTACACAGTAGGATGCTGATTCGTCCCCAGGGCAGTGAGTATCTCAATGGGTACCGCTTTACTCCTAGGGCATTGTACAAAAAGGTGGTCTTTAGTCTCTGGGCAGCATGGTAGTTGCCACAATAAGAATCCACGTTCGGTTGGCATTTAGTGAGGTTTTCTCTAGTCAAAATCGCATCGTTCAGCACCAGCCATAAGAAAACTTTGATTTTCAGCGTGGCTTTCGTCCTCCATATGACTCATGACCACTTCGGGGTACAACCCCTAAAGTGAATGCGGTTATACAGGGAGTGCACGGTGAACTTGTCGTTCTTTTTCAGTCCCCATGATTTCTTGTCTGGACCCTGAGAGCAACTAATTTTAGTGTTTGTGATGTATGTCAGAAGTTCCTTGAGTCTAAGCTGAGAGTCCGAGTCTAATGACTGTTTAAAGGCTGGTTTCCAGATGCCTCTTTTTAGGTTGCGGCCACCGTGCAGTGTGGTTGAGACGCATGATCATATAGATCGGGGAACAGAGCTCGAAGTGTGTGATCACCACACCACTTATCCCACCAGAATCTGGTGAGTCTATCGTTACCGATAACTGATGTCATACTGCTAATGAAGGGATCGTAGGCCTTAGCTATGCCTCTCCAGAACCAGGAGACACGAGGGCCTACCCTGAACCCCAAATTTTTCGTTCCATTCCCATGCAGATATCCCTGAACAAAATCTTGCCACCCTTCTCTATTGAGGTGGAAAACTTTCCACCACCATTTACCCAATATGGCAAGATTCATATCTCGAAGATCAATAATACCTAGTCATCTGTGTATCTTTTTCACCCATTTGGTAAGGTGGTAGCCGCCTCTATCCGGGTCTATTCCTTTCCACAAAAACCATTTTCGAGTCCGGTCAATTCTCTAATCACCCATCGCAGCATTTCAAAGAAGGATAGATAATAGGTTGGCAGGTTTGAGATGACTGCATTAATAAGCGTGACTCTCCCTCCCAATAAAAGGGCTTTACCTTTCCTGTAATACCCTGAATTTTCATTTAATGAGAAATGTTGATTTTCACGTGTTGTGCACGTGCAAAATTTTGTATGCATATTTTCTTATAAAATCATCTTTAATAACATGAACAATTATTTCTTCCTTTCTCTTTATCTTTCTAAAAAGCCTATTTCATAAAGCCTAAACTTGTTCTCTTATTTTAAACCCACTCTAATAATTAAATATTTTATTAAATAGCCCATAAGCCTAAAGCCCACTATTTTGAGGCCTGCAAACTTAATTAATCTTTTAATTGTCACAACTTGTCATGTAGACACAACTAGTGGACAATTGATTAATTAAATTTGTACAAATTTTCATAGGGGACACTAGTTGGGACACGTGCAAGCACTTGTGTGTGCATTGCACACCCAAAGGGAGGCCGGTTGTGGCCAAGAGAGAGAGGGGGAGTGGGATTGAGTTGAGGGGTAGCTATTGAGTTCATGGAAGTTTCTATAACTTCCCAACTCATCATAGTCCTTAATTTCTAATTCCTAGATTAATCCTACCCATTCATTCTCATCCTAAAAGTGTATAAATACCCCTAGTTTCTTCTCATTTATGCACAACAAATTACTAAGAGAAGAAAATGCTAGTGAGAAAAAGATTGAGAAGTTTAAGTGAGTAAAAGATTGAGTGTGCATATTTGTGTGTGTGTTCTTTCCAAGAGGAGGCCGGCTAGCATCCAAGGAGCATAGGGAGGCTCGGGTTACACACAATCAAGGAGGAGAAGGCAACGTGCAACACAATCTAGGAGGAGAAGGCTACTTTCTTGCATTCTAGGAGACTCTAGGAGCTTTTCATTTCGTTTTCTCCAAATAGGTGGGTGTTTCTCATGCTTCTAAATATAGATGCCATGCTAGGAACATTTTGATGAAATTATTAAATGATAACTAGTTGAAATTTAACTTATGTTTGCTTAATTAGAGATGAGATGATAATTTAGAGTAGAATTGTTAAAATGATTGTTAGTTGATTTCTTGTGAATTAAAATGCTAGAAAATATCATTGTTTCTATGCTAGATGTTTAAGAATCTTGTTGTGTGAAGAAATCTATGTTCATGAGACAAATTGAATGCTTGCATGCGCAATTAATTCGGTTAATTTTAAAGTAACTCTATTGTAGCAAATATGGAAATTTTTTTGTTCTAAACTAATGTGAATGGTTGATAAAGGAAAGCATGAAGAAATAAAATATTTTATAGAAATCTCTATTTCAAATTCTGTGCAAATGTGACTTTTTTCTAAATGTTGGAATTATGAACATTCGAACATTATATGAGATAAAAAATGCATGTTTATTGGTAATTAATGATTTTATAATTACTATTTTACTGTACTTGTATGTATATTAAGATCTGGAAATTTTTAGTTGAAAAAGAAAAGAAAAAGGAATATAAAAAAATTTGTTTTGAAAGTTAGGAAAATAGAAAAGAACCGAAAGTTGAGTTATAAATAACTCAACCCAAACAAAGAAAACTTGGTTTCTTAGACCAGTTGGTTAGTGGGGCTTGGGCGCTACTGTAGCGTGCAGGTGACTCATCAGGTCGTGGGTTCGAGTACTAGTCTTGGACTTTTAATTTTTGCTGTTAATAAAATCCAAACTCGAGAACAAAATACTTACCCACTTGATTCCCTACATATATCGCCTGTGCACTCTAGCCTAGTGGCTTGCGGTTGCGGTTGGTTTTCCTAAGGTTGCGGGTTCGATTCTGGGCTTCGGCCTATATATATTTTGATTTTTTTGGAGTTTTTAAAATCTATTTGTGGCCTCTAAAAATTCGACAAAAAATATGTTAATTATTCTAATATCATGTAGAGTCTATGAAAAATATTTGAGTATTAATTGACTAAAATCAAATTGAGTTTGAAGTAAAATTCCGTTGCAAACTATTGAATTCTAACTTTAAAGAAATTTTAAAAGTGATTATTTTGATGAAAAATATATTGGGTGACAAAGAAGAATTTTTGAATGAAAGAAAAATCTAATTGTGTTTCTATGGACTATTATTGTTAAATTGAATTGGCGTATGTGCGAAAATACGACTTTGTGATTTTTTTGAATCAAAGAAATGAAATGAATTATATTATGTGAATTGAATAATCTGTAGAGATAAATTTGATTATGAGATGCATGATTTGCAATTGAATTAATTGTAAGAGTTTTGATTCATAGAAAAGATTGATAATCATTTTAATTGAGAAAGAGAATTTATGAGTATGAAAAACTCAAGTGTTGTAATTATGAGTTGAAATTGAGAGCTAGGGTGTAGCTAAGCCTCATACCGGCAAAATGAAAGAATTATTGAAATGATATTTGAAATGAAAAGACCAAGATTTGGGTCATGTGAAATGAATGAATAAGATCGGTATAGTGGGAGTGCTAACCCTACGAGATTAATTTTGTTCATGATTCAATTAAATTAAGAACTAGTTACATAGTGAAGATGTGATGAAAGTAAGAGAAAAACATTGAGTATGAGGGCCATTGGATTGGCGGCATGAGAGTATTCACAGTATGTCCCACGATGCATCATGAGTAGGACGTGGATACTGCTCCAGAGTATCGTCCTGGTGGCGACGCTAATGGGGTGTTTGGCGACTGCGGGTGGTGTCATGTCTATGGTAGGAGGTGAATTACCACAGGATGTCTACATGATGAGTCATGTGTCAGTGCATTGGGATTCTCTCCAGAGTGCCTAAACATGAGTTCGTTGTTCGTAGAACATCTAGGATACTTGCCGTAGTTACAATAATAGATTAAGTCATGGCGAGGGATTGAAACCTACAAGATGAAGAACGGTTAAGGGCTTGCCCTCGGACCTATGTAGTATGGGCTGCATAGACTCTGAACAAGTGCGCATTAGTGTCATATAAACAGAAATTATTGCATTAAGGACTAAGTGTACATTCACAACACGACATCAATAGGATAGTCCCTTTAACTTTGTTTGTGAACAAGTTTGTGGTTTGTTAAGTATTGAGAATCATTATACTGTTTTCGGCATAGAGAGGATGGCCGTGTATAATATTTCGTCAGTTGAATGAACTGACGTACCCACAGTTTCTATGCAGGGTAAAGCACATAAAAAAGACTAAAGAAGACTTGATGCTTAAAGATTATTCAATTGTTGTTGTATCTCATTTATTGATGTAAAATTTGCTTCTGCTGTACAAATATTAATGTAAATGTAACTCTGATGTAAGGTAAAGTTTTATTTTCTTATAAAATTGTACGAAGAGAAGTGAAAAGATCCTATGGGACTCGAATTCAGTTGTATTTGGAATTCGGGGTGTTACATTTCCAACCTGCTAGACGGTTCTCAACTCGGTAAATGATGGGTAGCCAATCGACCTTTTTGAGTTTCCTGGGTTTTAGTGGCAACCCCAGGTACTGAATGGAGAAGCTCTCGGTGGAACAATTGAGAATCGTGGCATGTTCTAGTGCCTCCTCGGTAGTCATGGCAAGGGGGATGAGAGCACTTTTGTGGAAGTTAACCCTGAGGCCAGACCAAGCTTCAAAACTATATAGTATTCCTTTGAAGACGGTTGTTTTCCCGAGGTTGCCATTTCCAAATAGGAGAGTTTCATCTGCATATTGGAGAATTGAGCACCCTTGGCAATTGACTCCCATGGCCACCGGTGCGATCCAACCTGCTCTACGGTAGTTAGCCATCATAAACCGGAGTACGTCTGCAATAATGATGAAGAGAAGGGTGGAGAGTGGATCTCTTTGTCTGAAGCCCCATTTGCAAGAGAATGGGTGGCTTGATACCCCATTCACCAAGATTGCAGTTCTGCTGGTGGTAAGACATATGTGGATCCATCTGATCCATCTATCCCCAAAACCTCTTCCCACCAGCGCTTCCAGAAGACAGACCCATTCAACCGAATCATAAGCTTTCTCGAAATCCAACTTCAGAAGGTAACTCTTAGTATTTGACGTGTGGCATTGGTGGATAGTTAGTTCAGCCATGACTATACTGTCCTGAATACATCGTCCTTTAATGAACTCCGTTTGATCGTGACTGTAACGCTCCTGTCCCTAGCTCAAACAATTTATACAATTTAGAAGACAAATTAGATACTATGTAGTACAACTGTCCACTACAGGCTGCCTATCATAAGTTGGTTAACCGATTAGGTGACTCTTGATCATAGGCTATTATATTTATATATTATTTATTCATTATTTTAACTGATATGGTACTATTCGTTTTACTTATTCAGTTCTCTCTCCTGAGAACAACACCCACGTGGGCCCCCCTTTGAGGTGACATCATCACCTCTCACTCACAACAGAGCACACAACATGCTCTCTATTATCAACCCATGGGCCCCATTTCCAATTCATTTTTATTACCACATCCAGCATATTTCAAACAGCCACGTTTTTTTCCTTTTCAAGATATACTATATATATACTAATATTTATATACTCTTTTTTGAAAACTACAGGGTGTTACAGTGACTAATGAGACCATCCATCATCTTTCCCAGTCTATTAGCGAGCGTCTTGATGATGATCTTGACAGAGCAGTTAAGGAGACTGATGGGGCGGAAGTCTCCCACCCGCTGGGAGTCTTCTTTCTTAGGGATCAGCACAACCTCCGCAAAATTAAATCTGCCTAATTTGAGCTTATGGTCGTAGAAATCAGCAAACAACTTCAACAAATCGTCCTTGATTTCCTCCCAGAATGCCTAATAGAAGAGCATCGGGAAACCATCTGGACCTGGGGCTTTGTCATTTCCATGTTGTTCCCAGACCTCGTTCTCCATGAAGGTTGCTTCTAGGGATCACCTCATAAGGTCAGGGTTGCCCGTTGGGTCCTGCCTGAACTCGTGGTGAAGAGGAACTCTCAAGACCGCTTTTTGTCCAAATAGAAGTTTGAAATGGGACTGGACTGCCATTCTGATATCCTCGTCGCCTTGGATCATTCCGGAGTCTGAGTGGATCGAGCGAATAAGGTTAGATCTATGCCTCGATGGAAGAATGTTGTGTTCGTGTCTCCCTTTTTGAGCCACAAAATTCTGGATCACTGCTGCCATTTGGTTTCCTTAAGCCTATAGAGTTGGTCAATTTCCTGTTTGAATTGGAGCAGCCTATTCCACTCTTCCTGTAGCAGGTCTCTAGTTTCTTCAATCTTCCCAAGTTCCTTAATACCTTCAAGCATGGAGTCTTTCGCCCTCCAAATCAGCGCAAATCTGGTCCGGTTCTATATTCTGGGCGTGCCCCTAAGTCTTCCAATTTTCTCACACCATATTGCGGTTGCTTCAGTCCCTTTAGTAGGGCGGGACCAGCTCTCGTAGACCATATGATGGAAGCCTTGGATTTCTAATCATGCTTTTTCAAATCTAAACTTTGGTGATCTCCTGGGTTGAACTTCCCCGGAAGATAAGATAATAGGTACGTGATCCGAGGTGGATTTAGGTATTGATTTGGCCGAAGCCAACACGAATTTGGTCTCTCAGTCAGTGGAGACCAATATTCTATCTATTTTAGCTAGAATAGGGCAAAGATTGCATGTTTGACCAGGTGAACAACCTATCAGAGATGGGAATATCAACTAGTTCTAGGTCCGTGATAACCTCATTAAATGCTTCCCTATCTGATTGTGTGGATCCTCTGTCTCTATGTTCTGAGGTGAATCTAGTAATGTTAAAATCACCCCCCACCACCCAGGGGTGTGGCCAATGAGCTTGCAATGCTCTCAGTTCTGTCCAGAAAGCCGTCATAGAAGCAGAAGTGTGCGGTCCATATACCATGGTAATTGAGTGAGTCCACATGTCGGCTTTACGTTGGAGCAAGACTGGCAGTGAAAATTGCCCGTAGAGCTCGTCTAGGCGACAAAACATGTTGGGGTTAAAACCTAGAGCAATGCCCCCAGATGCCCCAACAGATGGGCACATCCTCCATTCAGAGATTCGATTTCCCCCCAGCCTACTCAGTCTAGATAAATGTATAAGTTTGGTCTCTTAAAAACCCACAATGTTAGCATTTGATTTAGCAATGATCTCCTTAACCATTTCCCGCTTGCCCCGCCTGCCCAGACCTCAAACCTTCCAAAATAGAATCTCCATTAACTACTTGTGGGGAAGGGATCATGACTCGATTTGGAAGTCGAGTTTGAAATAAGGTAAACCCTATCCTTTCCCCCTTCCCCCCTAATCTTATTAAGGAGGAACGCATTCCGATCGGTATCGCCAACCGCGAGACCACATATAACTCCTATTTTCCATATCTATTTTTTTACTATATTTTCATTCCTTGTATTCTTGTATTCAATTTGAGATCTGTATTTTTGTTCTAGTTCGAATAATATCATTCTTTTGTTTCAACTCAATTTTGGTGACAATATTTAATTCAATTGTATTGTTCGTTTCTGCTCTTTTGTGTCGTTCTTCATAAAGAAATGGATTGTTTCATCTCATCTATCTCTTTGTCCCCATCTTTAATAAATTTTGGGTCAATCTCTTGTTGGATCCCCGTCAAACTCGCTATCCAAATACCCAATAACTCAAAACCCCCTATATAAACCCTAAACCTAGTTTAACCCTAACCCTAACCCTTAATACTGTTTTACCCCTAAACACCCCAGTCGCCATCACCTTCTTCAACCTCCCGCTCTCTCATCTCCCATCCGATCCTCCGCCTTTACCCATCGTCGTCGCCCCCATCCCCTGTAGTCATCCTAACCATCACCACCACCATCCTCGCCTTGCCGCCTCGCCACACCCATTACCTCACTCTCCATCATCGTCCCCAACTCCCGAACCCCTCGTCACTGTGAACCCACCTTCGCCATTACCCTTCACGTCTCGTCACCACCTCATTTCCCCATTAGCCGTCGTCACCTTCGTCAACAGCTTCACCCACCACCATCACCAACCCCGTAGCTTCGCTTTCCCCTATTCTCCTTCGCTCCCCTGTTTCGAACCCAAACAAAGCACCTCGGCGCCACCAAGATCCACCGTGCTGCCCCGTCACCGCCGTCGCCTCCCTATGTCGTCGTCCCTCTCGACGTCGCTGCTGCCTACACCGTCAGCCAACTACCGCCGCAGTCACTCTCTGTCCCTCTCTGCCACTGAGAAGAAGGAAGGAGGAGGGAAAGTGAAGGAGGATCATATTCAATCTGAGCTGTCGGATCTCATCAAGATCCGATCTCCTTCAGATCAGATCAGATCTGATTGCTGTGTGGGTTTTCACACGTAGTTCGCACGTGCGTGCATTATCCGTGTTTTTGCCTCGCCTCTCGGGATTCTCCTCCCATATTTGTTCGTGTTCGGATTCACCGTCGTTCAGGCAAGTGTTCTTCTTGTAAAAAATTTTGCTCTAGTACAAGTGTTTAATTGAAAATACTGCAAATAGGTTGTAGTTGTGACTCCTTCTTGTCTCATCATTTGTTGATCTTAAATTATTCATCATTGATCCCATGATCTCAAGAGTCACAACCCTTCATTGATATATTATACAAACTACTTAGACTCATTTTATCTCCTAGTCACTTGAACACATGAAACTAAGAAATCCTAAACTTGTAAATGTGAGTTGTATCATGTATGTGATGATCTTACATTCATTAGAGTTGAGAAATACAAGAGACTTGCTGTTTTGATTCCCAATGCATCTGTATTTGTATCACACATTAATCTAGACTCATTATAGTCATTTATCATGCAACTTGTATATAGAAGAAATTTACACTTCACTACAACATATATGCCATTTGATAGCATTTTGTAAATGCTATTAAAGACATATGACAGCGTTTTGCAAATGCTATCAAAGCCCCCGCTATGGTAAGTTTATAGCGTTTCCGCGAAATGCTATAAAAAGCACAGCGTTTCGAAAATGCTATAAAAACCATCAAAACACTATAAAAACCATAGCATTTCGACAAACGCTATGGTTTTTATAGCGTTTTCAAAATGCTATAAAAACCATAGCGTTTGTCGAAATGCTATTGTATTTGTAGTATTTTCCAACCGCCACACCTTTAATAACGTTTCGGAAACGCTATCGTTTGTAAGAGTGGTGTTTTTTTTTCCGCGGTGTTTTTTTTTCCGCAGCATTTTTAAAATGCCATTTATTTTTGACCTGTATGCAAAAAAAACTACAGATGCATAGAAAAGTTTTGAAAATTCTCCAGAAGATATCAATTTGCTGATAGTTCAGTCAATGTTGTTCTCCAGCATCCATGATCAATGCTATAAAGCTCAAGGTCGATACAGTTGTACATAAAATTCTCAGTTTCCAAAACACCAATATTTTTATATAAAAAAATTGTAACAAGATAAAATTAGCACATGCAAAGCACATAAAGATTCAGCAGCATAAGAACCAATGCATTAACAGATTCGTCAGCTTAGAATAAGAGTTTTGAAAGCTATACAGAGCAACTTCTAAAGCACTTTTTGAATACACCAGTATACAGAGAGCAGCAATCTTAATATCACTGGATAAAGTTGTAGCTGCAATCTATTCCATGCGCTTCTTTGACTATGCACTGAACTGATTTGTTGTTCCTACAGAGAAAGCCATTTGATTGGTCATGTACCAAAAATCTCTACTAAATCATGGCAGCGAAATTTGTAGAGATCAAACCACTTGATAAACAAAATCAATTCAGTTTGCAACCGCTTAAACCATGGATACTAGACGTCAAACCATATGATAATTTAATCAGTACTCATACTATGGCATAACAATCAAAGTGAACGGTGAGACACTTACAATTACTGACATGGCACCAAATAGTCCATGTATAGTTCCTAAATTAACAAATACTGCTATTTCTAATATACTGCTATTCCTAAATTACTGATAAACAGTCCATGGCACCAAATAGTCCATGTATAGTTGGTCCATTTATATAAAAAATGAATATACAACAATGTCAGCAGTCCATGTACTGACATGGTACCATGAAACACTTACAATTACTAACATGGCAACAAATAGTCTCTCCATAAACTCCCCATTTTACGATATCTGCATACTGTGAAATTTTGTTTTAAGAATTAAAGCATTCTTTAGTTCAATAACATCTCAGTACATAATTTTGGTTGCCCCAATGAAGTAAAACAGAATCATTATTTCCCTAAGCATTTTTTGTTATATAAGGTGGGGGTACTTCCATGTCTCCTCTGATCTGATTATAGTTAAATTATCCCAGTATTGTGAATGGTGGAAGTTTTGAACTTGCTACATCTCAATGCTAATAAAAAACAAAAAAAAGAGCAACCAAACAGGATCCCTTGATCAACACATTGAAAGCTAATCACCCAGCCATTAGATAGAATTCTTAATACCAAATTACATGATGGAAAACCTAAGAATCTTTAGATGTGATTTGAATCTAGATGGTCGACTGTTTTCACTGACTTATGCTCGAATCAAAGAGCATATCTTGAACTTTGCAATTAAACGTGAAATCACTTCAAGCTTACAAGGTTTTCTAATAAGCACAAATATATCAAGGAACAGTGCGATTAGGTATTCTTACCTCAATAAGATTGTACTTGTTGAGAAGCTGCATTTTGGGCAATATACCATTGAAAGCTTCACAGGAATGAGATACTCCAGAATCATCCTGCACCAATACACTATTATATTACATTGGTATAACTGCTACATTCGGACATGATTTTGCCATCAATATGCGGCAGAAGTTAAATTGAAACATTCATAATATAAGAAAATCCAGGAGTTAAAATACTCGAATCAAATAACTCAATGTAAGAGAAATAATGCTGGTAAGAATACACCACCCATTTACACAAAAAAGGCATGTAAGAATCTTAAAAACATAATATGAGTTTATCCTGTGGCCATAAGCAGCAGCATTCTCCAACTTCATCAAATGTGCATTCTTTGCATCACCTGAAACCATTTTAAAGCAGAAATTGAATATAAGCTAGTACTAGATGGAAAATCTATGAACCATATACGCTATATCAAAGTTATCAATGTTATACTTGGGTTTCTAACAGTGCCATGGACTATGTAGCCTTTGGAGAGTAGACGCTTAATGAGCCATGTAGCTATGAATCCACCTGCACCTGTTACACAAACTCTCTTCTTCTCTTCTCCTTCCTGATCCATTTTACTTCTCTCTGTTTTGCTTACATCCTTTAGAGTTGATTAAGTAATGACTAGTCTGGCTTTAGAGAAAGCAAAAATAGCTTCAAGGATTGTGTGATAGGTTGAAGGTATGGTTGATTTGGTAATTATATTAAAGTAAAAAAACTACACTATTTAAATATAACAGAACATTCGATCTTTTGTGATGAACAGAAGCTGACTTATCTATTCGTCCAACACAGAAAATATATGGAAACCGATATATGAGGAATTAATAAATGAGTACGGATTGTGGGGACTAATGAATAAGGAAAAAAATTCCCATATCAAAGTTATAATTTATAGTGAAAAATATCATGTAAAATTGTAATACCTTGATGTGGATTTCCTGGAATCTTCTCAGATGAGGTTCAATATAACAAAGATAGATAATTGGTCCACTCTACAATGAACAATGATAAATAAGAAACCGTTAATATACAGCAAGAATCAACCTAGTGTTAAACCACTGGTCATAGGAAAATGAGAAACATGCAATGGAAAGTACATGTTATGCATATTTAAGTAAGCAAATTTGCTTACATCATCACATGGTGGCATCGACGTCAACCGGAAGTAAACCTACCATAGTTCCTCATTTTAATGAACATAGATATATATAATAGTTCAAAAAAGAAAAGAACAGAAAAGAACAGAAGTACTGGGTTTGAAAGATAATCAGAAGCATAGGCCCAAACCCATTTTCCAAAATACCATTGTCTTTAACAAAATCGTTTTGTTTCAATATCTCCAAACTATCCTCAACAGAAATAGGAATATCTGCCTAAAAGAATAAGAAACAAAGTTGCACAATGAATACTTTTTCTCTGTAAAAGGGGAGAAACTGCAATAACTAAATATATTAAGGGCTTATTTCTTCTTCTTCCAAAAAATAAAGCTTTTACCTCTAACATCCCAAATACTAAATGCAATTTCCCTTTTGCTCCTCTATATTCCCCACATACTTGTTCTATCAAGCAAAACAATAATCAAAATTATTAGTATCGAATCAATATTAGCTCAAGAAATTAACAACCTAAATTAATAAAACTCCATATATACCATGAAGCTAGTTTTTCTAATGTGACAATAACCTAGCAAAGCTAATCTTGAGAGCGACCAAAATAGGATCCACCTAACAAAGAAGGAAGAGCAGACCTACTTCAGAATATGAATGCATTGTCTAACTTCTAAAACTCAAAAGTTCAATCGTCAAACATAGACTGATTCATTGTCATAGCTTGATCTTTCTAGATACCTATGCTTTACATACCATTAAGTGGTTCTCCAAGGGTCAAGTGAACCTCATATTTAGCTAAAGTGCTTAAACCTCATATATCTAGAAACATCAGTATATAGTTTAAGATATCCAGGACTTGTTTCTGTTGATTGTTATGATTGATTAGTCCTTTCTCAATTGCAGGGATGTATACGAGGATGAACTCATCGAGCTTGCTGCTAGTTCTTGGGCTGTCTTTGATCACTTCTTGTTCTCCTTTCTTCTTGGTGTTTGAAGTGGATTCCATTGTTGTTACATGCAGGAAATAGAGTTAGATGTTTTTTTTTTTTGATTAAAACCGTGCATAAAAAAGCCCCCTTTGTGTCATTAATAAAAAAATAAATTAAACAAGTAAGCAAGGTACGATGAAACAACAAAGATAAAACAAAAAAGGCTTAAATCTCAGTACCAAAATCTGAACTCAAAACCAAATTTCTCCTGGCCTGCAATTTGCTTTCATACTCTAAAATACTAATGTTTTACAAGAGTTAAAATGTCACAAATCCTAAAATTATAAGGGTCATATCTAGAACAAGAATCTTAGGTTGGGTCCTTTAGTAAAAAGTATATAGGCAAAAAATTTAAAGAGCAGAAACTATTTTTCAATAATAAAAACTGTTTGGGAACAACTATTGCAAAATTGTTGTCCAAATGACAAAAGTAAATTTTGATAAATTCATTGTTGTTTGCATGATTAGTTTAAACTTATAATTGTATTTGGGTCAGTCTCAAGATAAAATCCTCTAAAACACCTATCTAAAGAATCAATAACATATAGATATTAACATCTTCTCGGATATCTACTATAAAATTCATGTAAATTATAGGGGTCTGATATGGAAGGATGTTCAAATAACAATCAGTATCATAAGTTGTCCTCTTTTTTGTTGCTATATTTGTGTCTCTTACTGTAACGCCCCTGCCCCGAGCCCGGACAATTTATACAATTTATAAGACAAATTAGATACTATGTAGTACAACTGCCCACCACAGGCTGCCTCTCAAAAGGTGGTTAACCTGAATTGGTGACTCTTGATCCTTGGCATTTATTATTTATATAATATTATTTCATATGAAACCATCGATATGGGATTAAATCCATTCTCAAATCCCTACCCGTGCACACACATGGAAGCAACCCCGTGGGCCCCTTCCATCATGTGCCACGTCACCCTTTTTTACAAGAACAGCACTCAAGTGCTGTTCTCTTCTCCTTCAAGAACCGGTGGGTCCCCCCACCTCTTCACACAAACCGGATTCAAAGAATCTCATTCATTTCAAATCCAAATAATTCTTATAAATCCCTCCTATAGAGTATTTCTATAGGACAAGTCTCAAATTTCCTTTTTATTATATATTTCAAACCATATATATATATATTTCAGAAATACGGGGTATTACATACACCCCCCCTTCAGAAATCAGCGTCCTCGCTGATGAGCACGGGGCATGCACAATCTAGTGCAGGATCTACTTTCTAGCCGATGTAGAGCATTTCTGTGAGCGTCACTCTCGTCTTTGGAATTCTGGAGACCAATCCCACTCTGCGGATCATTCTGTGGATCTCTGTCCATCGTCCCAGACTTCTGGGGATTGTCTGTCTCACTCTGCCGATCATCCTGGAGTCCATAACTCACTGCTCTCCTACACTCAGTGTCGAAAGTCGGCTCTGATACCATTTGTAACGCCCCTGCCCCGAGCCCGGACAATTTATACAATTTATAAGACAAATTAGATACTATGTAGTACAACTGCCCACCACAGGCTGCCTCTCAAAAGGTGGTTAACCTGAATTGGTGACTCTTGATCCTTGGCATTTATTATTTATATAATATTATTTCATATGAAACCATCGATATGGGATTAAATCCATTCTCAAATCCCTACCCGTGCACACACATGGAAGCAACCCCGTGGGCCCCTTCCATCATGTGCCACGTCACCCTTTTTTACAAGAACAACACTCAAGTGCTGTTCTCTTCTCCTTCAAGAACCGGTGGGTCCCCCTACCTCTTCACACAAACCGGATTCAAAGAATCTCATTCATTTCAAATCCAAATAATTCTTATAAATCCCTCCTATAGAGTATTTCTATAGGACAAGTCTCAAATTTCCTTTTTATTATATATTTCAAACCATATATATATATATATATATATATTTCAGAAATACGGAGTATTACACTTACATAAAGCAAGCACTAAACTCCTAATAAACATAATCTTACTAAAACCCCATTCATATTTTGAATATAAAGGAACTTTGATATAACAAACTAACTACACAATTCAAATGTCGTATCTGCCATCACTCACCAAAAAATGTAACTTAGGTGTCGACATTCATTTTCTCTACAAAGATCAAACAAACAAAAATCATTAATTCGTTAAAAGAACACACACATAAATACCATTGAGTTGTAGTTCGAGTTGTAGTTCAGATGGTAAAAGGTTGGGATGGGTAAAGGGAAGTTTGAGGTTCGAAAGCATGCTAAACGTAGCCCTTTATTCAGAGAAACACACACACATAGACATAAAAACAATGGAAAAACCCATCAATTCATGAAATCATTAATCATGAAGGTAGAATTAGTTAGTACCTTTTTGTGTTAGCAATCAAGAGAGAAGACCAAGAGCTGAGAAGCTTCAATGAAGAAATGTTCCTTCGAGCAGGAGACAACAATGAAGAAAGCTTCAATGAAGAGAGGAGAGGAGAGGAGACGGGGGCTTCGGGCAGGAGACGACGACAGCGACAGCAAGTTGGAGTTAGGGTTTTGGCGATGGGAGCGACGATGGCGATGGGGGCGCCGGGGGCTGGAGACGACGATGGCGTTGAGGAGAACGGATACGGGGGTGTTGGCGACGGGGGAGGTCGGGGACGACGGGATTTGATTTTCGATTTTGGGTTTTGAGGGAAAGAGATGATTTTTTTTTTTCCAATTTTGGGATTTAGATCGGGAAGGAGAGGATTTTAGATGATGTTGGTTTTGGAGTTAAAATTTCTTTTTTACACCTAGCACTTCAGTTTATTTACGGATATTATAGCATTTCTAAAATGCTGTAAAAAATACAGCATTTTAAAAATGCTGTCGCAGCTAAGAATAAATTTCAAAATTTATCAAAGACAGCATTTTCTTGAGAAATGCTATTATAGATCACTTTCAACAGCGTTAACACTTAAATGTTGTAATAAATCTGTTGTAGAAAGTTCTATATGTTGTAGTGCTTGCTGCTGTTTTTGTCTTTACTTGCTGTTTATAAAATCAAAACCTGAACTTGAGCTCTTAATATGAAATATATCCCTAAATGTATAGTTGTCAATAACATCCAGAATTTTTGAATTCCGAGTTACGGTCTAGAAGCTATTGCAGTTTTACTGCTGCTGTATCGGTAGTCGTAGATTCACAAAAATTACTGCACCTCTTTAGTTTGAAATTATTTTAACTATGCTGCCAGTAAGTAATTGACTTGAAATTTTTCATGCTGTTGCTGGACACCCTAGAAAACATTCTCTAATTTTCTCAGAATTAATTAATAATATTTCAACCCTGTTTCACATGTATAAACTCAGATTCATAAATTCTGGCTGAACATAAAAGCTGTATAGTTTGCAGTTTTGACATATGTTACCACAATTTTTATGTACCTTAATTATATACATTAGAACCGGGCAGGAGTATAGTTTCTAGACCTGTTGACAGATCCATATTTGCTATCTTGTAGCAACGAAAATTGCAGTTTTGGTGCAGCAACGTCATGCTGTCCAGATTTGGGATTCTCGTTGTTCTTGATATTTGGATTTGTTTTGACCCTCAAACTTGTATCCTATCTAGCCTAGACTTGTTCCATGTTCATGATTATGTTTACTTGACTTGTTTCACATACTTTCATGATTGCTTGATGATAATAATAAATAACAAGCTGGGGTTTATGGAAAAGACCATACTAGTGGACAATATAGGTAAGTGTATTCGAAAGGGGGCCCGTGTTTCCCATGATTTTATATTAAATAGAACTAAGTGCCACGTAGAACTAAGTACCACGTCATGGGTGACGGGAGCCACCTCTAGAGCCTATTATATGATTACATGATATGTATTTGCGATTACATGGAACTAAGTGCCATGTAGAACCAAGTGCCACGTCATGGATGATGGGGGCCACCTCTAGAGCCCATGGTTTGATCACATGCTCGTATTTTCTACATGACCTGAGTACACCGCCCTATAAACTCCATTACTAGGCCTAAACGAAATTGCAGTGACTGTAACAACCATGTGATAAAACGATGGCACATGAAGTGCTACCTAAATAGTAATAACCACCAGACTTGACACATGAAACTTGAACTTGATACATGCTTACTTGATACTTGAGGACATGATACATGAGACATGAGACTTGAGACTTGAGACTTGCAATTTGACACTAGACTTGAGACTTGTTACTTGACACATGTACGTGATACTTGATACTTGATGTTCGACACCATTACATATTTTCTAGCCCCATATCCTTCTACTAGTATTTGTTACCCAACCTACTCACTTGAGTTGTCTTTCTTACTAACTAGTTCTTGAATTCCCACTACTTGTTGCATCTCTATTATATTCTTGATTCCAAATCTTGTTCCATGTTGCTTGTACTTGTTTTACTATTTGTGGCCCTAACTTGCACTAAGGACATTTCTCTTGTTTTATCTATTTTCTCCTTTTATTTTTTTTATAACCAGACTTTGGAGACGTGTTGCCTGCTGGAATTGGTGAGCAGAGATTTTAGGCTTCAAATGGAGAAAAGACATGCTTAAATTATTTATTTCCTTTGAGTTATTTATTTCTTGCTACTTAAAACTTGTAACGGGCTTATGTTCCCGAGTTTTATCTTTTGATCCAGACTTGAAAACTATTTGGATATTATTATTTGTTTCAATTGTTTTCTGTTGCTTAATAAATTATTCATGCATGCTTGGTTGTGTACATCTTGTTATATTTTTATTGTGATGCTGAGTCGATCCTACAGCTTATGGATGATGTTAATCATTCGCTGGGTTTCATCACGCACCTGTATTCCGTATTTTTGGAAAGCGGGGCGTGACACCACAATTTTTGGCTAGACTAAAAATCTCGGTATCAGACATGAAATTAAAAATAGATGCTAAGAAGGAACGTGTACCTCCGTCGCTAGTCTTAGCGGATTTAGCAGCCACCGCAATCTCAAGATCAACGTCCAGGGACTCCTCAATAGCCCTCGTAGCCACTTTCTGTACTCTAAAATCTTTGTCGCAGCGAGTAAGGGTAGGGGCAGTAGGTTGTGTGGGAGGAAAAGTGGATGGGACAAAATCAGGATATATGTCCGTTGCCTCGTCAGCAAACTCTTCTGACTCTAAAGGCTCCTCATCAGAATAGATAAAATCATCTTTGAGGTTTAGTCTCGCATCTCGATCATGCTCCTCAATGTGGTTCTCTGGTACGGAATCGGGTACCCCCGAAGAGATGTTAGCTGCCCTAACAATTTCAGAAATATTTGTGGGACTTGTATACTTGAGTTGTTGCATCTTGTTCAACAAAAAAATGGGTTTTCCCAACAACGAATTTGCCAACTCCATATTTGACCCCTCAATAGGCCCATTGTTAGCAAACAGAAGGTCTCCTTTACATACACTTTGGTTACGGAGGGAGTTTATTGGCTAAGTAATAATCCAACTCTCCTCATATAAATCATATTCTCAATCTGCGGCTGCTTCTTATTTTTGTATCTTATTTTTGTATACATTTGGTAAAAACTACAGACAAATTTTCAAACAACAGCCTCTCGTATATAAAGTTTTTAGCATATGTTAAATGCATATCTTAGTCTCTTAATAGTACATTAGGAATTCCATAGTAAACGATAAACAGTGCAGCTGGTGGAAAATGAGCAGTACATGTAAACAAAAAAGGTACATATGGAAGGTAAAAACTACATCTGGCAGAAAAATAGTGGTCCATTTGAAAGAAAAAAACAATACACAACGAAGAAAAATAGTACATCTGTATTTATCTTTAAGATGTATTAATTTTAGTCCAAGTGTGATGCTTATTTCTTGATGTTTATAGTCTAAGATGTTTCTAACCAAGTAGCAAAGCAAGGTGTACTGAACTAAACCAAACGCCAACTTTTTAAATTTAAATAGTTTCAGAAGCACTTAAAAGTGAAGGCTGATAAGAACATCCACTATCCTTTGCTAAAATTCCATATTTGCATTTTTTAGTATTGAAGAGTCCACTGCCGCTTACTAAAAAGCCATATTTGTCAATAGAAATAAACAGTCTACTTCTAAATATAGCAGAAGGGCTTATAAGGAATTGCCAAATATAAAAAACGGAAGAAGATTTTTCGTATTTTTTTAATAATATGGACGGACGTCTGACAAGAAAAAAAAATTCCAAAAAATTACTAAAATGCCTTTCCTAAATTACGAAAATGCCATTTAAAATAAAAAAAGAAAGTTATCTTCCGTCCGACAACAGGCTACAATTTTTTTTTCTTCTAAATTTCCAAAACTGTCATTTCGTAAATTATCAAAATGCCATTTAAATTTAAAAAAAAAACAAATTGACTCGGACAGAAGAAGATCTTCCATTCGGCTAAATATTAGCTTTAAACGACTACAACACTCTTCTTTAAAAGCTATATTTTAAATGCTAAATATGCAAATTTTAGCACCACCATAATGGATGCTCTAAGTCAAAAGGTCTTTCGCCAGTAGAAAAAGGAGCAATTCCTTTTTATCTTAGATTCCCTAATGCCGAAGATTAATACTTCGTTTAGAACCCACATTATCAATTTTGATGTACATGCCTAAATATGTTTCCTGTGAAAAAATTCAGATTGTTTAGAAATCACTTACTGGACATTTTATTTCATGAATGGTGGAAGGCCCCAAATCTACGCCCACTTTTACTTGGATATATGCACTTAGAGCATCCACACCGTCGGGTGCTATATTGCCATATTTTTATTTTATAGCAAAGAGACATCTGCAATCGTGTGCTATTCTGCCATATTTTGTCTTTTTTGTACGGTACAATACTCTATTTGAGCGAAGATTTGGAATATACATATTATATTATAGTGAACGGAATATGATGTTTTGTCCCAAAAATTTTATATTATTTTTAATCCTTCAATGTCCGATAAAAATATAGGAATTTTCTTTTTAAACCCTAGAAATCAAAAATAAAGCACAGACGTTTCGTCCAAGGTTTTGGAGGTTTTTTTGGCAAAAAAAAAAATCAACCTGGACGAAACATCATATTCGTCCAAGGATCATAGAGGTCCTTTTTTGTAAAATGTTTAGTATTTTTTGAAATTTTGTGGGGTTAGACTGTATAGGATTTTGTATGCGTTAATGTTTGTAGAGATGAGTGGTGAGAAAGATTCTATGAAATGGATTGTATAGGATTTTAGTGGGACCAAATATCCGTTAAAATTTTCTCTACTTTTTGCTATAGTTTAGCATTTCCCCATGCAGCAAATCGATAAAATGTTATTTCTATTTTGTTTTTTTTGCCATTTTTTAATTAGCATGCAGGATTGTGGGTGCTATTGAGGTAATTGAAGACTGTCAACGCATCATCGATCCTCTGTGCGGTCCACCAAGTAATTAAATCTGAATTATATATGTGGGAAACCTAATTTCTTCCACAAACATGAGTAGCTTGTTTACGAAAATCATGACTTGGCAGCTCAAAAACATTAATATTTGTATAGATCGATATGTGCATGCATTATGCGTATGGCCAAAAGAAATGTCAATTGAGTCACAATCAAGCCAAACTCTGTCTTATCTCACCAAACCAATTAACAAAATCATTGTAAACAGTCTACAATAAGCAGTGCTTGGATGGACCAACACAACATATATGTAACTTAAGACGTGTCACTTGAGGTCTTCGATATGTTGATCTTTCGTACTCTAGTATCTTAACTAATTTACAAATATTCTACGTTAAGCATTGTTCTACATGTATTATTATATATTTTTTTTTTTATGATAACGGATAGAGTCAAACGACTCCAGCCACACCAAAAAAAATATATTAACTCCAAAAATAATGTACAATAGAACAGTTTTACCAGAGGTAAAACACCTCAAAAATGCTCATAAAAACAATAACAAATACACAGAAGAGCTCAACAAAAGCTAAATAAGAGCCCGGTTGGAGAGAAGGGCATGAAGACAGCGGCAACATCAGCAACGCTCCAAACGACAATCACTGAAGCCTGTCCGAGCTGAAAGCTGAAACGAACTGCCAAAACTGAGAACCGCCGAAAGCTAACGAGGAGTCGCAGAGAGGAGCACCACATCAAAAGGTTGGACCTGTCAGACGAGCCAAAAAGCCCAAACGCGCAGCAAGACAGCCGCTATGACGCGGGGCAAAAAGCAACAAGCACGTCCTCAAACAGGAGACCAAAAGCTTAGTAAGCACGCACAGAACAACAACACTACCAACCAAAAAGGCGCTCAAAAAACACAGCAGAAAACTCAGACCAGGCCAAGCCTGAAAGCCATCGGCTCCAATCAGCATAAATAAGCAAACAAAAACAAAGCAAACTAGAGGTGGCATTCAGCCACAAAGCAAACAATCACAAAGCCAACAAGGCGATCCATCACGCAGCTGACAACACAGAACAGTCAAAGCCTGAAACCCATAATCTCCAACCAGCAAGAATAAACAACCACACACATATCCAACTAATGATGCAACGGAAAGAAAACATAAGAACAAAATATAAGTCAAGAAAGAAACATTCAACATCAGCCCTGAACCAAACAGCCAATGGCCAAACAAAAAAACCGACCAAAAGCAGGGCAAAGGAGCAAGAGAAAGAGGGGAAAAGAAGCAGCCAGCATCGCCAGATCCCAGACAGATAACCCAGTCCGAAAGAGGGAGGCAACAAAACACCAAAAGGCCCTTCGGCAATAATCTCCTCTAGAGAGAAGTCAGGTCTGCACAAAAGACAGCAAAAAACAACCATGTTAAACTCCACAAAGAAGTAAATAAAAAGGAACAATTTACTCAAGAAGTAAAGCTTGCAGATTATAAAGACAAGAAATTGAATTGGAAAGTTTTAAGCAATCCAGAGAAGCTCTGCCCTTGTAAGCAGGACCCGAACTCCAGAGTTTGAACAAAAAGGAAAAAGACTCAATAAGATACCCAGGAGAGGAGTAGCGATGTTCAAACACTCGCTGGTTCCTTTCCTTCCAAGTGATCCACACAATGATGTGCACAGACAAGATCCACGCATGAAGGAACAATATGTTCCGAGGCTTAAAAGTCCAAACATCAACTAAAGTGGGCGGGATAACACCCGTGTCCCAAGCAAGGCAACAAATCCTCCAAAGAGGGAGAATAAAAGGGCATTGAACGAAGAGTTGGTTAACATCTTCAGGCATTTGGAGGCAAAAAGCACATCATTGCCCCCAAGCTAAATTCCTTCTATTGAGGGCATCCACAGTGAGCAATTTCCCCTGAAAAGCCAGCCAAAAGTGAGTCTTCACTTTGAGGGGGGCAGCAGATCTCCACAAAAGATTCGCAACGGGGGATAGGACACCCCTAGAATTAAGGAATTGGTAAAAAGACTTGACTAAAAAGGAACCGGAGGCAGTCCAGCGCCAAACAATGCTCTCACAAGACTGCCAGACAAAACTGTTGAGTTTAGAGATGAGATTATTAAGGCACTCCATGAGAGGAGGAGGAAGATCGATCACAAAGGTAATGGACCAATGACGCAATCCGTCAATGAAATAAAAAGAATCAGCAACGGTAGCTGAAGGATCTGAGGCGAGTAAATAAAGAGAGGGGAACTCAGACGAGAGTTTGACGTTACCCAGCCAAAGATTCGTCCAAAATAAAGCTCTAGAGCCGTCCAAGCAAGATCGGGCAATACTACAATAGAAAGTGGCTGAAGCCTTCCAGACACCCTTCCAAAAGGGTGAGGCACTGCGGGAAATAGACGCAGGGAATTCCCACCAAGCAAAAGAGCGAGAGTGGTAATACTTGACATAACTAGACCAAGGAAGGTTGTCTCGGTGGTGAAGCGACCATAACCATTTACCCAGGAGGGCGATATTATGATCTCGAAGGTCCAGCACTCCAAGCCCTCCCTCCTGTTTGGGGGAACAAATCAATTTCCAGTGACAAAGATGGGATCCTGGTCTGTAGGATGAAGAACCAGACCAGAAGTAATTGCTTCTAATTTAATCTAACCTTTTAATAACCCAAGAAGGGATGAAGTAAAAAGACATGAAATAGAGAGGCATGGCGGACAACACCGAGTTGATGAGGATCAATCTACCTCCACGGGAAAGAACTTTGCCTGACCAAACACTGAGCCTGGCTTCCACCTTATCGATAAGTGGGAACCAATCTGCCCTGTGAAGCTTCCCCCATCTAAGGGGAATGCCAAGATAAGAAATGGGAAAAGACGCCGAAGGGCAATCGAAAAAGGAAGACATCTCGGTCAGTCGGTTGGGAGAACCTCCCAACCAAAGAACAGAAGATTTTTGGAAGTTGATCGACAGACCCGAAGCAGCTTCAAAACAATATAGAAGAAGTTTGAGGTTCCTAGTGGATGAGAAGTTTGGTTTGATGAAAATAATAGTGTCATCTGCATATTGCAGATTAAGGACCCCTTCAAAGTGAGGGGATTGACCAAGACCCTCAATCATATGCGCATTCCGAGCATGTCTGAGGAGCCTGCTGAATACATCAGCGACAAGAGTAAAAAGGAGAGAAGAAAGAGGGTCTCCTTGGCGGAGACCACACTTGAGTTTGAATTTGTGGCCCTCCGAGCCATTGATAAAAATGGAAGAGGTACCGGCAAACAAACTGGATCTAATCCAAGAGATCCATTTAGGACCAAACCCCCGGTGGGTGAGAATGTCAATAAGGAAATCCCAATTGACATTATCGTAAGCTTTTTGGAAGTCAAGTTTGAGGAGGATGCCTTCAGTTTGAGTTCTGTGACAGAAAGAGATGATTTCTTGAGCAGATGCAACACTATCTAAAATGAAACGGTCTTTGATAAAACCCGACTGGGCCAAGTCGATCATAGGAGGAATGATCTCTCCCAAACGAGTCGATAAAACTTTCATAACTATTTTGAAAGTGGAATTGATCAAACTAATAGGTCTGAAGTTAGTCACTGAATGTGCCCCCAAAATTTTGGGAATAAGCACAATATGCGCGTAATTAATGCGCTCAAAAGAGAAATCACCGGAGTGAAGATCTTGAAACATTCTAAAAAGGTCGTCCTTAAGAAGATCCCAGAATTTTTGGAAGAAAAAAGCCGGAAACCCGTCCGGCCCCGGGGCCGAGTCGCTTTTCAAGGCGAAGACCGCAGCTTTAATCTCTACCATAGAGAAAGGAGCTTCGAGAGCGGAAAGATCGAAGGATTGGTCCCCATAAAGTTGGGTCCAATCAATCGCTACGTTGCGGGGTTTGGAGACACCAATGTGATTCTTATAAAACGAGTGAAACACACGATGAATCTCCACGTCACCAAAACGATCCACCCCTTGATCAGAGATGGAAGAAATGTGATTAGAACGTTGCCTATGAGAGGCGAAGTGATGAAAGAAGGCCGTATTGGCGTCACCCTCTTTCAACCACCTCACCCTAGCTCTTTGAGCCCATTTGGTATGATCTTGATAAAGGATATCGGAATATTCTTGTTTGTAGGAAATCCGTTCCAATCTCACAGCCTCAGACAAAGGGCCAACCTCTTCCATCCTATCGATAGACTCGATAGAAGAAAGCAAGAAAGATTTGAGGAAATTGGTATTGCGCTGACGCTCAGCACGCCAGATTTTACAACCACACTTAATAGCGTGAAGTTTAAGGAGAATGTTACCTAAACCAACAGAACCCGAGATGGAAGCTAAGCATTCTTCCACGAGAGAAACGAAAAGATGATCTTGAAGCCAGAACTTTTCAAAGCGGAATTTGTGGGATCGAGGAAAGGGAAAATGGGAGTAGAGAATGATAGGGACGTGATCCGATGAGGGGTTGGGAAGGGCCTGAGAGAAAGAAAACTGAAATCGAGACAACCACTCTTGCGAGACCAAGAAGCGATCAAGCTTAGCCAGGATCGGAGGGTCTCGTTGATTAGACCAAGTAAAGGATCTACCGGCGATCGGGATGTCTGTTAACTGCAGCTCCCGAATACAATCATTGAAGATGTTCGATTGAGAAAGAGAGTGTGACAAGTTAGATCTTTCGGTGACGAAACGGGTGACATTGAAGTCTCCACAAAAAATGCAGAGACCTGAAGTCCAGTAATGAAGAGATGAAAATTCCTGCCAGAAGGAAGGCCTTCTCTCAGCAGAGGAGGGGCCATAAACCGAGATGACCGTCAGAGGAGCGTTACAAGTGGACCAATTAAGTTGAACAATCAGAAAGAAGTTAAGATGATGAACAGCTATAAGCGAAAAACACGAGTCTTTGTAGCCAAAGAGGATACCACCCCTGGTACCAACGGAATCAAGGGAAATCCACTTGGTGATAAAAGAGCCCCCTAAGGAGTTCAGAAGGGAATTAGAAGGAGCTACTAATTTAGATTCTTGTAAAGAAATAACGTTGCAATGAGAAGAAGAAATGAGATCATAGACAGCCCGTTGTTTAGACGGACAGTGGAGACCACGAATATTCCAAGAGACACTAATCATCAGCGCTACGGTGCTCCTTGACTCTACAACGTTCCCTCCTCCTGAGAGATTGGAAAAAAAGCGAGTCAGAAGGATCTATAATGAATCCCAACTGCTGAACTAACGAGGCCATCTCATCATCGGAGAGGGACTCAAAAGCAGAGCTATAAAAGGAACCTAATAGGTTAGACTGATACTGAGCGGCTTGGGCCGAACTGGGGGATTGACGGTCACCGGAAGACCGACAAGACCCACTCTTAACTGAAGAGGAACACGATACCGAGTTCAAAATATTTTTAGCTTTAATTCTCGTACTGGAACGGATAATACGACAGGGGGATCCTAGAGGGAGCCTCATGGGAAGCGGCCGGAGTCCCAACCTCCTGCAAGGGAGGGGAGGGCAACAAGCCAACGCCCCTAGGATAAGAAGGAACGGGAGGTTATCGGAGAAAAAAGAACTCTTAGGCTTAGAATGAGAAAGAGAGAGAGAAGGAGGGCAAATCCCCAGACTGTCCTGGACCCTCTTCAAGAGCGATGGAGATAACCATCCTCGAGACGAAGACCCTAAAGGACAAAACCCCACACTAGGGATGAAAAAAGATTTATGCGGCAAAAAGCAAATAGGCACATAGACACCTAAATGACAAATAAAGAAACAGCATAACATGGCTAAAAAGATCTGCAGGAACGAAATTAACATCAAATGAAAAGCAAACCTTCTTAGGGAGATCACCGCGCTCCATCTCAGCCTCCTCTTCCAACAGCAAGGGATCAGAATCCATCCAAGCGGAACCTTTGTGAGGAGTCAGCAGTGAAGATTTGGAGGGAGAGAAGGCGGGATCCGACTTATGGGGAGTGGGGAAGTGAGAAGGTTGCTGAAACCTCTCCCAATCCGAGGCAAAATGTTGATTAACTTCCCACTCCGGCCAACCAGAAGAAGCCTCTTTCTTTTTAGCATCAGAAGGAGCAGATTCATCCGCCACAGAAGAGAAAGGGTTGACCGACTGCTGAGGATTAGAGGGGAGAGAGGAAGGAGCGATCGGAGGTTGAGAAGTCAACACATTCCCCGAAGACGAGACCTTCGCCGGTTGAAATTCCAGAATAATCCATACCAAGTTCGGAGCCTTGGTCGGGGAAATCTTAGGCTTAGAGGGAGGAACTGCCGACTTACGAGGAGGAGCATACTTAGCTCGAGACGCACCCGCAGAACCCAATTTCACAGTAGAGCTTTTAATCTTAGAAGAAGATCCATCACCGGGATGAAATGAGGCAGGGAGGCCTGCGTTAAAGCTTGGCGCGACAAACTCAGCAGGACGAGCGAGGTGGAAGACTTAGAAGGATTCAAGTCATGATAATGAGCCGAGACAGTGAAGGAAGAAATACCATCAGTCAAACAGAGAGCTTCGACACACTCAGGGCTATTAGAGCACCGATAAACAGCCTCAACTTGCATACTGCCCGAGGCAAGTCTAGCTTTGGATGTAATACTCACAATGTCGCCAATACACTTTGTCATTTCACCTACGATACGGAGAGTATCACAAAAGGGGGGCAAACCCACGAGAGAAACCTTAAAGTCAGAAGAAGAGGAATCCTTAGCTTGGAGAGGGATATCCACCCATCGATGAACAGAAAGAGTAATACCGCCAATAGCCAGGGAAGAGTTAGCAATGAGCTCATCCAACATTTTAGGAGAAGGGCATCTAATAACCATATCACCATTAGAGCAATTATAGAGAACCCAATCCCACTCTTTGGTGTTGCAGAAATTGCTAAGGAACGAATTGAGAGTGAAAAAAGGAACGGATCCACCCACAAAAGAGATAGCCCCATAAGTAGCAAAGTTTTTCAAACAATCTGTAAGCTCAGACCTGGGGAAAAAAACCCTGGTAATAGCCAACTTTGAAGAAGGAGTGGGTGGTTTAGAGGGGGCCAGAGGAGGAGGCAGAGCAATTTCGCTCACTCGCAGATCCGGAGCAGGGTGGGAAGTAAAGGTGAAGAGGGATTTGAAGGGATCTGTTGAGAGGAGGAGGATTTGAAAGAGGGGAGCTTACTACGAAGCACATTGAAATCCACGGCAGCCAAGACCTGATCGGAAATCGGAGAGCCTCTGGGGAGCCCAAGGATCTTTTGAAGAGCGAAACAACGATGCTTCGCATGGCCATCCTTAAGAAAAAAGTTGCATTTCATTTTGTTGGGGCATTCCAATTTGAAGTGGTCGAATTGAAGGCAACGGAAGCAAAGAGATCCCAGGCGAGAGGAGAGGGAAGAGGAGCGCGGATGAAGGGAGGGAACAGAAGAGAGTAAGGTGCGAGAAAAAGCCACAGAAGAAAACTTCGGAAGCTTCGTGGAAGTGGGCCAGGGCAAAGCCCTGTCCCCCAGCCAACTAAAGGCAGAGGCAGACACAGGGGGAGAAAAAGAATTCAGTACAACCTTTTTCTTTTTTTTAACCACATCTACCCAAGAGCCGTCCATGGGCTTAGGCCAAAAAGTGGCCCACTAAGCAAGGACGGAGAAGGAAGGGGAAGAAGATGGGCAACAAGGAAGCACTCAGGCGAAAAGCGCTGGAGCAGGGGACACTCCCGAAAAAGTCCGGAAAATGAAGCGAGAGAGGGGGAGAAGGCGCTCCAGAGAGCACAAGAGAAGACAAGACCTCAGCTATGGGAGCGCGGAGATCAAAAGGAGAGGAGGGAGAGAGAAGGCTCTCAAAAAGAAGAGCTAGCATACAAGAGATCAGAGAAAAATCCTTCACTCAAGCCTAAGTGGCGAAACCACCGAGAGCCGAAAGCTCAAAGCCGGAAAAAAGACAAAACCCAGAAAGAGCACAACGTCGGCAAGCAAAAAAACAAACCAAAAACTAAATAAAGAAATGAAAAAGGAGAATAAACAAACTTACAGTGCTGCGTCGCGAAAACTGAGTGAGATGGGAGCAACGTACCAGAATCCGAGAGGGATCACTAAGCCGCAAGCAGGATCTGTACCCTGAAGGATGGACAAAGCGAGAACATACCAGAATCCAAGAGGGATCACTAAGCCGCAAGCAGGATCTAAACCTAGAAGGATGGACAAAGCGAGAACGACTCAGTAATGAGGGGAGGAAAAGACGAAATTTGACGCGAAGCCAGCAGCCAACGAAAGACACCAAAGGCAGCCAGGGAGAATGGCCGAACGCAGCAAGAGAACTGGATCTGGGGCCCACCACCACGACGCTCCAGCTATGAAGGCGAAGCTCGGACCCCCAGGGGAGGGAGGGGAAGAGAACGGGGAAGAAACGAAAAGGGTTTGTGGGGAATGAGGAATGGGAGAACTTTGCTGAAGACGAGGATCGAAATAGAGGCGAGGAGCGCACGGATCTGAGGAGAATCAAGGAGAGGGATAAGATGCCCAAGAGTCGCCAGGAACTTGTTGGGAGTTTATGATATGGAGTTTATGACATGTATTATTATAATACCCACTAGTATTCCCTTCTTCAAATCGCACTGATTTTATCAAAAAATGTAGTAAATTTAATTAATTTACGTTAAAATGTATATTTAAACATCATTAACCTTCAATAAAAAAATTGTTGAGCATACTCATACATAAAGCTTTTTCCATGTATAAATATCATCCAATATATCTATATTCAACAATTATTTAATTAAGATTACACATTTGGTGCAATATATTGAAGATGTTATACAAAACATAACCTCCAAACTCAAGCATTAATTTGTTGCACTAAGGCACCTCAAAACACAATCACAATAACCATTCAAATGTCCAAATACTTAAATGTCAATTATATATCTAACTGATGGCTTAAATAAATTGTTCATAATAATTAAAGACTCAAATCCAAACAGTTAAATTGCAAGACTAATTTTTAAACGATCTATAGTTTATAGTTATGTAAATATAAAACCAACAAAGAAAACAGTATACTACTTTCAACATTGTGGTATCATCCATCTTTAGTGATTGCCTTATCCTCACTTCAACCGGATGGAATCATCACTGAGTGGTTAGACTTTTCACACATGAATATCACATTTTTGGCATACATAAAAAGAGAACCCAATATATAATTTAGCTAATTGCGTAACATTAAAAGTCAATTACTTATAGAGGTTGAAGAATAAATTTGAATTGATATAAATGGGTATATAAATGAAAAAAAGAATAAATGAAGCTTTGATAAATTCCAATAAGAATGAGATAGGTATATGGAAATGTAATAGACCATAAATCTGAAGTGACACGATGACATTCTGATAAACTTAAATCTAAAATGTTGCTTGCCAATAACTGTTATTTTAACTAGATGAAAATAATTGTGATTGTTAAAGGCATCTAACCTTTCAATTGATTATCATGGAGTTATGCACTTCTTAAAGAACTTTTTAATATACCACATTCCATGTACAATCATTAGTCTTTTCGGGATAATTTGAGTTACCTACCAATAACATATTCAAGCTAGAACGAGAAGTGCAACGCTATAATACTGCATACAATTGACTGTGTGTAAACACATATCTTTTTTGATAAACCCCAGCATTATGGAGAGTTTCACCATGACTCTTGTTTATTGTCATCGCAAATGCCAACTTTACAGAAAACCATTTTCTTTTGAGGACAAATAGCCACATGGTTTCTGTAGACGACATGTTCATTCTTTGAATCACAACTGTTTCACCTGCATACCTTCCCATAATAATTGTAGCTACAATAATATATTCTCCCAGAGTATGAACAGTAAGGTATGTCCCATTGCAAAGTTGAAGAGAATGATCCATATTTCTCAGTAGTGTAATTTGTACTTCTTACTTCAATTGTAACAATGATGCAATAAGACACACCCAAGTTCAATCACAATAATTATTCAATTGTCCAAATACTTAAATCTCAATTATATATTCAATAGAGGGCATAAATAAATTGTCTATGATAATAAAAAACTCCAATCCAAATAGTTCAAACGAAAAATTAATTTTCCAACAAACTACAGTTTATAGTTAGGTAAGACAGAACCATCAAAGAAAATAGTGTAAAACTTTCAACATGGTGATATCATCCCTCTTTAGTAATGCAATATGGCCATTCATCATATCTTCATTGCCCTTGATGATGGAATGCATCAGTGTGGCATGAAGAAAATATCTATAGAAACATAAGCTTGGATTCATATTATTTTTATTGTAGGTTTAGGTTAGGAAAACTTAGATTTGATCGATGCTCATTGTATAATTAGTGTAACTTTGTTTTTGAGCTATCAGGGGAGCTCACTTTTTGTGGCTGTTGAATAAAGATTAGATAGTAAGCTTATTGTCATTTCAGTCTGTTCCTACTTATAAAAGGTAAAGTTGATACTAAGTACTCTACTAGATTAGCTATATCAATCTACTAACTTCATTCCACTCGATTTAATGTCACTAGATTTTCATCTTCATCGCATTTTTAGTTCAGGTATCAAACTTTAACAACTGAGAACATACGACTATATCCCTGAGAACATACGACTATTAAAAAATATGGGATTGAGCCGAAAAGGTACAACTATGCATGTGAATGTCTTCTTATACAAATTTAAATTAATCCAAATATTATATGTTCATTTGAATTTGTACCTTATTATAAATAAATCCTAACTAATTATGTTTAACAATATGATTGAAGATTCAAAGATAAGCAGATTTTTCCAACTATTTTATTTCCAACAGTAGGTGTGGCGAATCAAAGTCAAAGGGAAATTGCTAACTATTTCCAGCTGGTCAGGTCTTCTCCATTATATCAGATGTGTTATGTTTGTTCTTATCTCATGCTATACTTTCTTCCAAGTTAATTCATATTGTTATTTACCTCAATATATAATGATTCTTTAAATTTTTCTTAACTCTATTGAAGTGGATTAATAATAAAAGTGATATTATTATTCAGATCTAAATAATTTCACAGACCTCACTTATTAATGTAGGATGCAAGACCAAAATAACATGTCGTCTTCCCAACTCAATAAAGCACTTTCTGCATTGACACGATGTCAAAGATTTAAAATATTGCGGCGGGAAAGGCAACATCCTATAATGACACTCCTTACTTTAGATCCACATAAAATTGCACGTACAATAAGAATTCTTAAGTTAAAACAAAAATGCTTACGAAGTGCTATGACCAATGAATTATCTACCCGTACATTTACAAGGAGGGTGACCTTCAACCTGAACACTTTAAAGAACACTCAGAGTTAATTAGAAGCATCAATGAAGAAAACAACAGGTCAATAGTGGGTGACTCTGACAAAAGGCAACATAAAATAAATTCAGTGACGTACAACACTTTGTGAGTTGGGGAATCACCACACGGAATATCATCTTTGCTATCAGCTGATTTGAGCATTACTAATGATTGGTGTACAAGTGAGTCATTAAACGGAAGATCATCATCTTTATCAGTTGAAAATGAAGATACAAATAATGATGTTAAGTAAAGTACAGTGTACTATAATGCCCAAACTACTAATAGTAAGAAGTCTCTCTTCTAAATTTCATGACATAATTAATTATCTCCTTCCTATAATTTATGTATTATTAATTATGCAACATGTTAGGCTCAGATTGGTCATACAATTGTAATTGGAAGATGTGAAGTAGCAGAGCCCACAAGAAGTAAGAATAGTTAATAGCTATATATGGTCATACTATTAAATAATTTTCCAATAGAACAATGATTTAGTATTCTATTAGAACTTAAAGCATCTCTGGCTAAGAAGCCTCCTTGGGACTTCTCTGAACTTCTACTATGGAGTTAGAAGTACATCCGAGCTGAAGAGGCTCTTCATCCCTAGGGCCAAAGAGAACATTCATTCGGGAAGAAACGAAAGCATGTTAATGAAGAAGGGCCCAAGAAATCCCAGAAGGATTGGTTTGGCCAGCATCGCCCTCCTCTGGCACCTCGCTTCGACAAGTTCACTCTTATCAACCCCAGCATATCGACGGTCCTCATGGAAATCAAGGGAGATGGATTACGCCGTCCTCCTCCTAGGATGAACACGTCGGGCATACGAAGGAATAGGAATCTATGGTACTAGTTTCATAGGGACCATGACTACAACACAGATGTCTGCCGATCCCTCAAAGAGCAGATCGAAGCTCTGATCCAGAAAGTCTATATCTCAAATTGTATAAGGAAATACAAGGTTGAGCCTCCTCAATTTCGGGGAGCTAACAAGCGTGTAGAGAAAGAATCCGAGTTACCAGACTCGGAGCACATGGCCATTTTTCCACTCCATCCACGAATGACCAATGGATGGGGAATCTAACTCCTCCTGAATTTTGGGGAGCTAACAAGTGTGTAGAGCAAAAACCCGAGTCCCAAGACTCGGAGCACATGGCCATTTTTCCACTCCATCCATGAATGACTAATGGGTGGGGAATCTAACTCCTGAAAAGCATTCGTTCGTGAGGTAAATTCAATACACAATGTACATCCCCTCCGACCTTCTTGGACAAAGACATAGAAGGCATGCAAACACCTTATTGAGATACACTAGTAATCAGTCTTTGCATGGCCAACCATGAAGTGCGCCGCATCTTGGTTGACAATGGCTGCTTGGTGAACATCCTCTTCTTTAATGTTTTTGAAATCCTCAAGCTCTCTAGGGATCATCTTAAACCCGTCGGGTACACCATCCATGGGTTCTTTAAAGTCCCAGTCCAAATCTAAGCAATAGTCACTATCAATGTGTTGGGTTTTAAATTCAATCACAGAGTAAATACGCAGCGGATAAAAAAATAAATTTAACTCATCCATGGATCCATGTAAGAACCATAAAACGTGTTAAGAGTTTTACCTCAACGATGAATATGTTGTCTCCACATTATGCCAATCACAAGCACTATAACATAGCGGTGCGTTTATGGTTTCCACACGAACGGATCAAATCAGACTCTCCCTTACACCGCGGTGCTAGCTGCGGGAAAAGTATGTTGCTCATGCTTCCTCTGTTCCTTTCTCTCTCTCTCTCACACACACACACACACACACACACACTTTTTGTGATGGCTAGGGTGGGTTTTTTCTTCACAGTTCTACACACAGATACATATCATATATGTGTGTGTGTGTGTGTGTGTTCAGCAAACCCTAAGTGAGTAGTGAGATGTGCGGGCCTTCTGATTTGGGTTGACCCAATTAAACTAATTAATTTTTCAGCCAATTTTAGGAGCACAAGTCTTACTTGGATTCCGAATTAAATTTATCTAATGAATTTAAATCACAATTTCGATCGTGTGTGACCCTATAGGTTCCCATTACATTGACAGTAATACTAAAATCATATTTTAATGTTACAAACAATGAGCGGAATCTAGCAATACATCACTGCTACTCAAGTAATGAGACTATCAGTGATTTGACATAACCTATCTGTGACCAATTTCATCATGTATTCTAGTCCTTTCATCCAGATATCTTAATTTACCACAAGGCATAGATAGTATCACCCTTTTATAATTCAATCTTTGGTTTCTTGATGTCCGAGTAGACCCAGTAAAACAAATGAGATCAATATCTCATATTGACTCATTTGATCACGGTCATACATTTTATAGTCTCACTCAATCAAGGGGCTCGTAGATATCACTCATGTTATGTAAGAGGGATAAATCCTATCTAAGTTACTCACATCCCTCCACAGGATTTGTAATATGTCTAATACTCGGCTTTATAATCACCTTATACAGATGTTGTTTGACGGCATTAAAAAATATAAATTTTTATGTAGGGAACCGTAATGACTTCAAGTTAAAGGACCACGTACACCATGATCACTGTAAGAACCTCTTATGATAGTTATGTAACGATCCATGCAGCGTTCCCATGGTGGATCAGTTCAGTACATTATTACTCTAATATGAACTCATATGAAGACTTGATATCTCATATCCAAGACCCGTGAGATATGGTCATCAGTTTACGCACATACTAGTCTCTATGTATTAATGTTGTCCTAATTCACAATAATACTTGTCTAGAGATATTTAATAGTAGCATTTTGATTTCAACCAATAAGATCTCACAATTAAGTCATGCACTTGATATCTCATGGTATTGAACCTATTATTCTAAGAAATTTGTTATGTTCATTTAATTAAAATAAATAACACAATATATGAAATGCCTCATATATAAAATAAATATCATGATACAATGAAAACTAGCAAGGTCAATATAAGGTTGGCCTCTAGGGCATACACCAACACAATGTGCCTGCGAAAAAAGCCTCGACTGCCCGAACTGAGGCCATGGAGTTTATGTTCATAGATGTGAAAGCTGCATACAACATCATGTCACATCCCCAAATTTTCACCCATTTTTTCCCTACAATTTACTGTTTAAATAATTTCTTACTTAAACTATTCCTTATTTACACTGTTTTTTTACTTAGAATAATGTTCATAAATTTCAATTAAAATTTTGGCAGAATGTCACGGCCCGCTTCCTAAAAAGAGAATACGGAATACGGATACGTGACTAAGCCCAGCAAATGATTTTCATCATCCATAATCTGTCAGGATCTTTACAACATTTCACAAGAATAATTAGAGTCGGAAGTAAGAAAGTCAACCACGTATGCATATATGAATCAAAATACCAACAAGAATTTACTTGAAACAAAATTATAATAATCTCAAATAAACCAAATCTGAACAAGTTAAAAATCATGGGTCACATTGCCCAATACAAAAATAATCCAAGTAATCAAGTACAATCATTCAAGATAAGCAATAAGAAAAGAAATAGATATAGCAAAATCTCCAGCCACTAGAATCTTATATCACCTACACCATCTGGCACTTGATCTCCAAAATCTGCAATTTAATAAATTGCAGGAAGAGGAAAAGAAAACAAAACGCCCGTCAATATAAGTTACAGGCCGCTTGTAGTGCAGGCACAAATACATGGGAAAGGGTAAACAAATAATATGGAATAGACACGATAACAAAATAGAACAACTAGCATGGCAAAATGAATAAGTGCAAGTGGCATGGAACAAGTGTCAAGTGAACAAGTATCATGTCAACAAGTAACAAGTATCAAGTATCAAGTACAAGTAGCAAGTATCAAGTACAAGTAGCAAGTATCAAGTATCAAGTATCAAGTGTCAAGAATCAAGTATCATGTTATTTCAAGTCTTGTATTATATCTATCTAGGTAGCACTTCATGCGTCCATCCTTTTACCACATGGTTGCTACTTACAATTAAGTTACATTTAGGCCTAGTGGTGGGTTTCTATAGGGCCGTGTACTCAGGCGTCAAGTCAAGTAACAAGTAACAAGTACGAATTACATAATCGTAAACACGTGGCAGCAAGTAGTATCAAGCATGAATCATGTAGTCATGAAACATGGCAACAAGTAATATCAAGCATAAATCATGTAGTCATGAGACATGGAGGCATATAGTATAACAAGCATGAATCATGTAGTCATGAAACATGGCGGCAAGTAATGGAAAACACGGGCCCTCTTCTGAGTACACATACCTATATTGTCTACTACTAAGGTCTTACCCTTAATCCCGGCATGGTTATTTGTTATTATTATCAAACAAGCATGTACATGTACAAAAAATGGGAAGAATAACATGTTATGATCAAGTAACAAGTTAGGTTGGAATATAACATGCACGGGTGAAAGACAACACACAAAAGACTGGGACAACAAAAATTCTAGTTTAGGATAGCAAGACAATACTGCACCAAATCTAGGATTTCCGTTGCCTCACATATGCAAACCTGGATCCGTCAGAGAATATGAAAAATAGACTCCCGGCCGAATCCAGCAAATATATATAAGTCATATGATATTTGACAAAAACAAGTCTCAAAACAGGTTTGAATCCAGAAAACATGTTCAGCGAGAAATCAGATGTTTGTATTCATAAGAAAGAAAACAACATGAAAACTCACAAATTAAATCCATGAAAAATCTGAGGTGTTCCCTAGTATGTTTAGTAACAGAAAATAAATTTTCATAATTTTCCAACATAAATAGAATAGTCAAGTAAAATCAGAAAGCAACAAGAAACAGTAGTTTTGTAAATCTGGAATCATAAACATTGCAAACTATAATAGCAATATCTCACAAAATATAAATCGAAATCCAGATCCGTCAAAAGGGTGATAAACTAGATACAGTAGGCTAACTTTTATTTTCAGAAAGTTTTATAGACAGCAGATAGAATCAGGTAGAAATTATGTATCTTTACTGAACAGTGTGAAAATTCTGCATGTAAAGTAATTGTTTGCAAGCATAGAATAGTGTATAAAAGTTATCAATTAAATTCACAAAAATTCATGGTTAATACCAATCAGGTCTAGTTATACTCAACAAAAGATTGGATCAAAATAATACTTTTAATATCAGAATAAAAATAGTTTACTACACAAAATTTATGTAAACGAAATCTGGAAACTTTTATACACCACTGTAGTAAAACAGACATAACTCGCAACTCATAAATCAAAACTGAGATCTGTCAGAATGGTTGGAAAATAGATGGAATTATCTAAAGTTCATATTCACAAATAATTTTAATATACTGACCTAAATAGAGTCTAAAATACTGAATGAAAACGAAAAAACCGGCAAAACAGAAAATATCCTTCATGCAAAAAATCAACTAGTTCACATAAAACTCATCCACATCATAACCAAACACGAAATATGGTGTACTAGATGTCCAAAAAACATGGTATAAGGTATTTTGCAAGTCCACGACAAGTATAGCACGAATAACACATCAAGCACACGATATCACAAAATAGCATGTATATATACATTCAAAAAGTTTTCATCCCTAGTTGTTTCATGTCATATATGTTGTGAGGTAACTATGGTCGAATCAACACAATAGAGACACTATATAACAGAGGATTCACACTAGAATTGTCTCTAGAACCTAACTACACTACAAGCATTATTTAGTACTTGTATTACACAAAGAAAAGAAAACAAATTACTTGCCTTATTGATGACGATAGAAACGATGATGCAAAGAGAATAACGAAAACGAATTCCCAGGCAACGAATACTAAGAACGACCACGAACAAACACACGAATCACGAATAACGAGCTCACAAACTCAACACCCACGAACCAATCAACACAATACTTACGAACCACGAACACACACCGAAATCAACCCCACCATAAGAGAGCAGCAGTGGGAAGTGGGGTCGGTAGTGCTGCGACGTCGGAGGGCGGCGAACGGGGCGACGCCAGAAGGCTGCTGGCTGGCTAAAAAAAAGATTAGGGTTAGGATTATGTGATGACAGCTGAAGGGTAGGTTGGTTTCAGGTTGTATGGGTAGGTATGGTTAAACGGGTAATGGATCTTAAAGATCCACTAGGGAAATAGGTATGAGTTTAATTAGGGAAATGGGTATATACAGGGTATGAACAAATGGATGTGGGGTTGAGGTAAAAAAAAATGTAAATGAGTTGTAAGGTATCAAAGAGTATAGGATCTTAATGGAGATGGGTGTGAATAGATCAAAAATTGAGATAGAGCAAAAAGAACAAATAGTAACAATAGGATATGAATAGTTTAACAATGGAGAACAAAAATAGAAGCTCGATCAAACAGAGACGGACAACAGACTGACAAAAAAAATCAAGAACTCAAATGAGACGATAAAACAACCAAATGAATATATAGAAGAAAAAGATCCAATATACGGTCCAAAAAGAGACTCAATATGAATCAAAAAAATATTGGAAAAGAAAATACACTCAAAATACAGAAAATGGAAAACAGGGGTTACACAGAGTCTCTCCTGAAATATTAGCCCTTTCACAGCAATTCCTTCTGGAAATCTACTAACAATTAAATATATCACAACTCAGACATTTAATATCAATCCTCCTCAGGCCAATCCAAGCAACAACTCATAGAAAACATATATATAGGTCTCTGGGGGCATATATCATCATATTAAGCAAGTTACAAATTAAAAACCAAAAATTCATTTGAAAACATAATAAATTTTTAAAAAAACCATAGAAAAACCTTCAAAAACCAACACACAGAACCCAATACTCCACAACGAGATGGGTACAGGGTTTTAACATACTTATCTCATCATTATAAACGACCATCTCATACAGATACATACATAATTTTCTAAAATACAAATTATTACATGAATTCTATACTTTACCCCTATTTATATATAACTTTAAATAATATAAATTTAACAATATCAACATATACAAACTTATTAATTCCTAAGAAAATAACACTACAAAACTAAAAAGCCACATGTCTCACCTCACTGCTACTTGATTCCTGCAAAAGGGTCTAAGGAGATCCACCCTCAGGGAGGGACTCCTCTGACCCCCCAAACACAACATGGGTCAGCCAAACTGGTGTGAGTATAATCTACAAGGTTAGTTACTAAAATAAATAATAAGAAAGAAGTTTAAAGAACTTACAATCATGATGATATTTAAATATAACCTGGGATTTGACATAAAAATATAATAAAAGAAAACTGGATATTACACAAGAAGCAACTTTGTAGTTTTCAACCAATTTATCATTTCAACATCTACTTAGTCTACCTGGAAGTTGTGCCTCGGTAGGTAGTTTCCCCGATACAATTCCAAGGCATACCAAACTCATATTACATTTTGTTTTTTACTTTATTAGTCGTTCTCATCTTATACTATATTCATTTTCATTTTCGTCTCATAACATCTCATAATATAATAACATTCATTCACCTTTTGTATTACAGTTTACTTTCTTTTTTTATTCTTATTTCATCATACCGCTCACTTTAATTCTCATTCTCATTTTATCATATACTTGCTTTATATTTCATTCTCATCTCATCATACAACTTACTTTACTTCTCATTCTTATTATATAATATATTTTACTTTCATATTCTTTCATATCTCATATTACAACTCACTTTACTTTTCATTTTCATTTTCCTAATACAACTTGCTTTGCTTTTTATTTTCATCTTTATAATACCACTTTACTTTTTCATAGGTGTTTCCGCCATTGATTTCGGTGAGGGGGGATTAATGATTTTGCAAATTTGCAAACTCGCAGGATTCTGAGGTTTTTGTTTCTTGATTTTGAAATTGATTAGTTGAATGTTGATGAGTTAGATTTGGAGATCAAGTTATTAGTTTTTTCAACAGTGCATTATGTTGTACAATATTTTCATAATATTTTGTAGAAGTTGATTCATTTATTCTTTGTCTGTGATGAGTTCGATTATCATCAGAAGTGCACTATGATGAGTAACATTTCAAATAATTGTAGAATATGTGATGAGTTAGATTTATTACATAGAAGTTGAATACAGAAGTTGATTAGTTCTTTGATGAGTTGATTAGTTTATTAGTTCAATACATAGAAGTTGAATACAGAAGTTGATTAGTTGAATACAGAAGTTGAATACAGAAGATGAGTTAGATGTTCAACAATGCACTGCGATGAGTTAGATTTGAAATAATTGTGCTGTAGAAGTTGAATACAGAAGTTTATGTCCATACTGATAGCATGTTCATATTCAACCAAAAATTATGAATGCTATGCCGTTAGTTATGATCAAATTTAGTCGATATAGTCAAGAAGATGTCACTTTATGTTGCATGTTATTTGTTAAAGAAATCATATTGGTGAAAGAATAGCTTCTACATAAAAAAAATGTCA